>QUSF01000091.1:84226-152551 GCA_003676055.1 Chloebia gouldiae | reverse complement strand
CATCCCCTGTGGACCCCAGGGGCTGTGGGGGGATCTCTGCATCCCCCTGGATCCCCAGGGGCTGTGGGGGGATCTCTGCGTCCCCCGTGGATCCCAGGGGTTGTGGGTGGATCTCTGCATCCCCCCTGGATCCCCAGGGGCTGCAGGGACTCAGCAGCCCCAGCCTGGTCTCACCAGGGCTGCAGAGGAACCTTGTCTCCAGCCCCTGGAGCACCTCCTGCCCCTCCTTCTGCACTGAATTTGGTATCTCCAGGTTGTTTCCTCTCACATGTTCTCGCCTCCTCCTCTTTTTTGGTGAGAAAAAAAATCTGTGCCCCACTTTCTTTTGATTTTGTTCTTAAATCTGTTACCACAGAGGCACTGCCATCATCCCTAACTGGCCCAGCCTTGGCCAGCAGTGTGTCCATCCTCAGAGCAGTCAGGAGTTGGCTCCGCTGGATGTGGTAGAAGCTTCCAGCAGCTTCTCACAGGAGCCACTTCCGTGGCCCCCCTGCTACCCAAAACCAGGCCCTGCAAAACCAACACAACTTGGTACAAAAGAATTTATCAGGAAACATGATGAGATTTTACTTTATGCTGTAAGCCAATTGACAAGGGTCCTTTGGAGAGGTTTGTGGGGAAGGAAGCATGCTACTGAGCTGCCTCAGTTTAATTACTACTTTGCCAGTGTTCCCATAAGCAGAATAAATGCTTTTGCTGTCATGGTTGCAACTTCCATTTACCACTGAATGACATGTGAGAAATTAAATCAGAGTATGCATTTATGTATTTATAAATCTGAGTCTTGCAAAATTAGGCATCTGAGGTGATGGCTAGGTTTGCTTTTTCTTCCCCAGAGCTTTCATCTGCAATAGATGTTCTAGAATAATGAGGCAGATGGGTGGATGATGGAGCTGACTGTGCCATGTTGGGTCAGCAGGTGGCTGGTGGGGACAGTGGTGACCTCTGGGGTCTAGATTAACATTCATTAAGAAAAGAGAGAAAAGATTTTGCTGATGGATGTTAGCAAAACATGAAAACCCTATTCCTTCAGGGGGGAATCGTAGCCTGGAGAAGGGAACTGAGAGATTTTTAAAAGGTGTTTATATTTCCATATAAACCTGTGTCACTTTAGGTCCCCTTTGTCCTTCTCACCCTTTCATAAACTAAACTCAATCTGTGACTCCCTTGGGGTTTGCACATGGCTAGCTTTAAACGTTTCTTTCCACATAATTGTCTTTAAATATTTTATTGGGAGTTTTCTCCCTCTGTTTTCAGGCTGCACTCCTCAAAGCATCCTTCTATGGCTTTGACCTCAGCCTGTTCCTGGGTGATCTACATAGCCTTAGCATCGTTTTTGCCTCTGCCTTTTGTATGTCTTATTTTGCCACCCCAGATTTGCAACGAGGGCATGGTGAACAGTGTGAATAGTTAGCATCTTCTGCCTGATGGAAGTCCATGCAGCCACCTCATTTCAGAACTTTTCTCAAAGTATTTCAAGGTAAAGATGATTTTGCACAGTGCCATTTTCTTGGAGAGCGACGGAAGCTGAACAGCTCAAGAAATGTGTTAACTATGAAAAGGCAAAAGGCTGGGCCATCTGTTAGGCAAGACATTGCCCTGGGGAGTTAAAAAATGGTCAGACCCTCTTATACCTGGTCTTTGGCCACCTGCACTTGTGCTGTACAAGCAGATTTTCAGGCTGTGCTGATGGGGCTTTGTTTTTATCCACAATTGCAGCTGCAGTGTTTTTCCTGAACTGTGAGGAAATGATTTTCATCATTCCATTTTCTTCCTGCATGACAGGCATCTCCACACGTCCTTTCATTATTTATTTATGAGCATCAGCATTTAAAGGCCAAGGAAGTTTTTTGAGTGGTCATCCTTCAGGGACTGTGGCTCTTCTTGCACAGGGTTTAGCTGAGGCTGCTGGGCTGTTGTTGACTCCAAAAGGCTTGAAAAATGTCCCTCTTCCTTTCCTTTACTCCTTGCCCTGAGAGGGCACGTTTCAGAATGCTGCTGCTAGGGTAATTGGTAAATGTGCCCTAACTGAGGAACGTCCTGAAGTGACTCTACTGGAGGCAGACGTGACATCGGCAGCGCTGCCCAGGGAGCAGTTTCCATCCATTGTTCCTGTGCCACGCACACTTCCCCACTCCCAGATCGGGTGTGTCACCACCTCCAGGGATCCCCATCCTCCAGCAGGAGGGGCAGCCTCAGCACTTCAGGGATTTGGATGTGGGCAGTGTTTGCACTTGCAGAAACAAAGCAGACGTCTTTGTTATCAATGATTTTGTTCTGTAAGCAGCACGTTCAGTGTAAGATCCTGGCATTAGAGAAGGGATTATTCCTTGCTTGTAAACAGATTACTTGTCATAACGTGTTCAGGGTGCACTGCTGGTGCCTAATAGACCCATCTGTCATCCCTTGAATTTACAAGGATAAATGCAATGCCTCAGGCTAAGGTGATACATATCACCTCAAAAGTGCATCTGGGATCTTCCATATCACAGTGATGCTGAGTTAATCTTTGTTAGATTTAGATAACTTCATCCTGGTGAGTTTCTTGCTTTGATAATGATGCAGCTGGATTGTAAGTCCTCTTTCATCAAATAACAGCTTCCCTTGCAGAAAATTCATATCCTATTTGATTTGTGCTGTGTGTTCTTGTGTGCTGAAGTCAACAGGAGTTTCTTTAGGGGCTCTGTGTGGGATCAGACCCTTTTGTTTGGAAAAGTCTCTTTCCTTTGATGGCATTCGTTTCTAGACTACATTGGCATTTTCCACGTGTCACCATCTCTGAGCTGTTTATTTCTACTTGCATTTTAATGACTGCTTCTGGCTGTTTTCCCTTGCTCTCATTAGAGCTTTTCTGGATCTCCAGTTGAGCTGATGAGACATGGAGTTGATGCAGTGTTTTTTCACTCAGTCTCATGGAAAACACAGCGTACTTGGGAGGATGTCTCTGTGTGTGCCCTGTCAGAGTCAGCACAGCTGGGCTTCCATCTGGGTTCAGCAGTTCAGGGGTTACCAGGACTGCTCATTAACATTCCCTGTTTATACACCGATCATGGCAGATGTGTTTGTGATTTGCCCCAGTAATAATACAGCAAAATTCAATTTTAAAGGTGTTTTGAGTTTTGGGGTACATTTTTCAAAAGAGTAGTTTATTTACATTTTCTAAATGGTCTGCAGTGCTGATAACTGAAAGTCTAGAAGACAATATAAAATAGATCCAAGTAAAAACACAAAAATAACTCTGTCAGTCAGATCTCAGGTCACCAGATGGTTTTTTTTTTAATTGCAGATCATGATAAGAGCCCTCTCTGAGATGTAGTTTTTGGTGAAAAGTTGAATGACTGAAATTAGTTCTGGCTGGTTTATTTGGGTATCACAGTAAATGGCACAGACCACTTCCCTATTAATTTCAGCCACTCTCTTTTTGAGGAAGTTTGTTTTAATCAGTTTTTCATGGCAGTTTTCTGCCATCAGGTCTGAAACGTACTGCAGGCAAGAACTTCTACAGAATTAGTTAATTAAATTATAAATATGCCACTTTAATATTTAATTTCTATTCCCTGTCTCCTTTTTTTTTTTGTGGGGGGCAGGGGACTTGCCTCTGGCAATGATGCTTTTTCAGTTCCTGATTTGAAAGAGTAAGTGGTGAAAGGACAGTGGTGTTCAAGATCTGAGGAGCACTTTGGTGGGTTTAAGCTGATCCACTGGAATTCTTCATCTTGGTTTAATCCTTTTCCCACAATAGCTTGTTTGTTGGACGAGGAAACAGAAACCTGCCAAAAGCTGTCCTTGTGTTGAAAGAGAACCAAATGGCACTGCTGAAAGATAAAGCAGGGTGGGGCAAACCAAGCTGTCATGATGTTCAGTGCAATTCAGCAGGGCAGAGAATAACAGCTCTCGTGGCAGAAAATTTGCCCCAGAATGAATAGAAACTAGGACCTGAATCTCTGCATCTTCTTTTAGTAGCAATTTAAAAAATATAACTGTTTTAAGGAACTTTGAGAATAGATGAAGATGGAAAAATAGATTGGAGAGTTTTTACTTCTGTAGCCAATTCCTGACATGTGAGTCACATGGAGAATTTTCCTAGGAGAAAAACCCTTAGCAAAATTCTCGTGATTTTCTAGCTGAAGTGCACTTCACTAAGGACAGTCACTAATCTTTCATCAAACATGCAAACAGCAGTGCAGATGCTTAAAAGTTTCATGGCACTGAAATAGGAGGATTTGTGGAAGGAAAATGAGGAAGTAACTTCTTCCATTATGCTTGTAATAAGCTATTCTTACATACTGGATTTCTTGTTGAGTTACAGCTTAGCTGTGAATGCTCAGGGATAATGTTAAAGAAATGTAAATAGGGAGCTTTTTATTGCAAATTGGTTTTTAAGTTATTTGGGAACTTTTTTGAAAATATTGCTGTATATTTAGAAATGTTGAACTGGTAACAACTTTTTTATATGTGTATTTGAATATTGTGATCCTAGAATTTTATTCTTCATCATCATTGGTTTTCAAACATGGCAATGACGGTTTTTTATGAGGGATTTATGTGGAGGGGATGGACTGCTAATTATGTCTGAAAATATAACATGCCCTCAAGTGTCAGGATGCTGCAGAAGAAATGCTGCTGCTTTTCTCCCCAATTCAGGACAGTAAATCAGAAGGTGGCTACTTCAATCTTGGAGCTTTCCCAAAGGAAATAAAACTCAGGAGAATGACAAGCAGGATATTTTAGGTACGCATGTGGAAGTTGAAAGCATGTGAAAGCCTATAGCGCTATAGTCAGCATAAATGTAATAATAAACTAGAAAACTGTGGACAGTGCACAGATTGTGCTGTAAAAGGTATTATAGGAGACTCCATTCCCTCCTGTGAGCGTGAGGAATACGTTGCTGTGACCCTTCAAAGGGAGGCACTGAGTTCCTGTCCTTGCTTGGGTCCTCCTGAGCTGAGCTGCAGCTCAGCCCTGCTCTGCCCTGACCCAGACTGGCTTGGCCTCACCCGGGCTCTTTTCCTGCAGCCCCTGTCTGCAGCCACTGGAATCTGCCCTTCTGCTGGCTCCGAGGTCCTTCTGAATGGAAGGGGACAGTCACTTGCTCACAGTGTCACAGCTCTGTGTTCCTGGCTCTTACAAGGAGAGCTGTACAAAACCGTCGTCCTGAAAATGGGAACTTGCACAAGTTCTTGCTGTTCTCTCAGGAAGAATTTTTAGAACAAGGTTCAGAGTGAAGATGGTGTGGCTGCACTCAGTTGTCTGTACATTTGACTTTGTAAGGAAAATGCTCTCTTGCCTCTGGGCTGAGCAAGAAGTTTTGCTTCATGTCAGGAGTGTGAATTGTGAATATACTCTAACATTTTGCAGTATAGCCAGGGATAGCTACTTAAGATCATCTGTGAGCTTTTTATATAGCATATATCATCATAGTTTAGAGGCAAGAGGGCACTGTGATGTCCCTGATTTCTTCTGCTCATTTTATTTTTTTTTTCAACATCTGACAGTCTAGCATTTGATTTTTTTTATCCCAGATTTTGTGGTAGTTACAGGACATTACGAAGCATTTCAGGACTGCTGGAAGCTCACTAAGAGCCTTCTGAAGTCAGCATCTCTTACAGTGCTGACACTGCAGGATTTCCAAGGAGCTTTTTGCATATTCTGTGTTCCTCCTTGCGTTCCCTTGCAGCATCTCAGCTCTGCCAGAACATCTGTCCCTGACCCAGCCATAGCAGAAGCCCTAAGTCCAGGTGATCCTTTGTTTCCTGACTCTTGGGGAAATCTGTAGGTGGTGCTACCTACAAACAAGCTGTTCCCAAAGAACTGGAGTTAGATTGTGCTGGAAAAGCTCCAGCTGCTGGGCTTACCCAGGGGCCTCGGGTTTGTGCAGCTGGACTAGGTCACCACCTGCCCCTTCAGCAGCTGGGAGTGCAGAGGTGGCACCGGGAGAATCCAGCCAGGAGCGAGGTGGTGTCTATGGCTGGAGTGCTTCTGCAGCCCGGCTTGGGGAAAGGAAATCCCTTAGGCACACTAGCATGCTCTCATGCAAATAGTTTTGCTTTCCACTGCATGCTCCTAGGCCCATTAAGCTGGAAATGGGGCTGGGAATGGCTTCTGGAACACAGCACACAGGACTGATTTTGCCAGAGCATCGGTGCTCTGTTTATTTTTCTCACTTCATGCTCCAGCACAGTGGCTGCCATCCCTCATTTTCCCCGGTACATTAAACCTGTTTCAGGAATGCAAATGATTATGCTGGATGAATCATCTCCGTAGCCTTGTGCATCCAGATGATGTCATTGTCTTTACTTGTATGTTCACAGTGTGCTTCTTGAATAATGCAGTGTGCTGGTGGTCCCTGGAACTTTCAGTGTCTGGCATTTGATATCATCAAGGCTGAGCTATATTCCAAATTGATGAAAGCTGGTGTAAATCCATGGATACCAGGGGAATTGCCATTTTAAAGACTCCAGACAGGATCTTTATGATTGCATTTTTTTGCTCCATGTCAAAGTATATTCAAAGGAAAGGATTTGTCATATTTGACAGCGCTCCTTAGGGTGGTCATTTTTAACATAAAAATGCAGATGTGGGGGAAAGTAGAAAAAATGGTCTGATTTCTAGAACAAGTAAGACTAGTCTAAAGAGTGGCTGGTATTGCAAGCAAAGTGCTGGATTTACTGGAGCATGTAAGGTTACTGCCTAGCCTGATGAAACAGAGCAGCACTGTGCTCTGGGGCTCAATCTGCTGGAGTAGCAGACTAAGGAAGGGAAATTCTGACCCTGAGACAAATTTAGATAAAGATATGTCACCTGTTAAAAACTATATTTGTTTTCCAAATCATTATCTGGGTAAAACCTGTGGATGTAAACCTCAGCAAGAGCTGCCCGGTGTTGCACATCACCAGACAAATTATTCTAGCCCTGGTGTGTGAAAACATGGAGCTGGACTTCACCACTTGTGCTGTTTGAGTTGCTGCTTTAGGAATACGTGTGCTGAGCTGCTGGGGATATAAAGGTCTGTCAGGAACCATCCCTGAATGATCATTCCCGTGTCTGGAATTCTTCTGGGATCATGACTCATTCCTCAAGGGGGATTTTGTGGGTGTGACTGTTCCATGGATTCATGGCCAAACTCAGGTTCTTGGGAGCTGCTGACAGACAGCTGCTGACATTTATAGTTACTTTCAAACATACAGTTTGGAGTTCTTTGAAAAATACTTAGGCCTTCCCTAACAGGTGCCCTTAAGGTATTCTCTTTTCCTGTGTCTGGTGCTGTAGACCCCAGACCATACCTCCCTCCTCCCTCAAAAATACCCTTAGCCTGGCTTTTAGGAACACATCCACATTTTTTTTAAGGTAATATGTTACTGCTGCTTTAGGGAGCCAAGGCACTAATGATAGCTTTTGTTCCTGTTTGATTAGTTGGTAATACTTCAAAACAGTGGCTTAATCTGTGCTTGTATCTTTTGTGTTTATTGTAATCAGGTAAGGCATGTGGCCCTTATTTAGTATTAATGTGATTGTCAGAAGTACTTTGATAGAATTTCTTCTGTAATTCAGGATCAAATGTCCTGAACATTAAAGAAAAGGAGCTTATTTTTGTGCTGCCTGAATCTGAAAGAAGTGCCAGTGGTGTCTTCTGGAGTCCAGCTCCATCCAGTTCTGACAATTCATTGGGATTGACCATTCCCTGAGGTGGAAAGCAAAAGGGAGAAAGGTATTTTTGCATGGCATTTCAGATTGTGAGGAGGTGGGGCCAAACATGAGTTATATAAAAAAGAAGAGCCACAGCATTTTTAGATGTGTGATTGGGGAAATCACCAACCACAATCATCAAGTTGCTCCTAAATAATATAAATATCTCTGCCATTGAGTCTTCACTGGCATTTGGAAACTAAGAGAAATAGGGAATTAAATGTTCTGCTCCATTTTCCTCAGGTAATACCTAGAGAGCTCTAAAGTACTCAATGGCTTTCAAAAGTATCATTTTGTCATAGCAAAAAGCAGTTCTTTTCTGCTACCTTACAAAAAAAGTTTGCTTTTTACTTCTTTTACACTTTGTCTCCTTTAAATGAAGTTAGTGAAGGGTAAAAAGCTGTAGGAACTAGAACTTGCACAGATAGCAAAATAGTTGAAGACATTAGAAAAAGCTCCAGCATATTTCATGTATTTCATTCTATTTTATTATTTTGGTCAAGATTGTTGTAGCTACAGCAACTGAAATTAAGTACAGGCTGCTGTAAGAGCTGAGGGGAAACCTTGGCAGTTTGATTGTGTTGAAAAGAAGTTTAAGTGGCATTCTTAGCCTTAAGAAAAGGTAACAGGAAGTTACTAAAAGACATCACTAAAGGACAGAGAAAAAGGAAATCGGTGGAAAGAGAGAAACATCCTGCCAAAAGCTGGAGCTGTTTCCAAAGGAAATTGAATCTATAATAAACTGTGGCTGATAAAATATTTTACCTGTGTTGCAGGTAGAAAAAGTTTCCAAAAACAACTAATCAGAGAGATGAAAGCCTAATGCTACAGCCTCTTTCCAGCAACCACACAAACCAAAAAGAAGCAGAAAACACCCACCCCAGCCTGCTGTGTGTGTGGTTAGGTGATGGCCAGCTATAGAAAACAGGCATAAAAGGGAGGCTGTGTGAATTATTTGCATCTTTGCTCACTGTGGAAGATGCTGAGATCATCCCCTGTGCCCATGGGGAGGCCCATCAGACTGAGATAATTTTAAGTGAATTTAAGGTATAGATACAGGATGGATGTGAATTTATAGGCAGAACTGGGCTCACCCATGAAAGAAGAGCACTGTGTGTCCTTCCTTGCTGAAAACTGCCTTGGTACTTGAAGACTGGAGGGTGTTAGAAATGGGATCAGTGCTTCAAAACAGTCCAAATTAAAAATAGCTCAAATGTATCTGCAAGCCTGACATCTCTTCCAGCTGATTTGGTGGAGACTACAGTAAAAGATAGTATTATGAACACCTGGATAAATGTATGTGCTCCTGCAAAAATTTGGTGGTTCTTTGAATAGATTGCATGTGGATAGCCAGTAGATAGAATATATTTGAATTTTTAAAAGGCTTTGGACAAAGGCATTGAGGTAATCATGAAGTAAGAGGGAAAGTATTGGTAAATTAATTGGCTGGGAGGTTGCAGAAGATAACAGCTTAGGCAAATACTTTGAAGTAAGATTCCCTGGGGTTACTTCATGGATAAATCACACCAGTATCAGGAAATCTGAGCTAAAAATACTTGGATGTGCAGTTGAAAATATACTGGTTTTGTTTCTAGTCTTCCTTAAGGGTCTGTGTGTGAGTTGCAGAAGGGAAAGAAGTCTCTTTTCAAAGATCCAGAGTACAGCACTCAACACACCTTGGAGCCTGCTGGAAGCCTTGAGGAGCATCTAATGCTTCCAGACCTGGCTGAACCAGCACCAGGATGGCTGAAATTGGTGTTAGAGGGCAGGAAAACCTGTTCTGAAGGTCTTCAGCTGCAGTCCTTGGGCTGGTTTGAATTCCCCTGGCTTATTTCCAGGAATTTTACAAATGGCCTGAACTTTCATGTGCCAAGGACTGAAGGGACTTCCTTGTCTGTAAGTCAGCTGTTTGTTTCTCTCTTTTTTTTCTATTATTTCAGCCTCGTGTTTGGATCCAGAGCAATTTGTCACCTCTGTTTATACTCAGGTGGCCACTAGGTCATTGCTCAGCTGCAATGCTTGCCCCCTTAGGAGGGCAGGGGAGGTTGCCCAGTGGGAGTAGCTAACAGAAAAAATACAGAGATCTTCTTTTATGTATTTTAGAGTTGTGTGAATTTTACCCTATTTCAAATATTTTAGACTCGCCACATAGTCCTATAGGCTCTGAACTTCTGATTTTCTTACCAAGCTTCTAGTTGACAGATTTTAAGAGGGATTTGTGCTGCAGTTGTGGCATGGTCTCAGAGAGCACCAGTGATTCATGTACTAGAGCTTAAAAAGGGTGCTTACATACTCAAAAGAGAGCACATCCTAGTTACAGTTCTTGCCATAATCCCTGTTGAAGAATTTACTGTTTTAAATAATTTCCTTCAGTCTACAACTTCTGTAGCAGAGAGCGCCTTTAAAAAGAATACACATTCAAACATCTCTGTTTTCCTCTCTCTTCCCATTTTCTTTTTGGAGAGGGCTCCAAGAGTCTGAAGAGAGGATGTGGTTGAATGTCACCTTCACTGATATTTGCAAATAATTAATGTTTGAAGGATGTCATGACGTTAAAGAGAACTCAAAGACTCAGCAAAAGTGTTCTCAGCTATGAATAGGTCTTTCATAACTGTAGTCACGTGGTAGATTTTATGTTTGGGTGACAAAGCACAGGAGGCCAGCACAATCAGGAAGGTGTCATGTTGTTAGCCTTGTGTTTCTGCAGTGATCCACAGTGATCTGAAGGGTATTTGAGTGAAAGATCCAGGAGATCATTCTCTGTTTTCTTGCTGTCCCAAAGACACAGCAGTCTTAGGGACACTGCCTTAATCCAAAGCAAATCTCCTAGTCTCTATCTGGGCTTTGTTGTGATTCTTTTTCCAGTAAAACCTGAGGAAATGTGTGATCTGGTTATGTTTCTCTCAGCTCTCTCTGGCATGCAGTCCAGTGAAATCCAATGCCAAAAATAGCAGACTTAGTTCTGTGTTGTTTGGGGTTTTTCCTAGCTGATTTCATTTCATTGCTTCTCCTACTTTCCCATCTTCCTCACTTCCAGCTGCAAGAGTTTGGAAGTATTCAGAAGACTTAGAACCACCAGGCAGCAATTTTAACAATACAAGTAATTTACGTCCATGCTGTTCTGCCTGTCCTTTTTTTATTATTTCCCTTTGTATGTGACTACAGCAGCCACAGTTTTCAAAAGTCAGACTAAGATGAGCTGCTCATCATCTGAAAGCTAAGATCCAAGCTGTCAGATAACAGAAAGGATTGATGTTTACCTCTGCTGGTTTTAAAAAGAGTAGCTATTTAAAGTACGTTTTCATTTGAGTTGGCGGAATAAGGATCACACACAGTCCCAAAATACCAGTGAACACTGATTTTAATGTTTCATTGTTTTGCTGTACAGGATAGCTGGCTCTGGGTTCCATTGAAAAAGTCAGCTTTCCCTTGGCACTGTATCTAGTGTTTCCAGGGCCACAGAGGAATGGGTGAAGGTTTTTAAAAAGCTCTAATTAATGCTTAATTCAGTCAGAAAAGGAGCCTCCTTCTTCATGGGGATTAAAACATAGCTCTGCCATGTCTCACTGGACCTTCTGAATGCATGAAATTATTCTGAAGGTCATGTGCTAAGGACAGTGCATCATAAAGAAACAGATTACCCCAGAAAGTCGCTGGAAAGAGTCTTTTCCCCTGCTTTTGGCTGTTTGAAGATCATGGTGGAAGTACCTAAAATCCCTGTATTGGAAAACACCATTCAAAAGGCCTATGAAAAGGAGAATGAGGCAAATTTGTCTTTAATTATTGGTACCAGAGAGGACAGGGAGAAGAACAGGGCTCTGGAAGCCCCTGACCATAAGAAGAAGCAGTGTGGGGTCTCAGCAGGCTGCAGGATGCATGGAAGGGATGAGCTGGAGTGAGTTTGGGAGTCAGTCACCCCTGAGAAGAGCAAGCATCTGGTCCATAAAGAGCCAACAGGGAAGAAGGGCAAAAGGAAAGGGAAATATGGGAATAGCATCACCCCACTCATGCCACGAGCTCTCAGCTGCGTGACCGTGTGCCCGTGGAGGGACCCAGAGTGAGAGCAGGAGAGAATCCCTCCTGCTGAAGGTCAGACAGAACACTGGGGATCTGAGTTGGGTTTGCTATTGACTTTAGTGGGATTAAAATTGATTCTTAAGTCAGGTAGCTGTCCTTTAAGTGAGTAAACAGTGGCTTGTTGGGACAGCTGGCATAAAATAAGAAATGGGGGCCATCTATAGTGCTTTAAGTGCTCAATTCTGGCTCCCTGCGTGGACAAGTAGAAAGTCTGCCTTGTACCTAAAGCATGCTAGAAGTGCCAACAAGTGGAATGAGCACATGGACACAATTTGTTAATTGGGACACAGGCTCTGTGTCAGTAAGATTGTCTGCACCAGCCCCAGAGGGGCACATCATCAAGGGGAGCTGGATATGAGTGAGAGCACAGGGCATAAAGGAGGGCTTTGCTCTTTGAAAAGCACTCTGAGAAATAAGTGCAGTACAGCCCCTCTGTCACAGCAGAGGAGGCTCAGATGTGTGTTTGCAAGCTGACTTCTTGTGACCCCAGCTGTAAGCAGAGTCCAACAGCTGTAGCAAATTGCTAAATCATTCTTGGCTAATGCTTACATCAAATTATCTAAATAGTTTTTGTGAGGTTATTGTTTATCATAGGAACATAACAAACTTAAGTCTTTACACCTTCTGCTCTATTCCCTTGAGCTCTGTCATATAATTTTAAAATAATACACTATTTCTTTGGCATCTGAGTTGTTCCACTCATTATGTAATTTTATTTTTCCCCTCTGATAAGTCAACTCCCAAGTAATCCAGAATGCTGAACCTGTGACTTTGCAGATGCCAACAGAGTCTGTGCCTGGGATATCGTCACGGGCATGAGATAGTGACTCTCTGGGGAGATCAAAAAGAAACCAAGATGCAAGGGAATGCTGCCATAATTATCCGCAAGAAGGTTAGCTCAATGTCACTGCAGCAAATTCCTTGTGGTTACTGAGACCTGTCTCTCAGTACCAGAGAGCAGCCCAGTCCTGAATATCTGCTAAAGAACATCAATAAGAATGTTAAAAACAGATTAAAAACAAAACCCAAAACACTTAATGTTCTTAAGTCTTCGGTTGTTCTCTTATGACAATGTGTCATGGCAGTTTTCCCTGGGATTAATATTTCTCTCTGGAAAAATAGAGCAGAGCATTTGAGGGAATTCTCCAGCTCCTAGCAAGGAAATTATTTCTCTGATATCTGCCTCCACATGCTGCTGAAAGTTGCTGGGTTTAAGTTGATCGTTCCTAGGAACCTGACAGAACAGAAGAATGTGATGCTGATGATCCGAGTTGTTCACTCTCCTCTGATGAGTGCAGTGGAAATGGAAGTGTCTGGGCTGGACCTGCTGTGATCTGTTTTGGCCAGGGTTCACAGTCACTCGTGCCTCTCTGGGAGCTGCTGGAACACATCATTGCAGATTCCCAAGCTGCTTGTGGAGTCTCCAGGTGCTGCTCAGGGCTTGGAAGATTGCAGCTCCGGTTTTATCCAGATGCTGGCAACCCACCACGTGTTTGTGGGAGCTTGGCTGCAGAAGGGCAGGGCAGGACCCTGACAGCAGTTCAGCTGTTTCTTGCTCCAAGCTGTGCTGGGGAGGTAACGTCGCCTGAGACGCGTTCTTGTGCGAAGCTCTAGATCATTCGAAGCATTTCTTTGTGGTGGAGCTGCACAGCTCCTGGGCTGAATGCTCAGAAGAGGCCAGCACTAACCAGGAACCAGCAGCTCCTCGTTCTGGGTGAGGATTGGCACAAGGGAAGGCATTTGTGCCCGTGTGGAGGCAAGGGCTGCACCAGGCTGGTGGTGCCTGTGCCAGGTCACGCAGGAGACAAACACCTTCGTGCTCCTGTGGGCACTACAAAGCGTCCCGGGAAAAGCCTTCCTGCTCTCTGTGTCAAGCACGGAGCAGCCTCCTGCTGCCTGCTGGGATGGGTGTACTGTGCTACCTTCAAAGCCTGCAGGACTCCCTGTCTGCATTGGGAGTTAAAGAAAAACACACCTGAGCTTCCAGCACCAGCTCTGGAAACGTTGCTTATGCACAGCATTTGTCCCCACGTTTCTCAGCTTCTGTCCAGCCTGTGAAGCGTCAGAATGCTGGAGAGTGCTCCCATTTTTACAAATAGGTAACAGAAATTTTCATTTGTTTCTTGTATCTCCCCTCATGAGGTGCTCAAGACGGGCAGCAGCTTTTTGGCTGTCGGACCATCAGCCCAGCCATAGTCAGCGTGTTTTTATGTTTCTCCATGGGCTCCTGGCCACATGTATAATGTTCACCTGCTGAACTGGGCAGGATGCCCACAGCACTGCCATCCAGACCACTGGAATGAGGCATGGGTTTCCAGGAGGCCATGATGTTCCTAAAGGACACTTTGCAGCAGGGTGACAAATGCTGCTGTCCTTTCTTCATGGAGTCCTTCCCATGCACTGGTCTCATGGCACTGCTCTTTGCTTCCTGTTATTTTAAGGTTTTTTGGGGGATTTATCCAGAAGAATTGCAAACGTGGCAATGGTAGCAAATAAATATTCAGACAGTCTCTGGCCCTCTGCAACTGAGGAGTTTGAATGTGTTCACCCTGAGTTGTGTGGGGCTTTTCTAAGAATGGTAAATTTGCTAGAAAATGCAGGTTTAGAATAACCACAACTATTTGCCCTCTGAAGTAAAATCTGTGGACTAGTTTTAAGTGAGAAAGGACATGGGGCTTCAGGAGTGACCGTGAATGTGCCTCTGGCCCCTCCTCAGCCAAGGTGCAAGGACCCCACAGCATCGAGGTGTTTGCTCAACACCCCTTTACTGTGGAAGGACGTTTGAGCCTGCAATGCTCAGTGACTGAAAGGGGACTGAAAGCCTGCTCTTGGCCTTAGGACTTTTCAAAAGTGATTAGGGATATTAGAACAATGTTTGGGTACTGGGAGTTTGAGCACTTAGGTGAATACTGAACGAATATTAGGTATATTTAAATATTAAATATAAAAAAGGAGTTTCTTTTTTGTTTTTTCCCCTTCAGTAGGAGTGTCCTGATAGAAACAAAATAAGCTTGGTAAGATGGACCCGACCTGTGCACCTGGTAATCTGCAGGTTGTCCTGCTACTCCTTGGGAAGACAGGCTGGTAAAGCTAATTTTGGAGAGCAGTCTGATAGTGATGGAGGGAGAGGCCCACATGAAGAGGTACAGGGAGACAATGAATTTCTGCCAAGGCACCTTGGTCTTGGCTGGCCTTCTACACTAAGCTGTGTCTTGGCTGGTTCTACAGAAAAGAATGCCAAATAGAATACGTTATGAATTATTGGGGTTATTTTTGTAGGTTGGGGTTGAATTGATGTCTTTCTTGGAAGACAGTGGCTCTGTCTCTATTAGCAAATAGCACCATGCAGTAGGAGCAGATCTGCAGAGCAGAGAGGCAGTGAAGAGCCAGACAGACTTTAGATTTCAATACCATGTGCAGGAAGTTTGGCTACAAGGTAAGGTTCTTGCAAACCAAGAGACCAAATATTAATATTAAAAATGCCTAAAACCTTTCAATTTATCAAAAATATTTCAAGGGATTTTGCGTTTGGTTTTTTTGTTTGTCTGTTTGTTTTTGTTGTTGTTTTTTTTTCCAAAACAAAGACTACAAAAATACCTGGCATGTATTATGAGACATTCTAGTGCTGTCGAAGCTGTTTGGGTGGTTTTTTTTGTTTCCAGTCATTTCAGCTGAAATTTTGTTTAATACTTCTTGAGGTCATCTGGCATTCTGTATAAACCTGTTCGTGGCATTCTTGTTATGGTTTCAAAGACGTTTATACCTAAAATTGATCTCTTTATAACCAGTTAAAAACATATTTTTATCTCTATTTCTGCCTGCACAACAGACAGGAAAAAAAAAATCCAGTGCTCTGACAACCTCCTGTTCTGACTCTTCTGCTCTGTGACTAGGGAATTAGTCATGGCACTTCTGCCTTGGCTGCAGGAAACAGGGTGACAAGGCAGCAACATGGGCATGTGGGAGCTGAGGAAAAAATGAGGGATTGCATTCGGGGAGCAGCCTAGCTGCAATGAAAGGACAAAAGTGGATTTTAGTGTAGTAAGCGTTGCACTCTGAAGGCTTTGGACGTTGTCAAGTGCTAAAGGTGGGGAGGAAACGCCACCTCTGGGGTATGGCAAGGAAAGTTTATAGCCCTTGATACTGGTTGTGGAGCAGTTTGTCAGTCACACATCAGGAATAAACCAGCCGTCAGCAAATAGCTACTGACAGTTAAACAGATTGTAATGTGCTGTTTTGATATCAAAGAAATAATCTGTACATATACCTTGCTCTCCTAATCTAACTTGGGTTCTTATTTTAGTCTGCCTTTAAGAACAAGAACAGGTCTGAAAATTTCTTTTATAGAGTCCCATACCCTGAAAAATCTAAGTTGGTTTTTTGGGCAGATGAAAAATACTGCTGAAAAGCCTTGAGTCTTATGGAATGTTGTCAGTGTTCATTTGGTTTTTTTAAAGGAGATGAAAGCAGAAAGGTTTTGAAGTTAGCACAATACCAGATAGTTTTCAACTATGTATTCAGGTGTCTGCTTTCAAAAGAGAGACAGTGTCAGACAGCCAGAAGTTTGTCTGGACTTTCTCGGAAAAGGTGTGCAGTGAATTTTAAATATGGGTACGATGAGCAGCCCTGAGGTGGATTATGAAACATCTGGGAAAACCCACCTGTGACCAGCTCATTTTCCCTTGTGGTTTTCCAGGTTCCAGAATCTGCTGTGGTCCCGAAAAGCCTTTGTGGACAGCGTGAAGGTCTACAACCACAGCTACATCTACATGCCAGCCTTCTCCATGAAAACGGGGACGGGGCCCTCGCTGCGCGTCTACTACACCCTGGAGGATTTCGGTGCCAAGCAGGCAGTCCTCTTTGCCAACCCCAACTTCCTGCGGGACATCGGCAAGTTCTGGAAGAGCAAAGGGATCCACGCCAAGCGCCTTTCCACGGGACTCTTCCTGGTCAGCGCTGCGCTCGGGCTGTGCGAGGAGGTGACCATTTACGGCTTCTGGCCCTTCTCGGTGGACCTGCACGGGAAGTTTATCAGCCACCACTACTACGACAATGTGCTGCCCGACTCCGGCTTCCACGCCATGCCGGAGGAGTTTCTACAGCTCTGGTTCCTTCACAAAAGCGGTGTACTGAGAATGCAGCTAGAACCATGTGAGGACCCTCTAACCCAGCCCTCAGCCTGAGGATCAGAAGAGTCTCTTCGGGAGATCCATAGTTTTTAATTTCCGCGCTCTCCAGCAGAGAGCTCTGTTTTGTGTTGGTTGTTTTTGGAGGGATCTGCATGGACCGTAGAAATGCTACTCGAAGGCCAAATGGAATATGTCCTTGTTGTTTATTGCTCTGTGGAACTGGGAGAGGATGAAATGTATCTCTCCATCAGGTCCGTTCAGCAGCGGTGGGGAAAAAATGTCAGAAGCAGCACAGCTGAACTTTCCAGGGATGTTTTTAAGTGACAAGTGTAAAAAGGGCATTAAGGCTCAGAGAGTCACCGGGCCACTCATAAGCTTTTGCTGACAGTGCCAAATATGACTATCTCTTCCAAATTCCATTTCATTCCAGATCAGCACCCTGTAGAACGTTCCTTTTTCCTTGCTTTTTTCCTCTGTTTGGGTGTGTGTGTGTGTATGTGTAGGACAGCATGTCTGTGTCATTGACTCTTTGTTTCTTTTCCTTTTATTCCTTTTATTTTTGATGTGTCGCCCCCTCCCCTGAGGAAGGAAAAGGAAGGGCTGAAAAGCCCAAGGAGCTGAGTACCATCAGCTCCTCTGAAGACTCTTGGGAGAGTGAAGGTGCTGAGAATCATTTAGAATGTCATAGGAATGCCTTGCTGCTGGGGATGGATAGACCCACATGTTGTAGGTATTATCAGGATGGTTCAGGTCATTGCATTTACAGCAATGCCAGTGCTGTACTGCGGGCAAGAGCTGGTTGAGGCAAATTGGTCTGAAAAGAAAACGCGTTATAAAACCAGCAGTGAAGTGCAGCCTGATTTCAGTGACCCGCTGCAAGATTTCCGCAGTGACTTTCGTAGCGGGGATGGTTCCTGACCTGTTTTTCTGTCCAGCCTTAGGGATTAATTCTGTATTCGTTTGGACTCCAGATGTTCATGGACTGTTGAGGGTATTTGAGGGGTTCAGTGGAATGTAGAATGAGGTTCTTCATGTGCTTACAGCAGGAAAACTGCAGAAATGAATGTGTCATTTAAAATTAGTCAAAGCTTTGAAAATCGTTTCTCTGTGTGTGACTTGCTCTTCTGCTTGGATTGTAACGTTAGCCTTAAAGACTTGTACTTCTCACATGAGATTGTCTCTGCTTAAAGAGAGTCTGGGAAATAAAACAGCCTTTGGGAGCACCGAAAAGCTGCACAGCCAGCAAGAAAAAGGAGAAAAGAGAAGGGCATGCCTGATGCAAGGCAGCCCTGCTCACGGTGGTGAATCCTGTCAGTGTGCACAGTGCCTGAAGGACTGTTTTATTCTGGGTTATTACTTGGGCAGCAGATGCTCCTCTCACTGTGGAAATGAGAAATCGTTTTGTTTGTTTGCTTTGGTTTAGCACTGGAGGACAAGAGGAGAACCCCACCTCAGTCTGCAGC
Organism: Chloebia gouldiae; assembly: GCA_003676055.1. Lineage (NCBI taxonomy): Eukaryota > Metazoa > Chordata > Aves > Passeriformes > Passeridae > Chloebia > Chloebia gouldiae. Next base: position 134,196 of record QUSF01000091.1, on the reverse strand, counting down.
ACAATTTAAGCTGCAACATGTTACCACCATTAACTTGAAAGATCCAGATCAGTGTTCTCTTTCTTACTATCTTATTACTGAAAATCTAGTCAAGGTGTTGGAACAACAAAACTGTCATCAACTTTCCACAGTGACTTTGTGTGCTGTTCTAGCTCCAAAGTTCTTGTATTTCGGGGGATGTGTCTTCTCAAGTGTTGATAAGGTGTCTCCTCATAGACTACCAGCTGCAAGTTCTATAGATATAAATAATTTTTTAAAAAAGTGAAATCCATGGCTCTTCTTTAGATATGAATAGTTCAACTCTCTGTGTAGGAAACTGGGGAAAATTAGTCATGTTTTTATTTTCAAACCTATGTTTCATTATAAAAATTTTCTTTAGGAATATGGATATTCCAAGCATAACGTGTTTTGTAGGATTACAGGGCAGTGCTAGAGGGTAATGTGGAGAATTTGGAGTGTTCTGGCTGTTGTTCTGATAGAATATGAATGTACCTCATAGCCCATGTTATCTTTGTCTATGTTTTTATTAAAAGTACAGTCAGCACACTGATGGAACATCACCTGATAATTCATTCTGTTTCATTAGTGCATTATCTATGATGTGGGGACTCGGTGAGGAAGGATTTGAAAGTAAAATATTTTCCTTGCTGCTTGTTATGGCAGAATTTGACTGAGCTGCCTTTCATGGAGATGATGAGGTGCCTGTATGGCTTTTGTTGGGTGCATCAAGTTTGCACTTTTTAATGCTTTATAGATTACATTATCTGTGAAAACAACAGTTGGGATATGATGGCACATCAGCAGGATGCCAGCATTTCCTTCAGGGCCGGGGGGAACAAGGAGAGCAAGGGGGAAATTGCCTCTTTGCTGGTCATCTTTTGGTGTTTTTACTTAGGAACTCACTTCTGAACCTCTCGTACAGCTCTCCAACCCCTTGGTAGTTTTTCTGTGTGTTGGGAAAATAATTGGATTAGAAGAACAAGTGTTTTTGCAGGAAAACTCTGTCCAGTGTTTCTTAATGTCCGGTTTGTTCAGCCGGTGCCCTGGATATCTGGAGGTGTTCTATTCCCTACCTCTGTAGGACTGAGCCTGAGGCCTTTGTGAGTCCCTTCTGCTGTCTGCAGTGCTGATGTTTGCTAGGAGATAGCTTCCAAGGAATTATGGGGGCAAGAGGGACCCAGGCTGTGGGTGATGTGTTGCTGATACTGGAGAAATCTGTATTCTGCCTCTGTTCACACCTACAGTGAGTATAACTGGCACACACAGTACAAAAGCAATCGTATTTGATGAGGAAGTAATGGCTTCAAGGGTAAATAATTTTCTACAGCTTCCAGAAAACTGGCAGTTGAGAAAAGGAGAGAAACAAAAATAAATGCCACCTTTGAGAGGCAAAATCTGGTTTAGCTTGTCAGTCCATGGAAAGGCTGGCCAGCAGCCTTTTGCCCAGCAGGTAAAAAAGGATGCAGGAGAGGCCTGCAAGTCTTCCGTGGCAAGAGCAGTCAAAAAGACAAAATCAAGTAGCTGGGAATATAAGAGTGGCTGTTACCTGAGAAAATGTTGGCGTGAAGGCTCTCCATCCCTGTGGAGTGTGGAGCTTGCCTTGTGGATGTCTCAGAGGAGGGCAATCCATGTGTAGGATCCCTGATACCAAATATGGCATGGCATGGAAGGGCCTGAGAATTTATCCATCTTCAGGAGGGAAGTCATTGCTTGTGTTGCTGTATTTTTAGTCAAGTCTTTTGAAATCTTAATATTTGTTAGTGAAACTTCCTCCTGCAGCACCTCTATTTCCACTGCCAGTCCCTGAGTTTCCCTGATAGCTAAAGCTGCACAAATCTGCCAGGTTGAAAGCTACTGCAGTTCATCTTCAATAAAAACTGGTTCAAGCTGGCCAAATGATTTATTCATAGTTATTAATTTTATCATAGAGCTGACAAGGGACAGAATATTGCTGGAATATTGCTCTGCCTGCTAGGAATCATTATCCCATGTTTGTAAGGAGAATAAATTAAATACCTTTACAAGAAAGGTATGCACTGAAATCCCTCTTGATACAATCTTTTTGGGGGCTGTATATGTTCTTGATGAAATCAAGACCAATTTTTGAACTTGTGACAAAACTATGTAAAGCTTTCCCTCCTTGTTGATTGGGAAGCCTCTTGGAGCTCTTTCTAGATCAGAGAAGCAAAACAGAAACCAGCAGAGCAAAATCCTGGAGAAGGGAGTGGGAGGTGTGCTCATGAGAATAAAAACATCTCTAATTTTGGCACAGACTTTGTTACAGTGCTAAGAACTCTTGCTCATGAATGTCGTATTTTTATATTTTTGCTGGAATAAAGATGAGTTTGGTGTGAGGCAGCTACTAAAGTCAGAGGTCTAAGCCTCTGTTACAGCTGAAGTTTTACAGAATATGGAAATATTGGTTGGTGGTTTTTTTTTTACTTGACTACATTAATCTTTTTTGTTATTTTCCTCAGAGTTCATGTTACTTTCGAGGCAGCTGAGTTAGCACCTCTGTGAGAGCTGAAACTACTAAGCAAAGTGTCTGCTTTTTGCAACTTAGTGTCCTGAAATATGGTAATTATAGAAAACTACTCCTGGAAATGGCTTCATGAATGCTAACCTGGTATTGGGGTCACCCTTGCCTGTAATTAAGGTGTAAGGGAACTTTTTATCTAGAAGTGAGGAAAATTAAGGAGGTGACAGCAATCTCACCATTTGCTGCCTCTCTGACTCTTCTTCAACTTAATAGATTAGTAAGTATTGGAAGAAGTCCAGGTTATAGGAAGGACACGCTGTTCTTTCCTGCCACTCCCATCAAAACACAGATATAAAATGGACTAACCAGCTGCTGTTGTGAATCATGGCCTCCTTCAAAAGCTCACATGGTGGAGTTTCCATTAGCTGATTCTTCCAAGTAAGTAAAATTCATCAGGCTTTGTCCAGAAATGCCTATTTCCCATCTCCATGATTGTTTGAGGGGTGTTCTGGGTACTGTAGCTGTCCTGGTGTGCACTGACCTCCTCTTAATGTGGACTTCTATTTCTGCCCCAAACCACCATCCTAAGGGATCTCTTTTCCTTATCCTTCCAGACAACCATTCCCTTTGGGGATAGAAGTGTGATTTTTAAAAACCTTGCCATAAGGCAGCAAATATGCTTTGTAGTTGGAACAAGCTTTTCTTGTAAACTGTTGACATATCCCACCAAGAGCTCAGAGTAACTCCAAATAAAAAATATGGTTTTGGCCAGGTGTTGGTAGTTCCATCACTGGAGAACAGAAAGAGGATAGAGGGATGTGATTTCAAGACAATTGTAAAATAATACTTGTTCCCTTGAATGCCTATATTTCATCTCTTGGAGTCTATCATATGTTTGAATTTTTTGTAGTTTCTGAACAATTAGTAAAGGACTTAGAGTTCTTTTTGTTAAATATTAACAAGCTCTTTTCCGTAAGTGGAATGCAAAGAGCCAGCAGAAGGCTTAACCTGTTCTCCCTGGCTAATATTTTTGGCAGCAATGAGAACTTAAACAGCTACTCAGTCCTCTCTGATTATTCATTTTCATCAATTTTTATTGCAGCAGGCTGAGCCCTGGTGTATTCAGGCTCTCCAGATTAATGCATGTGCTTTAGAATGAATTTCACCCTGCTTTTCAGCTATTATGGTGGGGGGAAAAATGCGTTGCTAATTGAAAATGCTTGGTTTGGTGCAACCAGGAGAGAGGCACTGCCAGCTTCAGGCTTCTGGCCATTCTGAGTTCTCAGCAGGACTGTGAAAACACTCCAGCTGTGGCTGTGAGGCCCAGCTGTGCAGGACAGAGCAGGAGCTGGAGCTTTTCCCCTGGTGGAGAAGGCTGATTGTTCCCTGCAGCCCCTGCTGTGGCTTTGCCCAGTGCCCAGCAGTGCCCCGTGCCTGGGCTCAGTTCCAGGGGATGCAGCTCCAGGAGCAGCTGGTGGCCCCAGGTCACTGCCCAAGGCATGGTCAGCCCTGTCCTGCTTCACAGCCAGGAGTGCTGGGCTTGCTGGAAATGGTGGTGGCTCATCCCTTGGGAGACCAGCCTGCTCCTAGCAGCACTTGAAATCCCTGGCAACTCTCAGGAAGGCCTAATGAAGCTGCATCTTTAATTACTGACTGTGTACTCCCTCTGCTGTGGAGAGGGTCAGCTTTCTGCTGAGCTGAATATTTATCCTCTAAAGCAAGGGAACCTTCAGCACTCTGACCATGTGGAATTTACTGTGTTATTTGATGCCTTCATCTTCTAAGTTAAACCCCTTCCCCCCCCACCTTATCCTGAATTTAATTCCTGTGAGTGAATCCAGAGTGAGTTTAAGAAAGCGGTGCCACTAGGAATTGTTCTCTGGGTTTATGAAAAAGATGGTGTTCAAAAAAAACACTGGAGTACCTTTTGGACAGTTCCTTCTGATTTCTAATTGTATATTCAATGAATTGTTTCAGTCATATGGGACCCATAGCAGAGATGAGTTACATCATTTTCTGTTAATTTTAATGAAACAATTACAGAACTGTATTGCATTTCAAGCTGAATTCTTACCAACAGCTTAAGGAATCTTCCTTCTGCAGGAAGCTTTGTTATTTGGTGATTATCTTGATAGTAAATGAAAGTTCTTCACTGAAAATAAATGCGTAATCTGGAGTACTGAGACACCAATTTGAATCTCTACTCGGATATCTCCAACAAAGATTTTGGTGTTCTGCAAAATTGCCATAATCACAACTTATTTTTTCTTCTCTGTGTGTGTTCCTATAGGAGATGCTTGATTTTTTTTTTTTTTATAAACCCTCCATGTGCTGAAAATAAACCCTCTTTCATCAGGAACACAAGTTTCTTTTTGGGTACCCATAGTATGCAAAGTAAAACTGCCAGAAGATATCCAGTTTTCAGGAAAATGCTGGTTTGGAGGAGGCTGGCAGGACTCCTCTGAGCACCTGAGCTGACTGCTGCCTCTTGAGCTGTAGAGCTTGGGCAGATGTTACAGAGTGTGCTGCACTGATGGGAAAAAAAAATATATTTTAGCCACAGCTCTGCCTGCTTGATGTCTCCTACTGTGGAGTGAGATTTCTGCATCCTGTGAGGGCCCTTCAGGGACTGTGATCCTACAGATCAATCATGTGTTGACTGGTTTTAAAGGCCTGGGCTTTGTACTGAAAGCTACAGGGGAATGCCTGAGAATTATGTCCTTTAGTGTATTATCATTTGGTCACTGCAGGGTTTGGCCTGTTAAAGACCACATACATAAAAATCACTTTATCTGACTATCCAAAAGCCATCTTAGCTGCGTGTGAGACTTGCACATAGGAAGAGGTCACTGGAAGGTGACTGCTGTATGCTGCAGAGTGCAGAAACCTCTGTGGTTTTATTTCTATCAATAATGAAATCCCCATTGAGGTAATACTGGACTAGGTCAGCTTTCAGTGCTCTTGAAACTCCCCCTCCATAAGCATTTCCAATAACTGTTCCATGCAAAAGCAGAAATAGAAGATTTTTTTTTCTTGTTTGCACATGTCACCTTGCATTGAAAATGGAACAAAAAGTCAATCAGAGCTCTTACCCTTTTTAAAGGTCTCTGGAAACTCCCTAAATAATAGATAGGCACACAGTTACATAAATATAAACAAAATAGCCTGAAGTTTATAGCTCAGATTCTGGTTACTATCTTGAATAATTACTTTCAAATCATTTAGATGAAAAAAAATTGCAAAAATTTTATGTGTGAAAAATATTCCTTTTTTTTTTTTTTCTCCTAAAATGCGCTAATAACTAAAGAAATTATGTTAAAAGATATGGGAGTTTTCCCTGGTTTCCAACTTATTCTGCACTTCTAGCTTTGTATTCAGACTAAAGAAACCCCATAATAAAAAAATTAAAAAAAAAAAAAAACCAAAAAAACAAAGAAACAACAAAAAAGTTATACCCCAATTGTAGCCAAAAAAGAAAAAAAAAAAAAAGAAAAAGGAAAAAACAAGCCCAGGACAGATTCAGCTCTTCTGAAATCTCTGACTGTTTATGTGCTGCCATTTAGTAGTGCTGGCTAAAGAAGTAGGCAAAGATCAGAAAGGAGATGAATGCACAAAAGGACACAATGTTTTCAACTTTCCTCTGGCCCTAAACCTAAAAAAATTAACAGAGAGGCACAAACCACTTGAGGTTTATCAATATTTGTATGCAGCATTTTACATCTTCCAAGTACTAATTACTCTCTTAACTCATAATTAAATGAAGTAGTGGAAACTACTACTTATCCCAGAATTGTGAAGTCTTTCTTCCTGTTGTGGTGATTTCTCTGTTAGGTGAATGGTGATTACTTTTAGCTCAGATGTTGTGAGAATTAAGTCATGCTTGGGAATTTAAGTGAAAAAAAAACCCATAAATTTTATTAAGCTTATCTGTTTTGAACAATGAAAACAAACAAATGAGCTACCCTTTCTATCTGAGTGAATTTATGCTTTTGTGTTAAAATCCTCCACCATTGTTAGGAAGTGCAATAGGAACACTGTTCAGAGAACACCTGGAGTGCAGGAAAGGGAAAAGCTGTGCATTTATAAAGAGAAAAGAAAGTTTTCTCCTCTCAGCCCCACCCTTCAATTCATAAACCAGATTCTCTGTTCTCTTTCACTGTTCTGACTTAATCAAATCAATAGAATTGCCTGGATTTTAACTAGTTGACTGTTCTCAAAGCTGAGGGAGTTCATCCTATGAAAATTTGAAATTATTTTAAAGCGCTGTCAGATTATGATACTTAAAGTATCATAATTCTGTAACCTATTCTCTAATCTACCAATTCTTTTTCCCCACGAGTATAGACCTTGAGCAGTTTATGCTGTTTGTTGGTTGCTTTTGTGAGGTAAATATCTCACTGCATTTTAAACTTCTGCCACACAAAGGCATCACAGATTGAAATCCAGTCATGATCTGTGTCACGTCCTTGTCTTGTGGAAGTGATCCATGAGCTGCTCCATTTGTCAGGTGCATTGGATGAGCCAAGTGAAAATGAAAAAGGATTTTTCCTACATTGGGAAGCTTCAGCATTCACTGGCTGTGAATTAGATATCCTCAAGTAATTTATTATTCTTGATGGACCTGATGTCTGTGAGTGTTTCCATGCATCAAATGATTTTGTTAGTTTTTTTTTGATGGAATGGGATTATCTTCTCCCTCTGCTTTTCAACTGCAATTTTTCTTTTCTGATAGTGTTTGTAAGGAAAAAAATACTTCTTTCTTCTCTCTTGTTTTTTAAAATAACAGTTTATGTCTAAGGCATTATTCTAATCTCAAATGCTGGTTTTCTTAAAAAAGCTGGTTTTATGCTTTTTTCCTGTGTTGAGCACAATATTTTCTTTTCATAACAGTACTTAACATTTTCAGTGACAAAATCTCAACAAATTATCATCCTCTTTAAAAACTGATTTTTTGGCTTTCATAAATCCCAGTTTATGAAACTGTTAAGTGTCTTTGGATTGTATCCTAAATTGAACAGAGTTACATTTTTAAAATTTGGTATATATTATATAGTCATATTCAGTCAGGTGTCAATAAAATAGAAACTGACCTCCGAAATGGCTTTCAACTTCAGTTAAAAACAAGGAGTTTTCCCCTTAATAAGGGCCTGTGACAGCCATGGTTACCTAGGAAGAAAGCAACACACTTTGGAGATAGTGTTAGTGTAGGAGTTATTATAAAGGCTGGTCTTTATTGGAGGCTTCCAGGGACAGACATGGAAAATGTCCCCAGAATGCCCACACACCCCCCCACGGGCTGAATGCAGTTTTATAAGTTCTGTAAATTAGCATAATTGACAAAAATCACCAATTAGAGACGTAAGTGGTGAGGTAATTTCCCTCAGTTCAACCCTCTCTGAATCCTGCCCCACCCCCTTTTAGATGGGAACTAAACTTTGATTCTAAAAATACATTTTGGAGAGCTGGTTTCAGCCTTGCTTCCTAGGGAGATCCAAGATAGGATAGGGGCCTTGGAAGTGTTTTGTCTTTCTGCCCATCAGGGCAGGGAAATGTCCTGGGGAAACTGGGATACAAAAACAGGCTGCAGAACTACAAATAGAGAGAATCCAGAGAATATATATAATAAAGAATACAGAGAATATATATAAAAGTAAAAAGCAAAAGTCAATTTGGCATCATTTCCCCCCATTTTTTGAGACTAACAAGACTCTACCTTGTCTGGTCTCTACTCCATATTTAACCAGACCCCTGTAGCATACACCCAGCTGCTATTTAAAGAAAAACTACAGGTTTAAGTAGTATGAACAGTTCCTTTTATCCAGGCCTAGTTCCATAACTGTGAGGTGAAAATGTCAAAGATATATTCAAAGTTCAATGGGCCTTTTGAAAGCTACCTGATCAGAACTTAAGTTTGCTTTCAAATTTCAACCAAATCCTTAATACTTCTTTCGCTCTGCTCTGCGTAAGAACAACAACCAGTGTTAATGATTTTGCAGCTAGTAGGAAATTGAGAGTCCATTCTGTTTTGTCAAACTATACCAGACAAATCAGGGACTTCTTCTTGTAAGGCCAAAATTGCATCTGAAATTTGCTTTTCAACATGTTCAATCATCCTTACTGTGATCAAATATTATGTTTGGAATTACAGCCCCACAGGCACAGGCCCGATCTTTATCTAGAGGCAAAACTTACCAGACTGAATTTTCACATATTCAATACCACTCTGACAAGTTGTTCTTATGAAGAGCTTTTTGGATGCATTTTGGACTAAATCCACATGCAAATTTTGGGACCAAATCTGCACCATGGTAAACAACTGTGCGTATAACAGGCACAAAAGAACCATTTAAATAACATAATACTGATTTTTATCAGTCTCTCTTTTCCAGGTGTTTCAGGAGAGAGGTCTCTTAACTTGGGAGCAGCGAATTCAGAGTTCCCTGTCAGCAACCCTGGCTTGAGTGAGAGTGGTCAGGACCCTGAATAGTCCTCTCCACTTAGCTTGGGAGGGTCACTCTCCCACCATTTAGCACAGACCCAGTCTCCAGACTGGAGCAGGGCAGATGTGTCCAGTCCATGTTGGGCTGGGCAACATGAGGAATCTCTGGACCTTCTCCAAAGTGGAACTTAAAGCTAACCCTAACCCCGAATTTGGCACCAATAACATTTGGCACCAATACAAGTATTTTAATTTTATGTCTCATGGAAGTTACAAGGACTTGTAAACTTTTGTTTTTTCTTACACATACCAGACACTTAGCTTTAACCTGTGTTAATGCTGTTTCCATCTGGCTATTTCTGAAAGCTCCAGAGAAAAGCAAGCAAAGACACCAAGGAAATGAAAGGTGCCTTGCTGTGATGTTTTTCTAGAGCGGTACATTGCTCTGATAATGAACTGTGAAATGTAGCATGTGGATGATGATGAATGTAAAAACTTGCATGTCTTTTTATGTGAATGTTGTCTCCCTGAGATGGATTAGTAGTATGAGCTCTGTAGTGTAAAAATACTGAAAAGAGAAGGGAAAAGAAGTGGAAAAAAATACTTCTAGCGGGTTTTGCAGTGAACCACATCCCCTTTTGACTGCTTTTCCTTCTCAGACTTGGGTTTGGTAGCATGGCCCTTACCACTAGGATGGTAACAAATACACTGCTCTGTTCCTAAAGGTAAATCTGCTTCTTTCCAGCACTGTGAGGGACAATCTGTCTGTATTTCCAGCACATCTGATTTACTCCCAGGCACAGGCTCATGGGGCTGCACTGGCTGGGAGATCAGTCAGGCTCACTGGTGATGCCACGCCACGTTTCCTGCCCACATCCCACATCCTGCATCCAGCAGCGTGTGCCTGTGCCGGGAGATAAGTGACTGTGGTTTGTTGTATTTTGCTGCTTATGGCTAGAAGCTGAAGTGCAAACTCTGAGAATTCCCCTCATTTCTTGTAGGCACAGCCATTTGAAAGGGACTTGGGGCAACCTGGGGAAGTTTTGTGCTTGACCAAAACAGAAATGGGCCAGGCAAAGGTTTTTCAAAATTGTTAATTTTGCATTTACCTCATGGGGGGATTTATGAGAAGTCAGTGATTTCACAAGGCACCAATATTTGTTGGAGTTGCAGCCATCCTGAATATCTGCCCGGCCAGGGGACCAGGGAACATCCCAAGTCCCTGGTGTTTTACCTGGGGAACAGACTGTGTTATCTGAAGGCAAGCAGCCCAGGAAGCAGTGCTTGAGAGCTTCTCTTGGCTTCTCCCTGTAGTGGCAAGGTGCTGGCTGTCATCTTCCCTGGTGGCAGGGATGGCAGCTCCCATCTGCCCACCTCAGAGCTCGTGTTCTCTAGCTGGCTGTGGCTGTGAGAAGGGGCAAAGCCTCCCGGTGCAGCGCTCAGGGAAGTGGTGCTTGGATCCGTGGTGCTGCCAGAACTTCAGTGGGTGTTGGGAAGGAGCTCAGTGTTGGGATAAAACAAGCTGGTTTGGGATCAGTCCGTGGTTTACAGGACTGCTCTATGCAAAGCCCTGGCAGGACAGACAGGCTTTCTCCTGGCTCTTTAAGGGACTGGGCACAGTTGCTGTTTTTGCTCTCTCACACAATATTCCCAAAGGAGCCATGTGATGTGGGATGTCAGTGTTAGCTGTTAAATTCTAGTACTTTTATTTGCATTCCTTCTTCTCTTGCCCAGTTTATTGAAAAAATGTGGTGGTACTGTGGTAGTTCGATGTCTTGAGGTGATTTAAAAGTAGATAAGCAAAGCCTTATGCCTCTGAGATTGCAGAATTCCATTAATTTGTTTTGCCTCCAGCACCCAGCATGTAATATTTATTGTCTCATTTCTGATGTGTAAGCTTTACAGGCTGGATGTCGTGTCCAAATGACAGGAGCACTTGGGTGAACATCTCAAATCATTGGTTTTTTGGCATGCTCAGGGGCAAAGGTACTTGTGTGGAGTTTGTTAAACATCCCAAAGCGTGGTGTTGTTCTGAGTCTTGTGATTAGGGCTTCGATCTAATTCACTCTCCAATGTAGCAAATGTTTGCTGTCAGCCAACACTGTTCAAGGACTAAGGGAATCTCTTTTTTTGCCCTGCAATAATGTATTTTCTATTATTATGTCAGTAGAATTTGTTCATTTTTCAAGTACTGTGCAGTGCTTCTTTGAAGAATGTCCCTTTTTCAGGTGGTTTCATGGTGACTGTACCCCAAAACGTCTAGATGTCTCTTAATAGCAAAAATTGCTTTGTTATTGAATGTATTATTTATTAACAGTATCTTGTCTTTTTCTAGTTGCATTTTACAAAATGTGCCACAAGCATCTTCTGTGATTTTTATAAGGAAAGTCTTATTTATAATGTTTGTGCAAGTGGATGGAAACAAATAATGATTTTATAGTAGCCCATGCCTTTTTTCATAGCTGCAGAGTCGTAATGAGCATGATCAGAAGGAACAGGCTCATTGTTTTATTTAATTTTGATGAAGTTTTTCAGAGTTAACTATTATGTTAATCATTATTTGAAGTTAATTATCTTAACAAATAAATATCGCCATTTTAAGAAATGAAAAGAGTATTTGCAGGGCTTCTTTTACTTCTCTGTTCTTTGCTCTCTAACCCCATATGTCCAAATGGCAATTTCCCATTCCTCTTTACATTTTAAACCTCCCCACCTTGGCCCCCTTTAAAAACAAGGAGGTTAAAGGGCCTGACGATCCTGGCCACTGCAGGGACAGCTGGAGCAGGATTCCTCAGCCTGGTAGGTACCAAAAAGCAAACATCTCTGCTTTCATTTTATTGGAAGGATTATCCATAGCAAATGTGGTCTCTGCTGAGGTAAGAGGGGAAGACAGACAGCTTTCCTTCAGCTGTGATGGTTCTTTTTCAAAAACCTGTGTTTCAAGATGAGTTAGTGTCCATTTATCTTCCAGTTTACTCAGGTATGAGCAGATACAAATTGCTGAAGCCAGTCAAGGATGCTATCCCAGTGATTATGTTTATGCTAGAAAGCCTCAGATTATGCCTTAGCTTTCCTTGGCTCTGTCACACATTCATTTCCTTTCTCTAAATGCATGTTCCTACACAGTGATTAAATGAGAGCTCCTCATTCTTCTCAGATAATTTTTTTTAATATACCATCTCTGTCAAGGTGATTCTCTAGATTACTTCCTGTTGCAAGGAGGGTCAGATGTCAGTGAGGGCTCAGAAAATGAGAACTCCCTGCCTCTGACAACTCCTGCAGGGGAGCTCTCCGTGGGTGGAAACTTCTGTGCAGGCTCTCTCTGTGGATGCTTCCCTGTGGAGGCAAAATTGCCTTGCAATGTGGGAAACCTGGTCAAATATCCATGTCCTTGAAGGTACATTGCACTTAGAGCTGGTGAAGTGCTACTTGAAAGTGATGTCTTGCAGTTTTTCCTTCTGGAAAGGAATCCTTCCTTAGTTACCACTGATCCCAGGTATTTTTGTTTAGCTGTGTGCCTCTTCTTCCTGACCCTTTAACCTTGGTACACTGATACTCATTCCTTCTAGGAAGATATTCTGTGAAAAGGCAAAATGTTGTCAGTATGAGGGCCTTAGAATTCCTTCTGTCTGGCTTTGACAGGAGGTGCCTGAATGTCATAGGGAAGGACAAGAGAAGCACATCCAATGCAGGAAATTCTCTTGGTATCTCACTTTAAATCCTCTTCCACCCAGATTTCCAGCAACACAATGACGTACCCACCTTGGACAGCCTGGTGTGGCTGTTACTTTTTGGCTTTAAGTGTCTGTTTCACTGATGTGCTTTTCCAGTTCATCCCTTCATGGGATTTTAGCAGAAGTGCTGCACATCTTCTGTTGTTTGATCTGGGTGTCTGGTAGAAAACACGTTCCAAAATGTGAAGGTCAGCTGGCAGAGACAGCTGCAGTAGTGTGGATGAGGGTGAGTTAATGGAGATACTCCCATCTGCTGCAATTTTGCCTAACTCTGAGAGGTTTTGTGGAATTGATGCACACCAGGATCTATTAGCTGGCTGTGGCATTTTGCTTGAGCCTGTTCAGCAACAGTGAGATTTCATCCTCCATCAGGCAGCACGTTCTGTCTTCCTAATGAGCACAGAAATTTCATGTAACACGAGTAACAACTTCAAGAAGAAGATTTTCCAGAGAAGGCATGTGGGACCTGGGACAAAAACCTTAATTCGTTATTTTCTGCTGCAGATTTCCTCCTTACCCCCTCAAATTAATCAACCACTTTGTGTCAAGTTGCTGCTTTTTTTGTCGACAAGGATCAATTCTTTGCAGTCTCTCAGATATTAAGGTAAAATATTCTTCATGTACCTCAAAAACTGGGGCAAAGAGAATTGGAGACTCTGAGAGAAACAAGCTGCCCTGCTGAGAAGTTCCTCCAGTTGAACATTGGTCCCAGTAACATTTTGCGTTGCCGAATCTGCTCAGAGAATATTTCAAGTGTGCCACAACCATGAGGTACTGCATATGTTCATCTCAATTAAACTGCTACTTCATAAAACATCCTCCAGTATTGTCCAGTCAGCTGGGTAATTAAACTTCCCATCAGGTAGTGTGGCTTTTCCTCCATCTATTGATACAAAGGCCTTGCATCTCCTCCAGGCAGGACTCCCCACTTACTCACTGCTTTTGATGAAAGCCATGCAGCAACTGTGATTATTATCCCTGCCCCTCTTGGCCCTTCCCCGCAGTCTTTTCTGGTCCTCCTTCTTTCTTTTTGAGATAAAAGGCTTAGAATTCCATGGAATCTCAATTACAAGGTTTCTTTTCACTGTTTTCAGTGGTCGTCAAAACAGGCCTTACTCATCTCCAGCTTTTAGCCTCTTCCCTGAGAACCTCAGGGAAGGTCTGCAAGTCTGGTGGGCTAAGCAGGTGAAATGAAAATTTAAAAGTAGAACATTTCTGTGTTTTCTTTAATCTAATTGTTCTATTTAATTTCTGTATACATGTATGTGTGTGTATATATACGTACACATATATATCCTGGGTTTTGGTGAGAAGGCTTCAGATACCTGAAGTAGACTTCTTACTGAAGAGGGATTTAAATGCAACCCCTTTGGATATCTGGATATTTTAAGAAAGAATGTTCAGACTCAACTACTTTCCATGAAAAGATCTGCGCGGACCCATTTTGTAAAGAAGAAAAAGAACTCATTTAATTATCTCAAGAGTTACTGCAAGGTGGAATCATTTACTCTGGTCCACTCTGCTGCAGATTCCTTTTATTTTGTAAGTATTTAACAGGGGTAAGATTGTAATGTGGTTTAGACTCTGTTCTTGTCTCAAAAATTTTGATCCAGTTCTCAAAAAGATCACTGTAGTATTTTCAATATTTTGATTTCAGTTCAACCACTTTGTATTTTTCCTACTTTATGTACCCGTAACTGGGAAAAAAAAAAAACAGGGTTTTTTTAACCAGTACCAGCAATGCATAGATCTTAAAAAATGGTTAAAAAAATCAAGTACCTGTATATACTGCCAAAGAAAATGTCAATGCCATTAAAAAAAAAAGATTCTAGATAATTTTCAGGCAGGATTTATGCATCAATTTCTTGGAGCTTTGTATTCACTCTTTAGAATTACAAGTGGTGATACATGCAGATCTACCAGTTGAAATTAATCTATACTCATATTATTATGCAAAAATATTTCATAAGACATAAGAGTACTTTCCCAAAAAGGGAATGTTTTTTTTTTTTTTACTGTGTTATGCAGGCTTACTACCAAAAAACATTATAGATGATGAGGAAAAGCTCTTCAGAATCCCTGTTATAAAAATTATCTGCCATGATACTAAAAATAAAATACAAGTGTGTATGCTGACTTAGCATCAGGCTCTGTGTGGTGTTTAAATTTTAAAAGTATTCTAAAATAAAACAAAGTATGTGAAAATCGAGCGAGTTTGAGATTTTCCAGTCAGGAGATGAAAGTCAAAATATGCATGTGAAAGAGAAGACAAAGTTCAAAATAGTTCAGTTGCATTGTCTTGTAACAACCCTGTGCCATAATGGAGTGTTTTTATCTTGACTTAATGTGTTTTTCAGAGTCCCTTTCAGAAAAGTCTCCCAGAAGTTGTTTCAGTCAAGTTATTACAACGAAGATTTTGTTTGAAGGCTTCAACAGTTCAGAAAAGAAATGTAATGAATTTATAACCGTTCTATGCAAATTATAACCCATCCATGCAGATCAGGTGCTTTGCCTTCCTCACACTCCCCGTCTCCAAATCCACTACATTGCCATTGGGACACCAGCTGGCTGCTAACAAATGCTAAGTGAGAGAAACCAGCTTTGGTGGCACACCAGACGTGTCTGGGGACGGGGAAAGTGTGACAAAAACATGACAGCAAAAGGAGATTGTGAGTGACAGCACTATGGCCTTAGGTCCATTAAGTGGCACAACACTTTGGGCTTAGATTGCACGTGGCCTGTCAGGAGTGGTTTAGCTGTTGGAATTACCAGCTGTTGGGATGGATAATTGTCAGAGTTATCAGGTGTCCTCAGAGCTCATGTCTAATAGGAAAATGGCAGGGGTGTTTATGAGGGACCAGTGCCTGTGGCAAGAGGGCTGGGGAGGGCAGCAAATTGGGTATCAAGCCAATAATGCAGACTTGCCATGGCCAGTGACCGTGTGGTGTGGCCAGGAGGCTGAGACAGGGAATTCTCCCGTGTAACTGAGGAATTGAATCAGCGTCTGGAATGCTGCACTTTGTAGGCACAGAGCTGGTGGTGACTGGGAGTGGTGCACTGACCAACCCCAGGGGGGACAGAGGGCACACAGGTGCACTGCATCAGCATCAGGGGGATAAAAGGCTGGGCTGAAGGACAATAAAGAGCTGCAGGTGCTTGAAGTCTTCTTCATCGTCAGTCTTATGTCTGCTGTCAACATCTGATGTTGGGATTGGGCCAGATGGCCTTGAAAGGTCCTTCCAACTGAAATGATGATTCTCCAAACTATGATTCTTCAAACTGTGAGTACTTTGATCCCTGCCAGCTTGGCAACAAGTTACATGGTGAGACTGCTGCTGTTTCTTCACTGGGGCTGTTCAATAGCCCAAGGATCTCACTGTTGGCTTTTCCAAGTACAAATGTTCTGACTGACATGGAGGAGGAAAACCAGGCAGTGTTGAAGGTATGTGTGTCCTCAGCTGGTGGGACAGTGGGTGGGTGGCTGAAAATGGGAAGCTGGAGCATCTTCCTTCATGTTTCTGTGGGATTGGGTCATGATGGGTGAGGGCTGGTTTCCATTTGCCTTTCAGATCCCTTCCAGCTCCCACCCCTCTGGCCAAGCCCTCTCAGAACTATCATCTTTCCCAATTTTTTGAGCACATTGAATTTCTTCTTCTCTTCTTCCATTTCATCTCCTACCTTTTGCTCCTTTTGTAGTCTTCAGACTTCTACTTCCCCTTAGGGCCCTGCTGTTTGTGGTGTTCCCTGCCCACTGCCCCAGTCTGTGAGAGATCCTCTAAGCCCCAAACTTGTTCCCACTCAGATCCCTAGAGGCATTGCTAAAGCTGTCACTCCACATTAAAGATCCTTGACATATTGAGGTAGATGCTGTAGGGGAGAAATCCCCAAATGTAGCCCAGAGGAAGCAAATACTTTTTCATCTGTGCATATTTTGATAGTCTGAACTCTAGACAGCTCACAGTAATCACATTGAATATAAAAGAGGCATAAATAACTATTTATTCACTGTAAAAAGAAGAGATTCCTGTCTGGCAAAAAAAAAAAAGTTCAAAAGGAAAAGGAGTACAGAAAACAAATACTACTGAAAAAGTGTGTTTGAAGATGACAAATACTGGTATCCATCCATAACTCAGATGGGTGTTACCTACTGCCTAAGCCTATTATGAAACTTAATTTTTTATAAAAGCACGTGCAGTTCTGAGTTCATAGATCCCTATGGCTTAATTCTGCAAATGCTGCTGGCACCAGGCAGGGCTCAGAACAGATGTACCTAGAAAATGGAAACAAATATTATGCAAACTCTTGCACAAATATCTGGCACAGGCTGGCCATGTTGAGGGTTTACTGATGGCAACACAAACCTGTGGAGCAGGGTGGGATTGTTGTTTGGTATCACAGACAATGTCTGTGACCTGTCAAGATCATCTGGTCCAGTCTTTTTGGTAAAAGCACGGCCTAGACAAGATGGCCCAGCCCCTTGTCCTGATGAATCTTACACATGTTCAGTGTTGATGAATCCACCACGTCCCTGGGGACATAACTGCAATGGCTGACTGACCTAACTGTGAAAAAGTTTCCTCTTGTGACTAATGGGAATCTCCACACATGTAACTTGTCCTCATGGCCCCTCATCTTTTCCGTGTGACTCCTTGTAAAAGGAGAGTCTCCACCTTCTTTGTAGCCCTCCTTTGAATACTGGAATGTGGTCCTAAGGTCTCCCCTAAGCATTCTTCTCTCAAGGCTGTAGAAATCCATTTCTCTCAGCCTTTCCTCATGTAGCAGCTTTCCAAACCCTTTGATCATCTTTGTGCCCTGCTCTGGACCCTCTCCAGACTGTCCACATCATTTTTGTGTAGTGGGAACCAAAACTGGACATGATATTCCAGGCATGGCCTGACAAACACTGAGAGGGACAATGACTTCTATATCTCTGCTGGTCATGTCCTTGCTGATGTTACTTAGCATCCTGTAGGCCTTTTTTTGCTTGTTTTCCACCAGGATCGAGTGTAAAATTGATAGTGGGATAAAGTTGATTAATAGGCAAAGTTTGGGAAGGTATCTGCACTACAGGGAATTGAGTCAGAGGGGTATAAATAGAAAAGAGTTCTGCAAGTCTAGTAACTAAAACTGTTTGACTTTTGGTTTTTTGGGGTTTTTTTTGGGTCTCAGCTGGCTGGTTTTCTGGATTAGAATACTCTGTGTTTGGTTCCAGTTCAAACTAGGTAGTAGTTTCTTTTTCAGTTGTTGAATAACTGAGTAACCAGTGATGGGGCTTGCTTGGACAGGTTCGTGTCACTGGTCCATTCCACAGAGCAAGAGCCTTGTGTGGACATGGCATCAGCAGTGCTCTGCCAGGAGGGAAACAGGCAAGATCTTTGGATCCATGTTTCTTTTCTTCTTTTTGTTTTCTGTTTATCCTCTTTTAAAAATTAATCTTATCAAACCTTCTTGCTATATGTGGACATGCATATATGTTTTTCCTTAATAATGGACTGATAAAGGACTAGCTATGTTGGTGGAAATGTTCCTCACATGAAGGAATAGGTTCCACTTTTTCCAGTTTGATTACAGAGCAGGGTGTTTACTATTTCATAACTTGCCAGAAAAAATTGCTCTTCCTTTCTGCTTCTCATTAAGAAATGATTGTTGAAGTCTGTCTCAAGATATAATGTGATTACAAGGAATGTGTTCATGTTTTAATCCATTTTCAATAGTTCATAAGTCTTTTGCCATGCAATTAATGAAACAGAATATGAACCAGACTTTTCTGATTTCAGATGGATGTGTAAGGGGAAAAGTTCAATTTTGTGTTAAAAAGACTTGTGAGCACATGATCTGAATTTAAAGGGAAGAGTAGCAGTATTTCCAGAAAAATTACACAGCATTAATAAAAATGTAAGATGAGTTCAAGCTCAGTTCACTAAAAATCTCAAGGAGAAAGAATTAGAAACTCTATTTCAGTTTGACTTGAGAAGAGCAGAAATAAAACTGCCCAGAAATAAATATAGAAAAATCTTGCTAGTGGTATGCGTTTCTGTTAAACTTGTTGGGAATTATCAACATCCCTCCAAGCCTTTAAAATTCCTGTCAGACTCAGATCATTGTTCATAAAATGTTCATGTATATTCACCCATTCAAAGACAGACTTCCAGAGGAAGATTAAATTGTAGTCAAGTGCTACCAGAGCAGCATCAGAGAAGCACATCTGAAATAGAAATCCTTAGGAGAGTTTAGAGCTGGAAGTTACTGATGCTCTGTAGACATCTCCTTTTTCAGATGTGAGAATCTGAATACTAAATATCTCATCTTGACTTTTTGTTATGACAACCGAAGATTACAGTCTGGATTTTCAAACGCTACCAGTGGTAGTTCAGCTAAATTTTGGGAAGTCCCCAAATTCAGCCTGCGTCATTTCTGGGTCCTGGTTTTCAGCAGCTGTCTGCTTTACACTTTTTAAGACCAGAGCTGCTCTTGGACAGGCTCTTAAACTTGCCAAAATTGATCCTTGCAAACTCGCCAAAAATTACTGCTGGCTCTGGAGATGACTTTTTGTTTTGATTTCCTGAAAGAAGTAAATGTCCCTTGCAGAGCTTTCCTGTCGTTGTGTGGGAGGCAAGCACGGGGGCCTAGGAGGGCAAATCCCATGGAAGTGTTTAATGGAACCATCATTCACAGCTGTTGACACTGGTGGACATCTGAATACTGGTAGGGAGGAGTTGGTATAGCACTCAAGGGGCCATGCACAAAGCTTTTTGTTTAATCACCTCTGAGGCTGTTCTGTGTCTCATAATGACCCGATGGTAGCAGTAAGAGCATTCTCTTCAGCAGGAGGAGATGGTCTGAGTGTAGTGTAACACTCCTGGTGCTTTGGGCTGTCCTCTGTGGATTGCCATGCCGGAGAAGTGAGGATGAGTTATGATCCACAGTTTGTCACTGCCAGAGACTTTATGGCTGCATCCCTTCCAGAGAACTCTGCAGTGCCTGGGCTGGCTCCCAGGCACAGAAACACAGCCACTTACACGGGGAAGCTGTCAGCATGCTCCCCGTGCCTGTGTCACCTGGGGGTCTCCCAAATGTTTTCCAGGCACGGTTTAGAATTTAGGATAATCCAAGGACCATTCCCAAATCCCATTCCCAAATCCCAATCCCATTCCCATTATGTGCCAGGCTCTTGTTCTGGGCAGAAGTTTGTATGAATTATGGATGTGGGCAGGACTGACTCAAGGGAATCACTGGGCATAATTTATTGGTATAGGTGTAGTCTCTGGGTCCATTTGTTCAAAGAAGGTTTGGGAAATGGGTAATACCTTTAGCTTTGCAAATCTCAGGAAACTTTTTGTCATTAACTATGGTAGACAAAAGTGAACCAAAGGCAGCTGCAAAGCTCTCATAGTCTTCTGGATCTGGACTTATGAACAGGGCCATTTATAAAATGAGGTGAAGTAGTTTTGGGTCTGGGTGGGAGGAAGAAGCAATAAATTGGTTGGGGTTTTCTTATTTTTCGTTTCTAAGATTGACTTTTGACATCCCCATGGTAAGATATGGAGCATCACAATTATCAGCCATGAGGGCTGACTGAGGATTTGTGCAGGTGGGACCCCAGACTCCCAAGCATGGGCTTCTCATGGCTTGTGGGCTTTCTCTTTATAGAAGTTGAAGAATATTTCTTTATATCTTCTACCTCAAATCAAAAAACTCATTGGCACTATGGTGTTTGGTATATCATAGGATCATAGAATGGGTTGGGTTGGAAGAGACATAAAAGATCAATCTTGTTCCAGCCCCCTGACACCTTCCACCAGACCGGGTAGCTCAGAGCCCCATCCAGCCTGATGGGGATGGGGCAGCCACAGCTTCTCTGGGCAGGTTCTCACCACCCTTACAAGGAAAAATTTCCTCCTAATATCCAGTCTAAACCTACTCTCATTTTGAAGCCATTCCCCTTGTCCTGGCACTCCAAACGCTGGAACTACTCTCTCCATCTTTCCTGTAGGTTCCCTTCAGTCACTGGAAGGCCACAATTAGGTCACCCCAGTTTTGGCAGGTCTCTCAATAAAAGAGTTCAAGCTGACAAAATGCAGAAAGATGCCTTGCTGAGACCTGGCTGCACTGCAGCAGGCTCAGCCCCCTTGCCCCTGAGCACATCAGCTCATTGGCAGCTCCAGGGGAATTAGAGAAGGTGGAGAGATCCTTCAGTGCTTCCTGCTCTTCCCCCTCGGACACCAAGGCTGGGCATGAAGAACAGCACCTGGATTCACTCTGTTTGAGGTGAGCCAGTCACAGCTTATTCACATCCCCCTGCCTTACCCATGTGAGAAAACAAGAAATTTTAGCAGCTTTTAAAGGTCCTGCTCCAGGACAGGATAGGACAGGAGCTGCAGCTTGGGACTGGCTCAGAGACAGAGAAGCTTTTGTGCCAGGAATTATTTCCTAGTGACTGGCTTGGAAATGTCAAACTGTTGAAAGCAACATGTAAATTTGAGTTCCTCTGAATTTTTTTTTTCTCAAAACAGAGTAAAACATGTAGCAGAATGTTCTATTCCCATGAGAAGATCTGGGGGAAATCCATGGAAGTGCATTCTTTTGCCTAATTTAATCAAACTTTTAAGGAAGTGAAAGAAAAACTGAAAACTCTCTGCACTCATTTTTTCTCTTCAAGTTACACTGCTGTGCAGCCAAGATGATCTGTCTTT
Source organism: Chloebia gouldiae (assembly GCA_003676055.1). NCBI lineage: Eukaryota > Metazoa > Chordata > Aves > Passeriformes > Passeridae > Chloebia > Chloebia gouldiae. The sequence goes on along the minus strand of QUSF01000091.1, from coordinate 112,851 downwards.
ATCTCTATTTGATTTAGTTTGACACTTTGCAGCTTATCTTTTATTAGATAACACTCTTTAATTTTTGGTTTACTATTTTTTCCTTTTTTTGTCTACTTCAGATGCAGCTCATATTTGTAACTTTTCCCCCCTCTCTTCTGTTAAAATGCCAGGATTGCAGCCCTGGAGTGCTGGTCCAGAGGCAGCTGAGAAGCTGAGTCTGTCCATGCTGTTCTGTTCACAACATCCATGCCGTGACTGTCCAGCTGTGGACACTACTGGGATGATTTATTTGTGACCAAAATTGCAATTTGCCTCCTTCCTAAAGTAGTTGCCTCCTTTAATGAAGTTAAATGGTTACTAGCATAAAAATAATATATCTCCACATCTCTTCACCCACAGGTTACCTGCAGCTGGATTTCCCCGCAGCCGCGATGCTCCTGAGCAAACACTGCCCTCCCATGTTGCACGTGGGATGAGTTTTGCTGATCTGAAGCCAAACACGGCTGTTGTGCTCAGCCAGGTACTTTTATTTATTTCTTTTCACCTGTTTTTTCCCCTGGGTGCAAAGTGTCCAGATTTTGTTCCAAGGTGGCAAGCCCTGTCACGGCTCTCAGGATGTGTCAGCCACCCTGTTCCCACACCAGAGCAGTGGAGATCTTTGCCAGGGTAAACAGAGCTTTGAGGGGAGCATTTGCCAACACCAGCATCTTCTGCCAGTAAAAATCTCCTCACGTGGGACTGCGGTAGGCACAGAAAAGGATCAACTGGAGCAACCTGCCTTTATTCTAAAAGGAGTCCTGAAATGCACGTGAGTGAGTGGCAGGGCTTTGTTCTTTAAAAGGGCAATTAAGCCTTTGTGATTTTTTCCTTGGTTGTGTTGGGTTGGCAGAAGGAGAGAAAACAATGGTATAAGCTTTCTTTTGGTGTAGCCTCAATATAGATGAGTGAAATCAAAATTACCCCCAGATCCAACTTGCTTTTGGTTACTGTTGGCTATTGCAAGGTTACTCTGTGAGATTGAAATTTTCTCTCTCTCACAGAAGCTGTGGAACAGAATCCAGACAGCAACAGCTTTCTGAAGCATGTCTTCTACTCTCCCCCCTAAAAGTGGTTCTAAATATGTGACAGTGGCCTTGTGACAGAGCCAGTAGAGTGGCTCTAAATGTGATTCAGGGGCCCTTTGAAAGCAGTCAGGGATCCCAGAGCTTGTTTTGTTGGCTTTCTGTGAACAGGAAGGTATTTAGTGTCCTCCTCATCTTGTACATGTGTGGTAAGCACAACCTACAGGCAAAGAGAAGCATGGAATGGCCTGGGTGGAAAGGGATCTTTAAAGATCATCTCTACCCCTGCCATGGACTGGTAGGATCAAACAAGCACCTAGTTCTCAGTTTCTAACAAAAAGTGGTAGATGTTACTGCTTACACACCCTGCCTCCACCCTACCTTGGCTACCTTCTGTAGCCAAGAGACAACTTTTGAGAGGATAAAGTTTTACAGCTCCCCGGAGTTTTGACATTCATCTCTTTTCTCCCTGCCCACCCCCCTCTACCCATGCCCCCCCTTATTCCTCACTTCTTTTTCTGCTTCAAGACCTAAGATGGAGAGGATTTGGTTTCATTTCCAGACCCATTTGCGTTTTATCTTGTATGATAAGACAACCTCCCACATAGGTGCTTGAATCTCTTCTTCACTGTGTGTTGTTTGGAAAGACATCTGAGGGGAAGTAAGGCAGACCCCTGACTGTCATCCTGAAATTCAGGTGTAGGATTTTCTCCAGCAGACCTGCACCATTTCCACTGTCAGTGTTTTGCTGAGATGTACGAAGTCAGGACACCCTTTTTGCTCCTTACAGTAATTAATAAATAGTTGCCATAGTTATGCCAAGGGACATTTTTCCAGCTTCCCAATTTGTTCCACAGGGAAGTTGCATCTCCCCTTTCCCCAGTGCTGCTCTCAGCCTGCACACTCCTGTGTGGCTACATCACCCTTTGTGGTCCCAGTCTTCCTGACTCCTTCTGCACTCCCTGCACAGAGGGAATTTTGGATTTAGTGAAGGACTATATTATTCTGTCTCAGAAATCTGCAAAGAAAGTTTTACAGTTAATTTTATAGTACTTGGGTTTCTTTGCTGTATCTGTAAATAGCAGATGATGTGGATTTCTCTCCTTTGGGGATTTCTGAATGCTCAAGGTTGTAAATCCTGCCTGTCTGTGTCGTCAGGTAATACTGAAAAATAAATTAATACATTTCAATTAAATCAGAAATCTAATAAGCAGGAGGCTGTGTACAAAATATAGGACTGTAGATCAAAAAGGAAGCTTGCAGAAATGTTTCTCTTTTATAACTGTAGTGGCGGGATGACTTGTAAACAATGTTTACTTGTAAAAAATATCTTATAGATGCTCTGTCTCAGGAACTATGATTCAACCAGTTTATCAATCTAACCCATTTTTCAGAATTAACTGACAAGTTAAGAACTTGGGCTCCTTACTCTCTCTCTAAATTTTATATACTACGTACTCTCCCTTAATATTTTAAGAGAGCTTGAACATTTTCCCAAGGATAAGACTGAATTCTTTGGAATAGTCCCACAAACTTTATTAGAATTATTCTTACTAGTATCTTCCTAAAGATATTAGATTATTATCTTCCTAAAGATATATTTTCCTCCCAGTGGAGGAAAATTACGTTCTTGCTTTGTCCAAGACATTGGTCAATGCTGGGATAAAAATTCGTGAGCGTATTACAGGGCACCTTCCCCAGTGTTGAGCTGGCTGTGATGCCTCAGCAGCTGAAAGCAAAATGATCCCCTGGTTGTGGGGTGTTTCTGCTGCTTCCCCAGCAAGACTGCTGCCCTGCAAAGCTCATGTCAGTAATTTCACTCAGTAATTATTCCAGGGTCGCAGAAATGGTCTCACACCTCATCTTGGGAAGCTATGATTCTGAGGATAAATGTTTTTAGTGGTGTCACCTGAGGTGGAGGGGCTGTGTCAGTATTTTGGCTCTGTTTGAGGAGAAAGATCAATTCAGTTTTCTCACTGAAAGGCTAGACTCTTTGTAGAGGCTTCACAGGACAGGTCAGTGTTCTCTTTCCTCAGCACAATAGTTCACACCCTCAGTGAGTTCTTTATTTGCTGCCTGCCAGAGAGGTAAATTAATTTTATGGTTTTTTAGCACCTATGTTGTAGCCTCCTCAGTGTTCTCAGCACCCTGTGCTGGGATGGTTCCCTACCTCTGCAGGACCTCTACAAGAGAAACTTTTGTAATGGCCACTGAACAGTCCTGCTTTATGGGGCTTGTAATATCCTTTATCATGTGGAGCTTTTCCCCCACCTTCCCCGGAGCCATCAAAAATAAGATATTCTCCCAGCAGAACCAAAACTTCCCCAGTTTGGGTCAGCAGAGCTGTGTGGCCATGATCAAACTTACTGAGAAAACTGGGTTTGAGTCGTGATAAAGAGTAGGCTAAAGGTAAGGCTAAAGAGGCTAAAGCCATTCATGAAAACAAGAGATGGAGTAAAATGGTTGTATTTTTAATATTAGAAGCTACAGGATTCCTGTAGAGGAACTGTGTGCACCTCATTTCTACTCTGAAGCCATCTGAGTTCATAGAAGAGTCCCTGGATCTTCTTGTGCCTCCCTGCTAGGTGCAGAAAGCTGTACCTGCACTTGTTTTCCCTCCCTTGCTGCCTCACTGTATTTAAATGCAAGCTCCTCAAGACTGTCTGCAGGATGTCTGTAATACTTTAACAACTCCCAGATTGTTCTTCTCAGTCTTCTACTTTTTCACTTCCTTGAAATGTGGGCAGCAAAGCAGCTTGTAATATTCCCAAAGTATTTGTACAAGTATTAATGCAGAATTAATAGAGGAGGAACAATTGCTGTCTGCATTTTATCCTGACAGAAGGCTAGAATTTAATTACATCAATTCAGGAAGAAGTTTTTATTTCTTTCCTTCTTCATATGGTTTATAATTAATTCCTTATACGGTGATAGCCTAATATTCTAATAGATTTCATATGTCAAATCAGCTGTAAGGGGTATGTTTAGACTGCAGCATTTTTCCACAGATTAAGCCTAGACTTAAAAGCTCATCAAGATACTAAGCAAAAATATAGACCATTGCTCTGAGCAGGTTTATTTTTCAATTTAAATTTAGATTTGGTTTGTGAAGCCACAGTAAGTTGCACATTCCAAAGCAGCACAAGCAGTTCTACGTGATTTTAGTATTTATTGGACATTCTGCCCCAGATTTTCTATGTTCACACACACAGAATCAAGGTATATTCGTACAGTCAGTGATGAAACAAAAAAACACATTTTTACTTAGTTCATTTGATTGTCCTCATGGGGAACACTTGGCTATTACCTTTTGGCTAATCAAGCTCTATTCAGTGCTCCTTTTTTTCTATGCAGTGTGAACCTTCATGGAAAAACCATAATTTATGGAGCTGGGCAAGACTGACTACAGGGATAATTAAAAAGCAGGGAACTTTTTCAGCTGTCAAAGCATTGACAGCAGTTGTATAAATGGGTAAATTACAATTCTTTTGGTGATTCATATTAGTTTGGCCTAGAGCAATGCAGATGTTTTGCTGTTGTGCAAAGCAAACACTCAGAGATGTGAACAACAGACACAAATTAATTGTCTTTTCAAGTGGAAAACATTCTTGGGAAACATATCAAGCATTTAACTAATACCACTCAACAAACTTGAAATTCCCCATGCTGGTGTTATTCCTACTGCATGGGGAATATACACTAATTCTAATAAAATGCTGTTTTTCCAAATCACATTTTCCAAATCAGAAAATGCTTATGAAAGCTCTTCTTTAGGGAGAGTGTAGCATCAGCATTTCATGAATTTACATGTCAGGGGAAAACATCCAGGACTGAAGGAAAATAGACCTGTTGGTTCAGATGATTTTAGCTCAGCTGATTCAGGACACAACCTCCAGCCAATCTGTCTCTGTTTTCCTGGACAAATACAAATTCATCAAGAATTAATCACTCGTGATTTTGCTATTACAAACAAAACTGAAGGTCTGGTGATCAGGGGGGAAATTGCAGTTGACTGCCAGAAGTCTTCACATCTCAGGTAGCTGAATATTTTGGGCAGATGAAATGTACACCTGCTGTGGTGCAGCAAGACAGAGGCGTGCAAGAGTGGGTTGGCATGGATCATAAGGAATCCAGGATGCTTCAGTGGCAAATAACAGGGCACCTGAGCCAGGGGATAGAAATATAATCTGCTGACATTGCTTTCAGTTTAAAAAAATTAGGGGGAAAACCCTATCTATGACCACTTCCCCATTCCTTTTTCTCTTTTCTCTGCATGGTGAGATCTTGCACCTCTTTAGTAATTCCCTCCAAAAAGCTCATGAAGGAGCTTCCCTTCAAAGACACATTTGATGCTCTTTGGTATCGCTTCTCCTGACTTTCTGTGCTCCTAAAATACAATTTCAGCTCAACAGTGCTTCTTTCTATTGATGTTATTCAGTTTGTATGGAGCCCTGCTCTCCTGGGGATGGCTGCACACCTGCCTGCCCATGGGAACTGGTGAATTAATTCCTCGTTTTGTTTCGCTTCCATCCACAGCCTTTGCTTAGCCCATTAAACTGCCTTTATCTCAGCCCATAGGTTTTCTCACTTTTACTCTTCCACCTCCCTCTCTGACCCCACTGATGGGGGAATGAGCACGTAGCTATGTAGCTGCCAGTTGAGATGAAACCTAAACTGTGACATGAGAGCTGAGAGAATTTCTTGGTTCTTTAGAAACTGGAGGGAATTTACTGTTGTAAAAATATGACTGATGGGTTTTTCCCCCACCCTCATCTCCTGTTCCTGTCTATATGGACCTCACCTAGAGTTCCAGCAAGCTTTTCTGGTGGAATAGCTCCACATTGCTCCCACAGCCCCACTCTGCTTTCTTTTGGCAACTCCATTGTTCATTTGGCCGCAGCTGAAACCAAGCCATGATAGGACTTCTGTGCCAAATTCATTTTTACTGGGAGACCTGGTGCATTTTCAGCACTGCTGGGGCTTCTTGGTGCCCAAAAGAGAAGGAACAGGTGAGGTGCCACATGATGAAATAGTAGGTGGGATCCATGGGTTGCTGATGTGTCCTTGGTGTAAAGGCAGAGCCGCACTGGCACATGGAATTAGCAAATAAAAATAACCCCCTGGATAGACACTGTGCCACCCTTATGATCAGTGTGTTCCTTTGCAAGAAGTGGATTTTTCTAAAATAGAAGTGATGATTCAATTACTCCGACACCAAAATATGAGTTGTCTCCTAAACCAAATTAAAGCAAGGGAAGAGAGATATCTAATTATTAAGCATATAAATCTTGCTTTCAATGGCCCAGATTTGCCCCACAGTGCATTATAGGCTTTAAGCTGTAGGTCTAATTTAGTGATAGAACAAACTACTGAAAAGGAAAAAAATTGCAGAACAGATGATCATTCTCACTGCAAGAAAGTATATTTAATGTTACAGTGAAATTATTGGTTTATCATAATTTTAATTATTTTGATTAAAAAAAGGATCTTTCATGTTATATTATGCAAGTTTAAGCTATAGGAATTTGAGCTGCAGAAGTGTGAGAAATATATTCTTATTTTTTAAACTTGCCTAAGACTTGGAACAGGTGGAATATAATGACTGCATCAGGTTATTTTAAAATTTGATCATAGAATCCTAGAATGGGCTTGTTGTGAAAGGAGTGGGAAGGAGGTGCTAACTCCTGACTAAATGATGAACTTAGTGTCTTTCTGAAAAAAACATAAAAAGAAAATTTACAGTTTATATTTTCTGTTAAGCTTCTTTTTTGGATTTGCAGTCAATTTATACATCTGTTTGCCATACCCTGGAATACAGAAGGAAAAATTTCCCCTGGAACACAGAAGGAAAAGTTGCCTGAGTGTTCATTTCTCTTTGGAAAACTGGTAATGCTTCCTGCTCATTGCTAATTCAACAGCAGTTCACTGTTTCAACTAAATGCAAATGCCACACCAGGAACAGGCTGGTAAAACCTGTGAGGAACTCAAGTCCCTAAGTTGTCACCTTCCATGAATGCACTTTTCTTTAAAGGGGCAGCAAAAAAGTCGTGAAATGCCTGTACAAGCGCAAGGAAAGTGGGGTAGGAGCTGAGTTAGCTGAAAACAGATTTAACTTCCTACTGTGCTGGAAAATTATTTGTCAAGTGAAGACCACTTGTCAAATAGAAGTTCCTTTGTAATGTACAGGAGATTCAGTAATTGCTGCAGCTCTTCAACCTCTCAGGCAGAGGTCACTGGAACCAGTAATCAAGGTCCTAAATATTATTGTGTGTACTTTGAATACAGACTTTGGTACAAAATGATTGCTCGGACACTGCTCCTTGTCTGCACAGCTGCCCAGGAAGTCTGGGGACCTGGGATTCCCTCAGCCAGGCAGAAATCCTGTGGAATCCTGCATTTGTGGTTAAAGCCAGGCACTGCTGCCAGTGCGAGCAGAAGGAAAGGGGGCCTAATGACTAAATAGAAAACGTGAGTTTCTTTGGAGTTTAACTTCTCCAGACGCTGCCATTTTTCCACACCTGCCAGGGGGAATTTCTACCCAACATAGGAAAATGTGGCCTTTGGTGCACGTTCAGAAATGTTGCCTTACGCTGTTGCCACCAAGAGGCTGCAGCAGAGAATAGCTTTAATTCCTGCCTTAGAGCAATGTGTAAATCAGAGCTGGGGCCTCAAAATCCATACACTAGGATTTTCCACATCATCCACCTCATAGGAGAGAAACACAAGATTGGTGCAAAGGGAATTCTAAATGTCGTAATTATACACCAGGTGCAGCTATTACTCTATTCAAGGAGAAAACAAAACTGAAATGTCAACATGTTTGCATGCAGGCTTCTACACTGTTCCTTTCAGGAATGCCGAGAGGAAGACAGAATTAGGAGAACTGCTCACCTGATTCTTGTGGCAACAGCAACTAAGTACCAGTTATTTACTTCCCCCGTGCAGATCTGCTGGGGTGAGGTGAGAAAAATATGAAAAGAAAAAGAAAAAAAAAAAAGCAAAAGCAAGAACAGTTTAATAGATGGAACAAAGTAAAATATAAAAATAATTACTATATTAAGGAAAATAAGAGAAAGAAAGGAATAAAACCTAAGAGAGAAATAAACACCACTCCCCACTGACTAATGCCTAGCCCATTCTTGAGCAGCTCCTGGCCAACTCCCAGCTTATATGCTGCTATGGAATATCCCTTTGGCCAGTTTGGTTCGTCTTGTCCCAGTTTTTTGTATGCCCTGCTCACTGACAGACCATGGGAAACCAGGAAATCCTTGATATGGGGTAAGCACTACCTAGCAACAACCAAGGCATCTGTGTGTTATCAATGTTGTTCCCATTCTAAATCCAAACCCCAGCCCTGCCCCAGTTCCTGGGAAGAAAACTCACTCCATCCCAGCTGAAACTAGGACACAGATCCCTCTTGGTGTTGCTCTGTAATAGCAAGACATGCTGCAGGCCCCCAAGATATTTACTGGAGGTTAGTGAGCTAGACTATGAACTCTGGAGTTTGAGTTATTTAAGGGCCATACTGAGCAACATTATTTTGCCTTCTAGGCATCCATTCTCCAGCATTGCTCAGAATCTTGTTTAAATCCCTATGAAATAAATATCCTCTGCTTGAACCCTTTAGTTAAAATGATGAGCAAAAGGATTAAACACATTGATAAAAAAACTAGGTTCGGGACAAAAACGTGGCTGAGAGTTGTCAGAGCAATAAGTGTTTATCTAAACCTTTCTTTTTCTCAAGCATTTGCTAGCAAGAAATGCTGGAGGAGCCTTGAGAAGAGAAGCTTTGGGGTGACCTAATTGTGGCCTTCCAGTACCTGAAGATATCCTACAGGATAAATGAAGAGAGAGTATTTACAAGGGCCTGGAGTGACAAGACAAGGGAGAATGGCTTCAAACTGACAGAGAGTAAGTTTGAGTATTGGGATTAAATTCTTCCATGTGAGGTTGCCAAGAGCAGCTGTGGCTGCCCCATCCCTGGAAGTGTTCAAGGCCAGGTTGGATGGGACTCAGAGCAACCTGGCATAGTGGAACAAGATGATTTTAAAGGTCCTTTCTAACCCAGACCATTCTATGGTTCTCTGAAGTCTGTGGATTTCTTTTATATGCATCTCATCTATGCATAATTTTACAGGTTGTTTTTCAATGGGCATTTCCCACAACTCTCCACTCATCACTTCACATCACATTTGGAAAACAGTGTTTGAGCTCAGGCATAGCATTTAGATAACATATATTTTCCCTATAGATCTATCAGAAAACTAAAATAGGATGTGGAATTTATTGGAGAGAAAGGAATTTTGTAATGCCTTAGCAAATTATAAATCTAACAGGGAGAAAGCTTTTTTTTCAGTCACTTTTGTAGGAGTCTTAGACTTTATGGCCCCCATGTCTTTGTATTAGGAAGTGTTTGGAATCTGTGACTGTTCTCTTGGATTTGTAAGGAGAACAAGGAGGCTGGGATTTGCCAGATTTCCACTGTACAGGTCAAGAATATGTATTTGGTGTTGTTCTGAAGGATTATTTTTCCAGCTTGTGGACTGCTCTATTAATATGATGGATGCAGTGTGAGACTTGTGGATGAGAGAATGTGAGAGAGCTGCCAACACTCCCTTCTAAAGCATTTGGATAGTTTGGGAGCTGCTTTTATGACTGATGGATCTGCAGTCGTCAGCTGGAAACACACAGCTTAAGCAGTGGGCTCTGCCAGTGTGAGAGAAGGGGGTGATGCCATCTGCATAGTTGAGAAGGAAAGTGCAGTTTGGTCTAGTTTACAGCCTGCAAGGGGAGAATGGACACCAGCACTGGCTGGCTTTTTGCACTGGCTCTTTGTTGTTGGACTTTGTCTTTGCAAGCAACTGCTGGATGTTTGGAAGGGGTTCGAGATCAGCTGAGCGTGAGAGTGTAGCATGTAATAAAGCACAGCCAGCATGGCAAGGGTTCCTCTTCCTCCCCTGCAGCATGCAGGAGCCCCTGCTGCAGGAGTCAGTCTGCAAGAGCTCCCACAGCAGCGGGGCCGGCCGGGAGAGCGCTTGTCTGTTGTGGATGCAGGAGAACCCAGTGGGAAGAAGTGATGATGTCTGACTCAATTCAGGAGGCTGAATTATTTCTTTATTATAATTATGGTAAAATACATTAATATACTATATAAAAGGAGGATACTAAAAACTACATTCTACTTTCTCCTACTCTATCTCTAAAATGTAACTAACTCGTGACCCTGCTTGTGAGAGTCCAGCCCCAGGTGGGTTGGATTGGCCATCAGGCTCAAACAATCCTCACCAGAATCCAATCAAGCACTCACTCCAGGTAAACAATTCTCCAAACACATTCCACATGGGAAAAACAAGGAGCAGAAATAGAAATTGTTTTCTCTTCCATTTCTCTTTGTGCACTTCTATGAAAAATCCTGAGAGTGAGAGAAATGTGCTTGCCACACTTGTCTTGTCCCGGGGCACTGTCAGCCTGGTCGGAACCACCACGGGACGGCGATGTCGCCTCGCAAAAGAAGGGAACGCACCGAGCCCAGCTCGGAAACAGCCCCTGTGTGCTGAAGAGCCCGGCTGAAAATGTCACTGCCAGGAGAAAATTCCACTGTTCTTCCCCTTCCACGGACTAACTCCTATTGGCAGCACGGACTGCTTTGCTCTAGCAAATCTTTTCATTCTGGCAGAGTCTGGCTATAAAGTTGAAAACATCAGGCACAAACAGAGCTCACAAAAGTGCCAGCTGGGAAAGCTCTCGCTGCTTACAACTTGAGCCGCACCCAAAGAGCCAGCAGCACACCTGCACTTTGCTTCTCAGCTCCCTGAATCTCATCAGAATCCTTTTGTCTCACAGAGTGAGGATCTAAACTGAACAGCACCTGAGGCTGCTCTGGCTGTAAAGGGACCAGGACAAAAAGCTCAGCAGCTTGGCTTTTCCCTTCCCACCTCGCCAGCTCTAGCCCATGGAACTGCCTTTTAGGAAAAGCCATGAAACCCACTAAGACTGCATAAAATGCACAACCAAAGTTTTCTTAGGCAAAGAGAGGAACTAGAAGAAATCTCTTGCTGTAGTTTATCTTCCCGTGGTACCTCATCATTAAATGACTCTGAGTCAGTACCTGGCCTTCAGTACCATTGCCTGGTTTTTCCTTGCTACCTTGCTTTGCCTTCCCTTGCCTAGGTCTCCCTTGCCCTGCCCTGTCTACAGCTGCTTTGCTTTGCTTTTGCTTTAGCTTTAGCTTTGCTTTAGCTTTGCTTTGCTTTTGCTTTACTTTTGCTTTGCTTTTGCTTCTGCTTTTCTTTGCTTTGCCCACTGCCCCTTGCCTTGCTTACTGCCCTTTGCCTCACCCTGTCTTGCCCTTGCCTTTTGCCTTTGCAGGCCAAGCAACGCAGTCAAAGCTCAGGCAACTCCAGGCAGGCCAAGGGAGCAGCAGTGTTACAGGTAAAAATGATCAAGCTGAATTAATAATTAATAAAATAGATTTTATTTCATGACCAAGGTCTGGTCTTAGGCACAATCAAAGGGACAGTGCAGAGCTCAGGCTTGGTGCTGGGTGAGCACTGCTCCTGATCCAACCTCTGCCACATCAGATCCCCTCTGTTCAGGAATTGTCTCTGTCTGGTTAGTTTTATACAGGTTTTGTTCACCTGGGGCAGAGGTTCTCCTTTTTTGTTGCTTCACTTATTCATGGATCTCCTTTTCTCTGTGCTGGGCTGGACAAAGTTGTTTCTGGGAAGTGAGGAATGCTGATGCTGAGTTATGGGATCCTGGAATGGGGATGGATGTTCCTGACATGCTCCTGACAACTCTGCCTATCTTGATTGTAGATATCTCCCGTGTATTCATCGCTGGTGACTCCTGGATGGTCTAGGAAAGGGCCCATCTCTGCACATGCTTTTTGTTTTTAAATGAGGTCTTTCTGCTTGCTGCCATCTGTGGTTTCGCAACCTCTCCTCAGCTGCAGCTTGTGATTTAAAACTTTAAGAATTTTCTGTACAAGCACCATTTATTGTGTATATATATTTTTTTTACATAAGCACGAATTATTACATAGCATATATTACAGTAGGGAAGGCACAGCCAGTGGGAGGAACAACACAAGTGGGGTGGTAGGTGAGAGAAGGCCCAGAAATCATAGGAGAGGCTGGGCAGGGGCAGGAAGGGCTCGGCAAAGCAAGGCAAAGGGGCAGGAGAGTCAAGGCAGGGAATGGGTAACAAGGCCAGGGAGGAGAGGGGAGGGCTAGGAAAGACAAAGCAGGGCAAGGTGAAGGAAGGCAAAGCATGGGAAGAAAGGAGGAGGCAGGTCAAGGCAGGAGATGTGTATGAAAGGCAATGCAAGGGTAGGGCTAGGCAAGTCAAGGAGTGGGTTTGCAGAAAATGGCATCATCATTCTGTGGGATGGAGGCAGGCTGCCCATTCAGAAATCATCTGAATTTCAGCCAAGGCAGTAAACTTGAATTATTCATGAATGCCTCTTACAAGACCTGCTTTTTGCTTGCTTTTTTTCTTCTTCTCTTTTTTTTTAAAGAAAAGTGGATAAAATCCCTGCTTTCTTCAGCACTCTAACTTCGGACAGCTGGAAATCTCCAGTGCAAATCAGCAATAATGAATGTAAGGAACAGACTGGATAATCATGTGGAATTCATCAGGTACCTATAGGTGTCTATTGTCAGGGTGCCTTTGTGCTTTGTATAGGAGTTTTCAGAATGTGCTTGGTCAGCAATAATGATTAAAAAAATCAGTCTGAAAAGAAAAAGGCATTTATAGAGAGTTGGGGTTTTTTTTAATAAAAGAAAAAACTGCATTTATTGCATGCAGGTCACTCATAAAACAGATGTAGCAGTTTACTTTTAATGCAACTATTCTGAAATGCACTGGATCCATAATTATATACTTCTATTTATAAATGAATGGCATGGGAATTTATCATCAATAATATGAATTTGTTATAACCATTATTTTTGTGACCCAAATCAAGTTATTTAATAGTTTTATTACAAGTCACAGTGTCTATTAGTGTAATTTTTAGTTGTGTTGGAGCTCAGAGTAGCAGCCAAATGAATGCAGGTTTGGATCACAGACTGCAGCTCACAAACCATCACGATATTGGTGTGTATATGCATAAAGGCATCCCTGTTCACCCTGCCAAACTAAGGCCTATCAGAGTTGTTTTCCCTCAGCCATTATATATTACTGTGAAAAGTTAATCTGTTTAATCCTTTCAATTTCATAGGGTGTTAAAGCTCCTCCCTATTAAACATGTTGGAATTTTACATGGGAGACATGCTTGTCTTTGAATTGTCCCTGACAACCTAGCTACAATTATTTCATTTTTTATTTCTTTGTGATTACAGCTGTTATTCCAGTTTTCGCTCTTTACTCATCGCTGTCATTTCATGCTCATTATTTAGGTATTGTTGATACCTAAGAGCATGATGACTGCTCTGTTGTAAATAGGACAAGAAATATGAGACATCTTAAGGAATTCATAATTGAGAATAGGTTGACAATCACAGTTACTGCATTGCATTCCAAAGTAATCCTCCTTGCCTCTGTGGTTTTTTGGTCTTTTTTTTCCCTTCTGGCGTCCAAATATTTCACAAACTGAATTCAGTTTAGAGCACTGGCTCTGTGGTTCATAACTGCTCACCAAATCCCTTCTACAGCTTTTGCAGCCTTCTCTTCACTGGGTGTTGATACAAAGATTTGTACCTGGGTTTTACATTGCTGAGTTACTCCTAAATCCCTGAATAGGAGACTAGAATATGGCAAAAGAATTAATAACAAGTTACTAATGTAATTATTTACTTCCTTGTAATGAAATTTTCCAGAATGCAAGTTCAAGTCAAAGATACAAGTAGGCAATAAAAGGAAAGATTGTGTAAAGTGTATGCCATTCCTTTTGGAGAGCTCATTGTGTGAAACATGTATCTTTTATAATTTTAATTTCAAACAGGAAGTGTTAAGACTTTCTTCATTTTGTAAAAAGTAATCCTTTCTTTTTGAATTTTTGAAGGTTTTGTATCAGGCAGTATTTTTATTGCTGTCTAGATTTCATTTACCTCGAACTTGCCTCTCTTCAGGTAAGGAGGCTCATCCTCAGGTCATATCTGCATCCCAAGGCATGAACAGTTCAACTCTGCAAGCAGGTCAATATCAGTATTCCCATTCGTGATTGTATTTCTTCTTTGCTTTTCTCAGTTTGGGTTTTTTTGCATAATCTAATGAGAAACAGCTTAGGTGAAGAATGCATTGACTTAGAAGAGTTTGGAGGACCCCTGCACGAAGTGATGTAGGTCTCTTAAAAATATGTATATCCTGTTTCTTTCATCTGCAAATCTGTCTGAAAGAGGGCTGCCTCAGAGAATGTCTGTGAATAGAGCAAAAAGCAGAACCTGGCACATGTAAAGAACTGGTAAGTGTGGCAGAGATTTAGGATTGTCACTTGCCATATGGGCATGCCAAGTAAAAAAATGCAGCAGTGTTTCTGCCTTCTTTGCTGTGAGGGAGGCTAAGGACAAATACCTCAATTGCTTTCTCTTCTGTTGCATTTGAGTTTTCAAGCATGAAGATTTATTTATGTATTTATTTATTTGTGTTAGAAAATTATTTCTGAAGCCTGCTGCCCTCACTGTTTACTTGCCTCCTTTAAGAAAGAGAAAAGCAGGTAAATATGGAGCAAATTATTATTTTATTGTGATATCATTAGAATTTCCACCCAGGCTGCAGATGGCTTAAGGTCTTGTTGCCTAATTTTTGGCAGCAAGAGGCCTCTTTTGTCACATCCACAGCTAATACTTCAGTAATCTAAGCAGCTTCTCCCATGTAAATTTTTTTTCAGTTTGTGATGAGCATCATATCCTCAGACTAGCAGAAGGAAAAAAAACTAGCAAACTGTCCTGTACATTCTACATAACTCTTTCTGAGGCCAAAGAGATTAGACATATGTTAGGACTTCCAGTCAGGAATCTGTCTTCAACTTTCGCCCAGAATTGCCTGAAAAGAAATTAAATGGAACACCATAGCTGCTCTCTTCAGCTTCTTCTTTGCTTGGAATTGTAAATGCAAGAAACTATTTTGCATTTTTAGTATTTTTGTAGGGACTTGTGTAGATTGCTGAGGAGGGAGAGGGTTGGATGAAGTAAGAGAAAAAGCCCTGCAGAATTCAAGGTGAGGGTTAAGGAATTGCAAGTGATGGGACAAGGTGAGATCCCAGTTAATGCCACAGTACATGGAGGAAGCTCCAGGAGAGCTGCACCCCTCAGTGCATCATTTTACTCCCCAAAAGGGAGTAAAATGAACAGTTTTCACCAACCCCTTGGGCTCTGGACAAAGCCCTGTTGGGCTTCCACACATACTAGTATCCATTGTAGTTACACTAATCTTGGAGCAAAGTTTGTAATTTTTATGCTAAGGTTTAATGAGTAGTTTATATTGGTATGATGTTCTTGCTTGTGTGTTTTACAGGGCTAAGGTGCAGAGTCTGCAGCAGGTATTATAACATTAGGTGAACTAGCTGACAGCAGCAACGTGTGGAATGTGTAATAAATTTATGTTTGGATTGCTACAACGCCTGCCCTTAGAAAGATTAGAAGATCTGTAGTATTTGTACTCTTTCCCCTCAAATTATTGACCTCAATTAACAACCAGGAATTTGTGTCAATAGGCAGTAAATTGAACAAAATAAAAATTCCCTGGGTTGAGGCTTTTGCCACTGATCTTGCTGGAGGACCTGAATACTCAGGTGAAAAAGAAGAACAAAGGGTCAAAAGAAACTGTTTGGATAGGAGATCCCTGGTCCCAGCTAAAGGACAAGAGAGAGAGCAAGGAAATGAGGCAAGGTTGGTTATGGGGTTTATTACTTTGTCTAGACCATGTATTTCGTGGCTAGAGTCTTGCAAGGTTCACGTGGCGTTTTTGGGTAGGTGCCCATGTGACTGCACACATATGTAATGCATCCAAAGAGGTAACTAAGCCAAACATGACAGCTGTGTGTCTGGGGTTGGAGGGTGTTTAGGTCACTCAGCCTGGGAAGTGATGCTAGTGTAGTACTTCCCTCATTGGTCACCATTTTAGTGGTGTGATACCTCAAAAAAAGAGATGGCTTTTGTCTAGCTATGAACTTTTCCAAGTTCCAATCAATGCATTTTGTAGAACTATTTGCTACTTGGTTAATTATCCATTTAGTATCACAGGTCTCTTCTGTTGGAGATTGTTAGATCCCTATCAGGTGTGCTCAAGTGCTTAACTTTTGTGATGGAATGAGGACAGGCTTTCCAGTCCTGAAGTCACACATTTCATCCTTATGCCCTGTTTTGGCTTCTTTAAAATGTGGTCATGAGCAGATAAACTGCTGGCTTGTAAATGGGAAACAGGAAGGTTGAACGACCATGATCTTTGAGTCTTTCAATTTTTGCTATTGCATTTGTCTTTTCCTGAAGTCTGTGTATTTGGAAAATACCAGACTTAGACTAGAAATATCCATGGTTCTTAGAGTTGTGTCATACAATGCAGGTATATTGTTCTAAGAAGATTTTTAGAAGTGGGTAGGTTTTTCCTACAATAATGAGGAGCTTTCTGGGTCTGTTTAGTGCCTTAAAATTTCCTGGTCCTTCACAGCGCTCAAGCTGAGCATTTTTAGGAAAGTTTAATGAAATTGGCTGCTTGTGGCACAAAAAGTCAGTTTTTTGAGTCATCTCCTCCCTACTGGAAAATGCAGCCTCTGTTACTTACTTGCTGCATAGGCAGCATAAGCATTACTCCAAATAGGGAAGCAGCTTAAGCTGAATGCCTGAGGAAGCTGGTGTGAATTTTCCTTTCTGGATATGGCTGCATGGAATGGTGCAGTGCTGTGTAAAGATATCCTTATTCCAATGCAGAGTCCCACTGAAGTCAGTAGGTTTGTATTTACAGACTGTTTGAAACATCAGGTGCACAGCTCTGGCTGTTAAAAACAGCCAACAACAGATATTCACTATAGCCTAGGATGAAGCAAGGTTAGTATTTTTTATATGTGCACAATAATGCAGCTGGACTTCATTCTTCTGAATTCTTCTTCATGTACACATTTCTCTGTCAATATGCACTACAACAGAAACCCACTGGAGCAACTTGTAGAGCATGAAAATATTAGAAATATGTCAAACAGTACATTTCTATCCAAAAGCTTTAATACATTATGTGGCATGCATTTAGAAAATGAGGTGTTGTGATTTAAGGCCTATCCTGCTTAAGTTAATTTGCTGTGAGAAAGAAGAAACGAACTGAGAGTTAAGAATTAAAACTGGCTTTTCTGAAGCTCTTCTGAGCTGGAATGAGTATCAGCAATACTGATACTGTGTAGGGAACTGCCAGGATCTGCCTTACTGGAGTAGAGGTACTTCACAGAAGATCTCTCATGAATCTCGCAAAACTTGCATTTACTATTCTGATATATTGTCATGATTTTGTCTAATATGCAAAAATCTTATTTGTTCTCTCAGTTTTCTCTGTGAATTCACTGTGGGGGCAGTAGGATCAGGCATTCATTAAATATTTGTTCTGTGCTGTCAGTCTGCACCTCCCTCTCTCAAGCTCCCTTTAATCTTTCTAACAATTTTCTCTCTTCTTGTAGGGGTGACTGAAATGGTCCTTTGAAGCGACCAGCTTTGACGTTTGGAAAAAGGAATTAAAAAACAAAAGAATGCCCTAATTAAGAAAAACATCAGTTAAAGCTCAAGAAGAAAGCCAATATTTTGATCAGTTCTTTCATGTGTGCCTGACAACTGCACAGCATTAGCAGAGGGGCTCATTAGAGGGTGCTCACCCAAAGTCCAGATGAAGGAGCAGAAATACCCGTGAGTGAAATGCAAGACTGCTGTGTGGAGGAAAACTAAATATCTGCTACCCTTCGCATCATAACACAGGTTGTGATCTACTGCCCAGGTAGTTCAGGAAAAGAGAACTTCTGTTTACAGTGGGACTATTTAATACTGTTTCAGAAGTGAAAATGGGCTCAAAAGTGTGTATATGTTCTTCACTGTTGGTTTCACTGAGATTTGACAGGCTTTGACAATCCTCTAGTCCTGTGCTTGCCCAGAGGTGTACTTAATTGTCTCTGCATGACTTAACAAATGAATGACAAGATTAAGATAAAGGTTTTTCAAGGCCGTTTTCTTCTTCGTTGAAGTGTTTTGTTCTTCCCTAGTTTTATCCCTGTCGTAGGGGCTAATACTGATACCTTGATGCTCACAGTATGGTAAGTTGAGGAAGTTCTGAGAGTACAAACTGCACCTTGTGTCTCCATGTTCTGTGGCCACCTGCTAGAAAATGCTGAATTTGGATGTTGTGAGAGCTGAGTCAGCGCTTTTCCACGCAGGATTCCCCCAGCTCATTGTTCCAGCTCTGATGCCGTTGTGGATAAGCAATTTCTTTATTACTACAGTTATACACACTGTAATGAGATTTTGTGAAGGGTCTCTGCAGGGTTGGGGAGGATATCAGGGGCCAGCAGTGCCTCAGTCAGACAGTTCACAGAATCCATACCAGTTGTGAGATATAGTTAAAAATGAATAATTGTAGCATGCTAACACAGCCTTTGAAATGCAAGTGGAATTATATAAATTACTTGCATTGTTTTACTCACTTTCCTTTTTTTGCTGAGTGAGGAATAATTTTCTGCAGTGTGGTTGTGTGCTGCTGTGGCTTTTTGCCTTACTTTCTTAATTAATTTAGTGGTTTGGGGGGAAAAAGCTAGCAAGATGAGTGGAACTCACAAAGCCCCTGGTTCCATCCGATTTTGGGTGTGTCCACTTCCTGGAATGAATGGTCTTCATTTAGTTACAGGATTTCTTGCTCTGGGCCTGAAGAGAGTCAACTGCATCTTTAAAAATACAGCCACAAGCCCTCCTACTGGAAAGCTGCACACCCACAGGAGGCACAGTGATTAAATGAGCCCAGAGGCAGAAGGTGACAGCACTTTGGGAGTCCCAGGAGCTTGCTGCCTGCATTAATAATGTGCCTGTGCAGGAGAAATAAATTTTGAGAAGTGACAGCTTGTGGAGGTAGTACTATGGTGTGAAGACTTTTCCTGCAAGAATCCAGAGGCTTTATCCTTTGTCATCAAACACCATCCCAGGGAACTGGGCAGCTTTTGCCTGGCTGCTTCAGGGGCTTCTCCTCAGATGTTGCTGACCTTGCCTGGCTTACACACAGCTGTAGCACGCTCTCTCCATGGACTGCAGAAGGAGCCTCCTCAGTGTGGAAAGACTCTTGACTGCTGGGGGAGCATGGATGGGTTCCAGTGTCTTCCTGCTCCTTCAAGGGCAGAAATTGCACTGCTGGGGCTGAGCAAGAACCTTTTTCCCTAGGCAGAAAGAACTTTTTATGGACAATGTTTGTTTTTGGTTTTTTTTTTTTTTTTTTTTTTTTTTTTAAGGGGACGACAGATAAGACAATTCCTGACTACTCTGGTCATCAGGCAACACAGTGCTTGTGCAAGTGGCAGAACTTCTACCCACTTTGCAGTTATCATGGTGGTGCTCCAGAGACCTCCATAGTATAGTTGAGATGTGGATTCCTGTGTAGCAATCATTTTCTCATGCACAAGCACAGCATAAATTAAATGAAGGTGCTTGCTGGAAAAAATGTTAAGTACTGAAATCCTGAACTGCTAGCAGAACAAGGAAGTGATTGTTCTTTACTTCTTCAGTCGTCAGGCTTTTGCTGACAATTATTTTGGCATGCACAGCACATACACACACAATGACTGACTATACATTTATGGAACCTTCTGAAAAAATGAGGATTGTGCTGTTGTGTGATTCTGCAGCCCTATCTGATGCCTACTGTGACAGAAAATAAGGTCTAATAGAGTAAGTCTAGTTTTAGTTTTATAGCACACTCCCAGAACATTTACTGGCAGCAGATACAGTGATATCTTTTTAAAGTTGACTCCTTTGGTATCTTCTATCAGATCTGAGAAAGGAGTCTGTTCCCAACAGATATTTGGGGCTTCTTGACTGAAGCATCTTCCCAATCTTTTGACAAATTCAATGTCTCAACGCTCTGAATCTAACACCCACCACCCCTAAAATACTGTCAAAGCAAGTGGCTTTCTTTAGAAATGCCCTTTTTCCAAGTTTGGGATGCTGCAAATTCCTCTTCAGATGCATTAAGTCTAGCTTGTGGGAGGATCTGATGATGTCCTCTCTTTTTATCTTCATCTGTAGCATATCAGTTGTTCCTGCCCTGTAGCCTTGGTGGCTGATCCCCTCTGCACACACCCCTCTGGCCTGCCCATGGGTATTCACAAGACTGGAAAGTGAGTTTCTTCATGCTCGTGCTGGTCCTGGAAGCTGCCACAAGCAAAGGCTGGAAAGTCAAGTCATGTCACCGGATGACGTGGTGATCAGTGAGTAACAAATATTATTGCCATCTGCTGACTAAGAGTGACAGTTCTGTGTGACAGACAGTATGTGTTTTGATTGTGCTTGCTTTGTGGGTTATCTCCCTGTAACAGGAGAGTAGGTGTGTAAAGAAGTCTCTGAAAAAAGAAAGGATACTCCTTCCCTTAGGGAGCAATTGAATCTGGCCAAGCAAGAGAGATATTTGGGTCCTGGGGTAAACCAGAGGAAGCAGCAGTAAAGCAGCAATTTGTAGCACAGTGGGGAAATGAAAGGCTGCTGAGCAAAGCTGTGAGCACACTCCAAGCTCTGCTTATGTAAGAGAAAATGTCTTAAGAGAGCTGAGTGTGCATAGCTGCAACCCACCAAAAACCCCTAAAAGACAGCTTGAGAGCAATGGTCTGCTTTTCTAGGACACAATGGATAGGGATTTGTTTATAAACCTCATAAATTATTCCTCTGTCCAAGTGGCTTCTAGAACACTTGTCATCATCTGATCTAAAAAGACAACAAGTCAGGTTTTTGGTGTAGGGAAGACTAAATTTGAACACCTTCTAGGTTGTCTTTGAGGAACTCCCTGTGAAAGAAAAGGTCAATGGATTTGTATAGAAGCTAGTTCTAGTCTGGAATTCCATCACACAATCTGGTGATTTTCATAAAATTAATTAGCAATCTGACTGGATTGACGTTTTGTTCTCCTGCTACCAAAATTTTTGGAAAATCATGGGACTGAATCATCAGCTCACCATAAAGTACTTATCCATCCTCTGTGCCTGGTCTCTGCAGATCTGCTCTGAGGGCCTTGATCTTTGCACAGCAGTTGACACCTAATGATCTCCTCCATCACGTATTCTACACCTCAAACACTGAGAACCGGCCTCCCCAAAATGTTTCTTCTCATTTTGCAGTATTTTGGGGTGGGTTATGCTTTCCTCTGTCCTGAGGGGTAGTGGTCACTGGCAAGTGCTTGGAGAAGTGGTCATATTAAGTATATGAACCTTTCCTTTATATGGCTTTTCTCCTCTCCATCTCTGTTCCACTGGCATCTCTTGGGGCACAAACAGTCTTGCACTGTGAGAAAGAACCACAGTAAAGGGAAAATAGGTACTTCCCACAGGGAAAAAAAAATTACAACATTACTAATACACAGCTGAACTTGAAAAATGTTTTACAAATCACTTTGAAACTCTTCAGTGGATTTGCAGCTGTTCTAACCAGTCTTCTACATCATGGAATCTTCCCCTACATATTATTCATTAAACAAAGGTATTTATTAGAGCAGCATGTGGCATAGATGACATCTCTAGTGCAGAGGAAAGAAGCTCTAATGGGTCTGTAGAACACACCTTGCTTTTGTGTGAATGGCAGGTACAACATATGCCCGAGGCCCTAGGTGCAGGATTCCCCCCATGGGAGCAGGTAGGAGCCAGCAAATTCCCTGCAGTTGCTCCCACCTACCTCATTCATCTCTGGCTCTTGCTCTTGGGATGCTTTTCTACCTCATTTTTCTTGGATGCTCCATGCAGTGGAACTCCCAGCTGCTCCTCGAGGGCAGCTTTTCAAATCAGTACCTTTTACTTCTTTCTTTGGGGGCTCCTGAATGTCTGTGATTTTCAGGGGTCCACCCAAAGGTACAAACACAAAAGCCATCCTCCTGGGAGGTGGGTTTTCATTCAGCATACAGGAGGCTGCAGAGTCAGTCTGCAGGAAGACGTTTCAATTGCAAAGCTAAAAGGAGGTTGAAAAACCCAGATCAGATAAGAACAGGAAGGTTATACTTGTAACTGCATATGTTTTGGCTGCTGGATAATGGTCATATTATGGAACAAAGGCTTTCTCCAATGAAATGAGATTACACAGGCAGCATTTCTGATGACACACAGGCCTTTTCTTCAGTTATTTGGATAGATTGTTCATTTTTTCTGTACTGATAAGCATTTTTGTCTTTTAAATTTGTTTGAACTTCTCAGGATATCAACACAAAAAAAAAATGCCCTATTAACTGTACCTTGCTCCACCATCAAGGATGTTTCTCTCACAGAGCTGTTCTTTGCAAATATCCTGATGTTTTGACCGGGAAGCTGAGTTTTCATGACGCCAAAGTTGTCCTTTAGGCAGGAATGCTGCATTCCTATCTATGTATGTACTTATCTGCATGGATATGACTTGGCCTTCTGAAAATAGAAGGCCTACACACTTTGGATCTTGATGGAATATTAAGCTACCTAGTGATGTTGGGTTTTTTAAATGTTCCCAAGTCTTACCAGCTCCTTCCTGAAGGAAGTAATGTTCATGAACAGCTGGAATTTTCTCTTCCATTATTGCTCCTCTCCCTCACAGAGGGTTGTTCCAAGGTGTCTGTGTTGATGCCTCACTGCTTTATGGAGCCAGTAAATGCCAGCAGCTTTAGCTCAAAAATCTTCTAACCTTCAAATATATAAGATTTGTATTTGCTCTTGGAGGAAGGTCAGTTACAGGTGCTGCTGCAAACAAGTGTTAGCCAAAGGAAAAATGAGGTAGAACAGACCTGAACAGTTCTGGGCAGTCTGTTACTTTGGGAGCAATATGTCTGGATACACTGAGAGATCAAACACTGTTTTTTTTTTAACTTGGTAAAGGTAGTGTCTGTTCTAAGACAAATATATGGGATATACTGTAGAAGTCTTACAGAAATTTTAGATCTTTTATGGTAATTTTTTTGAAAGAATTGTTTTAACCAACAGCAACTATGTAAGGTTTTATTCTATCATTGCTTTTAGTCTAGTATCAGAGTAATAATGTTATTTATTAAGGTAATTTTGGTGAATGGATTTTAAAGAAGATATTATCATTGCCTACACCATTACTAGTGCACTGCCATTAGAATTTAAAATCTATTATATAGAACTACTGTAGGTTTGTTCTTCAGGGTATTAAAAACACTACCTTAAAAAGAAAACACATTTCCTTAGGGAAGAGCCTCAGCAGCAATAAACAGATTGTTCAAATAACAAATGAAAAATATGAAAATTAAAGTGTTTTTGTAGAAAGTTGAAATCCCTGCAAGTGATGAATGTGGGCTCTTTAGCCGAAGAGACCACTAGCACTTAAACTTTTAATGATATGAGATGTAAGAATCCCTTTTTGTAATCAGGGAAATGTAGCCAACACTGGCATGAAATGTGGCAACTCTTTAGTAGCAAGGCCAAGAGAAGGCCAAATTTATTAATCACCTAAAATCTTAGAAAGATGCCCAGAGAAATCCTATAAGCAATTCCAAACCTGGACCTGATTTGGAAGGGCAAGAGCATGACAGCAAAAAACTACCTGTATCAGTTTGTGCAGCAGAGCACTGCAGAAACAGCTTTTGCCTCCTGCAAGACTTGAAAA
Organism: Chloebia gouldiae; assembly: GCA_003676055.1. Classification (NCBI taxonomy): domain Eukaryota; kingdom Metazoa; phylum Chordata; class Aves; order Passeriformes; family Passeridae; genus Chloebia; species Chloebia gouldiae. The sequence goes on along the minus strand of QUSF01000091.1, from coordinate 89,066 downwards.
TTAAAATTATTTTTGTTTGTTTTGATTGGGTTTCTTTTGTTGTTGTTTGGTCGATTGGTTGGTTGGTTTTGGTTTATTTGTTTGTTTTTATTAGAGCTGCTCTGCTTTTGAGGAGGTCTTGAGACAGTGTCCTTGCTGGCAGAGTCCCAATACCTGCTGACCAGGGAGAGGCTGGGACAGTGTGGATCATGAGGGAGGTTTGGGAAGTGGAAGGACCAGGGGGCAGAGGTGTGTGCAGCCCTGCTGCAGGGTGAGGAAAATTGTCCCTCTCTCCACAGGCCCTGCCAGTATGGGTGGGAATGGGGTGAGAGGGCAGCAATAGCTGCTTTGGTGGATTCCTTTTGCTGGTGGCTCTTGTGCTGGGGACTCACAGGATTCACACTGTCACTGTGCAGTTTTCTCACATCCAACAGGAAGGTCACGGGCAAGGAGCCCGTTTCTTTGCCCAGTTCACAGTGAACAATTCACACCAAAATTAATAGTTGCAACGAAAAGACAGAGGTGGATCCTCCCTCAAGCAGCCAACACTGTTGTAGTTTTGTTCCTACGGATGCTGTGTGAGACCTGCCTGTAAATCCAGCAGTTGAATGAAAGCAGGACTTTGGGTCCCTGACATTCTGGACAAGTATTTTCAGCCCTCAGGTGCATTGCATATTCTCAAGGCAGCCTCACTGACCAGGATCAAAAATTTCAGGTCTTCCTGAAGAATACTTCACTCAGCAATTACCCAATACCAGTTAGTTTAGACAAGCTCAAACACAGGAGGATCTCTCTCCCCACTGTGGTTCAGAGTGATCTCCTGTTTGGGATGGTGGGTTTGTGCCTCTGGGCCCCTGCCAGACTTCACTGAAGCAGAGATGTGCAGAAGGAGCAGAGATCCCAACCAGCATCTCTGCAGAGTACTACAGTGCTGTTACAAGTAGTTCTGCTCAGGCTGACACTGCACTGAATTGCATCATCAAAGATGCTGGGTTTTGAAATGTCAGCTGAACTATAGTTTCTTTTCCTTTCCTGCTGGCAGTCAAGTTGAAACTTTTGGCTTATTTCATATATCCTCCAATGTTGGCTAAAACAACTCCAAAACCAAAAGTGGTTCTAATGTTCAAACCTGTTTGTGCTGAAGCTGTGGTGGCAGCCATTTACTGCTGTACTTATGTTTAACTTACCAGGACACTTGGAGATACCTTGACACTGGGAAGTTCTTGAACCTCTGAGAAGCAATAGGATGTCTCAGACACATCCCTGGTACATACTACATACCACAGATTTGCTACATACTCTTCAGCAGCTCGTACCACCTCTTTTATTGTAAGTAACCTTCATTTTGATGCTTGTTCATTTTGATGTTTTAGCTATTGCAGCTATTTTGTAAAATAGTTATCAGCATCTCAGCTACATGCTATGACAGAACCAATTAATTAACATTAGTGAAGCATTTGGTATTCTTGGATAAAAGACACTATAGAAAAACAAATTATTATCCCTTTGCAAATCAAAATTCCTAAATAATTGTATTATCTTTGGCTGATGGCAAAAACCAAGACAGAGTTGCTTGAAGGCATCCTTAATCAGAGATTTGTCCTTTTCAAATGAAAAAAAAAATCTGTAGTGAACAGTTTCACTAGCCAAGAAACAATAGAAAGGGTTCCATGCTAAAGTGTTAATTACTTTGTGGTTAGAGAAGGGAAGAAGCCTGAGACAAGCATCCAACTTCTAAGCTATTCAGGCTATGGAAGAAACTAAAGGCCTACAGCTCCATTAAGAACTAGAAGTTAGAGGTTTTTATCTCAGGAGTCCTACAGTTGAGAAAATTATTTAATCAGTTCTGCCTTGGTTGCCTCAGTGGGTTCTCTTTTCCACTCATTGTGACTGTACTTTTGTACTATAAGCCCTATTTAAAATGTTGTGTTTATAGTTCGTCTTGACACCTCTTGAGCTTCCCATCTTTAACTTCCCTGATAACAATCCCTAAATGCAGCAGTAGGGAAATGTAGAACAAGTGTGCACACAAACACTCTGTGTCTAATAAAGTAAATCTGACCTTATATTAATTGTAACCAGCTGGTAAAAACTGAGCTGTCTCTGCTTTTACTTCAAGAGATTAAAAAGATGACTGCTAGTGAGTTTTTGTTCCTGCAGATGGAGGGAAATACCTGCCTCCAGTAATACCTATGGAATGAAGTTGCCTGGAGTGGCCATGCTAAAGCTTAACCAAGGCCACTGTGGCCATCATATTCTTCCACAGCTTTTTCCCAGTATCAGGACATCAGCCTTTTCCCATTAACTTCTCCTTCCTGCAGCTCTGTGGCTTCCTGTGCTTGTTTTGGTGTGAATTTCCTTCCATCCACAACTTTGTTATGCAGCTTTTACTTCAGGAGGCAAGAGGTTTGCCTTTGTTTTGATAATTGGGAACTGCTTAGGACACAAAAATGCACTACCAGTTATCACCCTTCATTTCCCAAAGCCCTACAAACTCTTTCTTGAAGACCTGCCTTTGAGCTTGGCAGCCCAGCCCAGTATGACTTCTACAGATGTTCTCACTGCTCACCTTGGTGCCACTCAGGCTGCCCTGGTCATTAACACAGTTGGCAGGGGAGGAATTAATGCTTGGTTCCTATGTACAGATAACTCTCCACCAGGCAGTTTTGCTGTCCTGGGAACTGGGGCTGACTACAGTTTATAGCACTCCTAGTCTGCTTCCTAATGCACCTGTATCTGTGTGGAACTGACAGGGAGCAATAAAATCAGTTGATGCTTTCTCTGAACTATTTTCTCCATGTTAGAACTGTTTCCAGTGTAGTTCTGCTGGACTAAACTCTGCCCATCATCTCTTGCACTTACACTAGAAAGAAGTGTAAGTACACAGATTAGACCCAAGCAGGAAGATGTTGCTAGTGATGATTTTTTTTTTTCTAATGCAGCTGGATTCATGTGACTGGTAGCAAAGTATTCTGACTGATGTGACTCCATTTCATTTATTTGAAATCTTTGGTGTTTTTTCCTGCTGTGAAATATTTCTTACACCAAGATGCCATATTGGGTTGGTATTTCACTTATCTAGCATAATGACAAATTAATCCAGCAGAGTGAGGCTCTGATGCCATAAGAAGTTCCTAACAGAAGTTTAGTGCCCATGCTAGTTTCAGTGGAAGCCAGCAGAGCTGCGGAGAAGAACAGAGCTCATTCAGCTCTAGCTATGATCCTGTAGTCATCACTAAAGTTCATTGTAAGTACAATTTCCCTTGGGTTTTTGTTTACTTGTAGTTTTTAAAGCAAAGCTTTTGGAAAACTTCCAGAGAGAATGTAACCTGTGCATTTTTTGCTTTGCAAATGAATATATTTGGGGCTTCTGATGACATATTCAGATACCTGTTCCTACCAAAAAAGTATGGCCCAGTAGTCATTCTGTAACACTTGGATCAAAGATCCAACTCAGGTTCCTTTGCATGATACATAATTGTGTTTTAATATTTTGGTTTAGATTTTATAAAATGGCTTAACAGAAAACAGACAGTGATGAAAATGTGTCTTCCACTGGCTTCAGTTTGTCCCAGGGACCTACTGTGTGAAAAAAAATGCCGGATTTGGAGAAGAAACTGCTCCTCATTTCTAGGATTAACTCTTCCTTGCATTCAGGGACAAGAGCAACTAGGGAAGTTCCTCTCATTCCTCCACAAATATTTGGAAGGGCAAAGTTGTCTTTCTCAGATTTCTGGGTCACTTAAACTGATGGAAAACCATGGCTTACTTTTATGCTGGATTTTAGTTTTATGGCTTATATGACTCTTGTACTACTTAGTCATGAAATTGGTTGTTTCACCATTTAATCATGAAAGACCTAATGAATTTGGTGGGTATATATGATGACACAATAACAACTGCTGCTGTTTTCTTTGCAATTGGGAAATAGATAACTATTGTCTTTAAAGTGTAATAATTTACCCTGAACATTGGCAAGGAGGATTCTTTTGTATGATCCTTATTTCTCCTCCATTAGATTCCTTCATATGCCGTCAGTATTTAAAATCATTCTACTTGGAATGCAAACTGGATCAAATAGTTTCAGTAAATGGTGATGTCCAGTTTCCACTGGAAGACTATGAAGCACGAGCAGCCCCTAGGACTGTGTAAGTCGAAACCCATGGTACTGTGACGTGATATAGTGGCAGCAACACGCAAACACAGCTGTCATTTGAACCTGCTTATTGGCACTGTTATTCCCTCAAGCAGGACAGCTGAAGCAGGTATGAGACCAGTGCCTGTAATAAAACGTAACCAAGCTGTGATTTGATGGGGCTGAAAGGCAAGGTGAAATTTTATAAATGAAAAAAAAAAAACTTTCTTTGCAAGGTGTACTTAAAATCTCACAGCTCAGATCAAAACTAGCCAAAAACCACCGGTTTGGGATGACACAGGGGCCGCGAAGCACGCTCCGGTCAGTCCCACGTGCTGCAGCAAAACCCTCCCCGGGACCGCTGCATGCCCGGGTTTGTGTGGAAGCAGCTGTGATGCTTCCTACTGGCCTTGCAGCTGCTCCAGCACTGGAGCAGCGTCATTTCTCCTCGAGACGCGTGAATGCGCCGCTGCCGACACCTGCCCCGGGGCAGGGCCCGGCGGCGGGGCTCGTTCCGCGGGACCCACCGGGGCCCGGCCGGGCGGAGGGGCGGCCCCGGCGGGCCGGGCCGGGCGGCTGGGGCGCTCGGGCCCCGCCCGGCAGCGGGTCCCGGTGGTCGGCAGCGGGTCCCGGTGGTCGGCAGCGGGTCCCTCCCGGCAGCGGGTGCCGGTGGTCGGCAGCGGGTCCCGGTGGTCGGCAGCGGGTCCCTCCCGGCAGCGGGTGCCG
>QUSF01000091.1:0-83826 GCA_003676055.1 Chloebia gouldiae | reverse complement strand
GCGGCCGCTCAGCCCCGGGGCCGCCGCCGGCCTTTCCCTCAGCGCTCGGCCGCGCTGGGTGCGTCCTGCGGGCCGGGAGAGCCGGGCGGAGGCGGCGCGGGAGCGGCTCCGAGCATCCCCCGCGCCGCGGGCTCCCGGCTTTGTTCGCGGCGCTGAGGCGCAGCCCTGGCAGTCTCTCGGGAGCTCCCTGGGAATGCTGGAGCTGGCGGGTTTTGCTCCCTGGGTGCTCGGTGTCCGTGCAGACGCTGCTCGCCTTCTCTTCCAGCCTGCAGTAGACTCAATCTCAGGTAACTGGAGTTGGCTGTGAATGTGATTCCTGTGCTCTGACTGCTGTAAGCTTTATTTACGCGAGTAAGACCTCCATGTGTGAGTCAAATTTTTTTTTTGCAGAATGATTTTGCATGGTTCCTCCCTGAAATGCAGGGTCTCCGATGGCTCATGCAGGAGATGGGCTTGTCCCTTTCGGTGTGTGTGTGTGCGGTCGCTGTTAGTTTTGGCAGCTCGTAAGCGATCATTGGTAAAGGTCGGGTGTCTTCGTGTTCTTCAGGAATGCATTAGGCTGGATGTCTGCCTGTGTTTTGATACTGCAGAAGCAACAAGAGTGAACAGCCTTTAAAAAAAGGTTGAAGGAAATTGTTTAGCTTTGCTAATGCTTATCATTTCCAGCTGACATGCTTGTGAGCAAGTCATGGTAAATTGCAGGAAACAATTAGGTTTTGTATTTACTAGCACGTTGATGAATAATAGAAGATAGGTCTAAAGCTAAATTTTGATGCTTCATTTAAAATAAATTGTTGTCATTTCCTCTGTCTGTTGCACCTGTTAGCTCTTAGGAAAAGACGACTATTAGGTGATGATTAGGCAGCTTTCTTACAACTTTAATTAAAGCAATAGTTCAAATTATTATCTAGACCAGCTATAGAATAATGGACCCACTTGACGTCCCCTACATAGTTGAATGTAGAGCTGTGGTACTGCCTGGCAAAACTGTTCTTTGTCTCTAACTTCTCCCGCAGCCAAAGCAGAGCTAAAACTTCATTCTAGGAGTCGGGTGAATACAGTGTATAAATCTAGTTCCTCTGTGGTAGACTAGTGATAAGTGGCTTATTATGAAATATGTATTGACAGGGATTTCATATCTATAACATACATCGTTGATTGAGTGACTTCATGCTTCATCTCACCGTTTCTTATTATTAATCTAATTAGGGGAAAACTCTGGAAGGAATATGGAATTAAGACACAGTCCCAGTGGAACTCAGTAAAAAAGACATTGCAGAGCAGACAGAGTGTAAGAGGAATTTCCAGAAGTACTTACTCTTCACCCAAGACATAGCCATATTTTGAATACTCCTAGCTTGTATTTAGGCTCCAGAGTTAATTGCTAGATTTTCAGGTCTTTCTTTTCAGTATTCAAACTTTTATATCTGGAGTGCTTTGGGAGACAGTGAGAGAAATGTGTCTATTGTAAACTAAATTCTCTATCTTCAATGCATAAGAAAATCACACCCCGAGCACTTAAAAAAATCTGATCCTTGGGTTGCAGTCATAACTCCTACCACTTCCATTCTGGAGGCACTTCTGTTTAATTTGTGTAACAGATAGAATTACAGTTGTAAAATCTAGCCACAATAAGGCATGCCAGTAAAATTACTTTAATTAATTTTTTTTTTGTAATGTAGAAGCTGTCGGGATTGATGAACATCTCTGTAAATACAGTAATAGTATGTGGCACTTAATCTCTGAACAAAAGTAATAGGTAATGGCTAAAAATAGTATTTCCTCTTTCAACAGTAGAGTTAAATATGTATATTAACTGCAGCTTGGTAGATTGGTCCAGAGCTGGAGGCTCAGATCATTCATGCTTGCTGACGTGGCCTACTTCTTTATTTTCCTTTTAAGTATCACTTTTGTGTGTGTGTTTGATAATAAATCACAAATGCAAATCAAAAAGCTGTTCTTTAAAGTGGAAATTGGAGCATGTTTTGCTGCAGCATGAAGGCAGTGTAATTTCTAGAATGTGTTCTGATCCCAGCACAAACTGCTGAGCTGTGTTGAGGTTGTGCCTCCTTTTACATGAGTGGCTGGTCTCACACATGGGCAGCAACATCTCTGCACCAGAGAGAACCATTAGGTCAGGTTCTGATTATTTAACACTGTTTGAACTGGTTCAATGTCACTGCCCAATAGGTGCCTTCATTAAAAGGTCAGTGAAATTTTTGCCTCTGTCACAGCCTCTCAAGGAGCTGTTGAATTATGAGAGCTGGTGATTATCTGCTTACAGCTGTGGCCCGGGACTCATTGACTGAGAACAAAGAAGAGAACAAAATCACAAGTGCTTGTCCAGCAGCACATCCTCTCAATGCTCTCCCCCAGTTTCATAGGATAAAACCGGTGAGTTTGAGGTGTCACTAAAAGAGTGATAGTGCATATTTAGCCCTTGGAAGATGTAAAATAATCTATGGAGATGATTTGAATTAGGTGCTTTTATTCCCTGCTATTAAATAAATTCCTTGCCCGCGCTGTGTCTCCAGTTGGAGCTCTAGGCAATTTTAAAGCATTATTTAAGCTGTGGTTTAGGTTTCTTTAAACAGAAGAGTGAGGGAAAGTCTTTCAACAGGAAAAAATAGTAGGTAAAGATTTTCTTGTTTAAGCCTTTTTTTTTTAGTAGCAGCAAATCTGTGTATATGGAAATGAGGAAAAGGGAGTTGAAGGGAACTGAGTGAGGAATTGTCATGTGAGGTAAAATTCTGATATTGTTCTCTCAGGTCATCCTGGAAATACATTTGCATTTAAAATTTCCAGGTGAACCAAGCTGTAGGACCAGTGCAGAATGCTGAATTAAACCTGACAGCTAACTGAAAATGCTACACAGCAGTGCTGGGCATTCCTCTGCTCACACAATTGACTTGAAGATTATTTCTTTTAATGGCTATGGATCTGAAATGAAGACTGGTTCTGAAAACAAAAGGGATGTCAATTTTATTCTCAGATATTTTCACTTGAAGATGTTTACTTTCTGGCACATTACCCTGCAACAGCTTGAAAACTCCCAGAAACTGTAAAGTGCAAATTCCTTTCTGCCCATCAGATAGTCACAATATGCTCCTTTGTGTTGCTTAGGCTGAAATTCAATCTGCTGGGAGGCTGATAAGTGGATGGGGGCACAGTTGTGATCCCATAGATACTGGCTATCACCACAGAGGTACCTTTATGTTGCTTGTGCGAGCAGACAAAGTAGCAGCTCTTCTGGGAAATGTGGTGATGCATTTCCTGAACAAGAGTAAAACCTGTTTCTGCTTAGGAGTAGTGAGATGTGGAAGCTAGGATACTGTCAGCTGGGGAAGCAATGTGAAAGGGACCATGAAAGGCATCAGAAGAGACTGGTGAGTTTTACTTTTTCATGTGTCAAACTTGTGTGCCCGCAGTTAGTGGCTGCAGTTATTGTCGCTGTGCAGATGCACCAACCATGCAGAACAATCCGAGGAAACCGAGGGTTGGAAAGAGAGAAGAAAGTGACTGGTAGGTTCATGTGTGTGTTGGGTGTGGAAGGGCACCTGCAGTCACAGGGCTGGACCAAATCAAGGGCCTGGGCTTGGCTGTGGCTGCTGCCGCGCTGCAGTTGTCCTGACAGCACCGTGGTCCATGAGATCCCAGTTATGGATGGGAGAATGACAGCCTTTACATACACAGTCTGGATGCATATTTGGCTCCCTGGCATAACTGTAAGGTGCTTCTCCTTGGAAGGTTTCTGAGGGAACGAAAAGAGTTGATTAGGAGAGCAAAGTGACTGGTTTGTGAGGAATTATTAAAAATACTTCATACAGATCATCTGAGAAGCAAAGACTCCATTGATTTCAGGTATGATTACTCAAAAAACATAATCTCTTACCCTGTGCAAGAGAGTGTGATTAGACTTAACGGGCTGCAAAAGAGAAGGTACCTTGAACATCAAGAAAAGCTGCTTGCAATCAAGCTAGATAATCTATGAAGAATGGTGGTAATGTTGTTTGGTGTTGTGTGACACAAAGAACTGGGAACAATGTTCTGCAGGGCTGGTCATTTGGAGTCACATCTTCCCTGGCTGAGCTGTGTCTGGGGATTAGAGTGGAGGTTTTGGAAAGAAAACTCTTCAGTCTGCCAAGTCAGCTCCTCTGTTGAGAGCTTGGCTGCTAAGCCCCCCTCTGTAGTCTGCTGGGAGGGCAGTCATTCCCTGGAAGCTTGGATTTGTATGGATGAATTAATAGGCCTCATTCCATCTTTAGCCTCTGATCCAGGAAATACATGAGCGTGAGCTGGCTGCTGTTATTCTGTAAAACAAACGTTGGAGCATCTTGAATTCTGTTCTGATCATGTAGTGAGAGAATGTGGGAGGAGGCAAGTGATGGAAGGTGCTCTAGTGGTGAGCACGGCAGGCTGGGCTAGAAATATTACTGGGTTTGCATTGACTTTGTTAATTTGTGTTTTTGGACCCATGCTGAATTCTCCTCTTAAAGAAAAGCTGGAAAGCAACAGGACTTTAAAGTTTTCTGTTTTATGTTTCAGCCCTTACTGGCAAAAAAACCCCTAATGGACAGCAGTTGGACAGTAGTTGCCTATTTGGATAAGAGTTTCCTTCTTGGGCAGTAGTTGCCTCTTTACTGAGCCCAGTGATAGGCACAACTTGTTGGTACTTTGTCAAGAGCCATTTCAGAGGGTTGTGCAGCTCTGGGTTTTATTGTGTTACTGCACAGTCGTGACATTGTTGTGTTTCTCTCTTCAGATACGAGGTGGGTTGGTTCATGACAAGTCTGATCAGGCCACTGAGAAGTACAGTGTATGATAACCTATGTCTCCTGGGTGATTTCATGTCATAACAGGCAGTCTCTCCTCCACTAAATTTCTGGTATCCCACAAGAAACTAAGAGTTTATATAAATTAGACGTGGACTTCCTGCAGAACTGGTGGAGTTAATAAGGACTCCAAGATGGTATGTTGTTGATAGATAGGGAGGAACATGTTTATTCTGATTCATAGTGGCTGCTTTAAAAATCAGAGACAGTTTGTGTGTCTTCAGCATGAAAGATTTATTGAAGGGCAGGCAGGTAATACACGGACAAGCATTTACAACACTGGTTTAAGGATGAACCTCTTTTAATTAAGTGTAACTGAAGTCACAGAAGTTCATCATCTGGTGACTTGGGATAAGGTTTTCATTTCCTGCATCATCCATTTGTAGTGAAGATGTAGAAGAAAAGAAGTTCTGAGATTTCATTGTCTTGGTTGCAAAGGAAATCAGAAAGCTGAGAGAAGTTAAGCGACTTCCCAGCTTGGATGTGTTCATCTAGTCCTTCCAAAAGTCTGCTGTTTTTCCTGTCAACATAATATTAACTTTTCTTTCTGTATAAGACTCTGTTAAGGCTCTCTCCAGGAAGAATAGAGGGCCACTTCTCTTTTCCTTTTTTCCTTTTCTTAACTACTATAACCTAATAGGTAAACTGATTGGATTTGGCGATTATCAGGTAAATAAAATTGCCTTCTAGTTTCCCTTTAAAAGGAATACCCACTATTGTTGACATAGGTGTAATTTGGGTTTATAGTAACAATTAGTTTTTAAAATATGGGCCCTAAGATGTTCAATGCAGAGTCTCGATGCACTCCTGACTGCTGCACTGATGGTTACTGTGACCTTGTTGGCATGGTTTTGCTTGTTCATTTTGCTGGGTTTTTTGGTATTTGGACTTTTTAAAAATTTATTTTCATGTTTGCTGTGGAGGACTAGGAAAAGACTGCTGTCAGTGGGTTATCAGATGATTTGTTTGGACTGGCACAACAAAACCACTATTCCTAAATAAAGTTCCTGATGTAAATTATCCTGTAGTATATCCTATTGTTGGAAGCTAGAATTTTTCCTTTTTTTTTTTTTTTTCCTTTCTCTCCTGGAATGTTTGCCTTGTTATACACTATATACATAATACTACTGTTCCTTTTCCTGTTTCTTTGCCTAAAAGCCCCTTAGTTTCAAAATGATAATGATTTGGAGGGAAAGGAGTCGCATTTTCCATTCCCACCTTCCTTGGCAGACGCCTGGCCTTCAAACCAGGGCACCTATCAGTGAAACCTGGATCAAGCCAGTTCATAGTGCCAGGAAAAATAAATACTTGTGGTAATTCTGTCATCCCTGATGACAGAAAGTATTGGAAAATTTGAGAAAGGCTTCATTCTTATAAAATATCCAAGACAGTTTTGTGTAACTGAGAAGCAGCTTTCAAAGTTCAGATAAGAAGCCAGATGTTGGCCCAAATTAGTGAGATTTGCTTGCATGAATCAATTTTGGCATTAACAGCATGCTTCCCAAATTAATTCTGTCATGTATAATTCCAGTGTGAGTTGATTTTCTGTCTTATACTGCATGATTTCTGTTCATTTATCATTATTAAGCTATTTCCTGGAGATACTCAGGCTCAAGTGTGTGCTTGTGTGACTACCAGAATTGTCTGCAGTTACACAGACAGAAAATATTAATTCAGGTTAAAAGGTAAGTTTATCCACGTTAAAAGGTAAATTTTCCCCATGTGTTGTGTGTACTGTGTTTCAGTCACCATTTCTCAGTTTACCTGAATATTTCATTTGAAGAATTATCCCAGCCATGAATAAGATACAAGGTTTATGCTTAGCTTATTGTACTCACATACAGTAAATTCTTCCTTTTGCTGTTTTTAACATTGGTAATACACTTCTGGCCTCATCTCTTTTAATTTTTTTTTTTCTGGGAAAAGAGTATGCAAAAGAATATTTATTAGCTATTTTAAATTCAATTAACTTAATTTCCCTTTCATGGAGTTTTTAACAATGCTTAATGAGAGATGTAACTGAATTGCAGAGCTATTACTTCTCTCTGAATACACTGAGACCTTTGCTGAATTCTCATGAAGCTTTATGATCATTCACACTTTAATCCTGGCCTTTGTAATTATTTTGTGGCATAAGGAAAGTCCCATGGATGCTAATTCTATTAGCCTTTGTCATGCTTATTTAAAAAATAGTTCCAGTTCCTGATTTATCTGCCTTAGTATCTATTGTTTATTGGTGATTTTTTTTTTCTGCCTTTAAACCTCTGTGCTGAGGCACTAAGACCACCCTGTGCTAGGCAGAGTATAAACACAAAGCAAAGAGCGTTCCCTGCCTTGCACATTAACACTTTCATTTTATGGCTGTGTGAGGGAGATTCCTCTTAACTGCCTTGTACTCAGACCTCTACAGACACTCAATTGCTACTTCAGTCGCATTCAGAAAGTAAATATCCAGCTTAGGGAAAAAAATAATTAAAATGGAGCACCATTGTTGGTAAAAAAAATTATTGTGCTTGTTGGAAGATGCAAGAAGTTAAGTTTATAAAGACTATCATCTGCATGCATAGGCAAAAAGATGATGCTCTTTCCTCTCTTCTCTGCCTTGCTTTTGCTCTCATTCAAGCCAATAGGCTGATAAATGCTTGGAAGTTGTGTTTTTTTCCTGTTAGCCTCCTTGTTTGCTTGCCTTCTTTCAACAGCTTCTCCATTCACAGTATTAAACAACAGAAGAAACACACTTACTTATAGAATTAAAATACTCTAATATGGTGTAATCCTGTGAAGAAGGGTGTCCTGTTTCTCCCACAGATGGTCAAACTGGAAAGGTTCGTTTCTTGTCCTGAAGTCTGTTATGGCAAGAAGAATTACAAAAGCAGGCTGAAATTGCAGGTCACTGCACTGCTGCACAGACTCCTGTGTGTGGAGCGCTCTCACTCCTCGAAGACCCGAGCCCGGAGTGCAATTCTGTGGGCAGCAGGGCTTCAGAGACAGAGCCTGGGGATGGTAGGGCAGTTAGCTGAGCTAGGCTTTTTCCTGGGCATTCCTTGTTTTTCCTTTGGTTTCTCTGTGCAGGAGCACAGATGTACATGGGTACACATGCAGACATGCCGTGTTTACAGACTGAGCCTGACAGCTCAGCCACTGCTCCTGACCCAGCACCCCGCTCTGCTGGGTGTGAGTGTCCTCCCTAAGGCCTGCTGTAACCTTGTTTGGGGGATTACGTGGCTTATGACTTCCAGAAGCACACATTGTGTCGCTAGGTGATGTATTTCTTCTGCTGACATCACTGGTGGCAAATGTGTACGAGGCTTGCCATTCTTTTCAGCCAGGAGATGGCATGTCCAGCCAGACCTTGGATGCCTCTCTGAGGTTGATCCCATCAGCTGCTGGGAAGGTTGAAGCAGCTTTAAACTCTGGGACATACCCCTGGATGCTCCTTGCTTCACGCTGTTACAGGGAGTGCAGAGAATGCTGCATAGCTCTGAAGGCCACATCTGTTGGGATTCCTGCTCGATCCGTCTGAGTTTTGCAGAGCCTGGTAGAGCCTTGAAGAGCTCAGAATGGCTTTCTATCCACAAGCCCCACTGAACCATATCTACACAACCTGGGGCAGTGATCTGATCTTTGGGTATGACCCAGCTCCTTATGGGATCCCGTACAGTCTGGAGGTGGGTCGTGGTTTGGGATGGCTCCAGTGATTAGGAGACCTCCTGGAGGGACATGAGGGAGCTCAGGTAGTCACTGCTACTTCTTTGGCTGGCTGCAGAGCTCTATGCATTCAAAGATCCCAGATAAGAGCAAGTAAAAGCCTTTGCTTTGGTTCCCCCTTATTGGTAGTTTGTTGTTGTTTTTTTTTTGAACTCCTATATCTCTATGATACACATTGTCCTGCCTGCCTGTATGACTGCAACAGCAGTGGAGCAGGTTTATTAAGCTGATAAAGAACAGGAAAAAGAAGGGTTGATAAAGAACAGTGGATTTAGTGGAATTTGAGGAGAGTTCATATCACTGAGCAGCGCAGAATGCTTTGCTGGAATCAAGTGCTGCAGGATGGTGCCCTTAGTCAGGATTTGCAAAGTCAGCAGGGCTATTTGAAGTTGTTTAAGAGAGACTTGCTTTGATTATGCTTTAAAAACACTTTCTTTTGCTGACTACAGCAAAGCCCTTATCTTCCTACCTTGGGAACAGAAATCTCTAGGATGTGAGTGCTGCAGATCCTGCTGAGACCAATATTCAGTTTTGTTCTTAATTTATGATGGTTTTGGCTTACTGTGAAGAAGTTAAATGGATTGTGGCTCTTTGGGAGGTGGCAGGAGATGTCTGGGAATAGTGACTCCAGCCCTGGTGCAGACACATGTCAGTGTTCATGTCTTGTAGCTGCTACAGGGGTGCCATGGCCCAGGGCTTGCACTGTCTTCTTGCAGACTTGGGGGAATTCTAGAGGAGCACATGGGGAAGAAATCAGTGAGTGGGGAGAAGCTGTGAGATGCCCGTGCATTTAGAATGGCCAAAGGTGCCAATTATTCAGTACTGAGTTTTTAGGTACAGCAGCACCATGTGCCCTCTTCCTTGGAGCTTTTCCATGCTGACAGTGCTGTCTTAGGCTGTAGCTGAATCCTGCAGCACTGACAGCTGTGTCTTGGCACTGTCCTGCTTCCCCATCCCTCCTTCTTCCCCACCCTCTCTGATTACATTTGTTTCTTCCATGTAAGAACTGTAAATTACTGCAGTAAACCTATTACACTCTAGGGTTATGTTTGTCTTTTGCTCATTTTAATAGATGGAACAGCAGCAGATAAAAGATAAAATCATGTGAATTAAGGTACTAGGTCATGTTGGAAGCTTTTACTTTCTATTAAAAGTAAGAACAAATATTGCAAGCCTGAAGAAATACAAGGGAAATATTTACTACATCCATTATGCATGGAATAACTCAGGGAAGCATGCAGAATGCCCAGCCCTGCTGTACCTCACCTAGGTGAAGTGCAGTGCAGCTCTGTGGTACCTCAGTGAAAGGTGGATACTGGCACGGCACGGTTGGATGCAGCTTGTGCCTTGTCCCAGCAAGGCTGTGCAGGGGAACAGCAGCAGCAGGAAACAAGGGCAGAAAGGATTCCCAAGAAAGCCTAGGTCTTCTCAAGTCACCGTGAAGCTAAAGCAGTTTAAAAACTCGATTCAACCCACCACCTTTGGTGAAGAACAGAGGTCTGGCCTTTGTTTCAGTTATTTCTGGTTCAGCCACCAAAGTGCCTTTGTGTTTGGGCCTGAAGCCAGCCTGGCTAGTGCCATCTTGGGGGAAGAGCCTTCCTCTTACGGGAATACCAAGCCTGGAGGTCCTCTGGTTCCACAGAGAATATCTGTACTCAAAGAGAAACAAGCAGAGCTTTTTACTGAATCAAGAATTCTTGACTCCCTCTGGTTTGGGAGGGAGTGTTTGCTGCTGCCTCCTGCAGTCTGCTGTTAGCTGTGCTTTCATGGCTCCCTGGCTGCATCTCCCCTCTCACATTTCTTTGTATGTTTTCCATCAGCACAAAGGCATCTGTGTCAATCTCTCACTTTCCAGCCTTTATCTGCCTCCTTTTTCTCAGCTTTGTCCCAGGATAGAAGTCAAATTTGGTAAATATTAGAAACAAATACATATAAGAGGGATTAGCCTGAGTTTTCAAGGCTTGAAGATGACTATGAAGGGAAATAAAGTGCACTTATATCCCTCTTTAATTCTGTTGGATTTTTTTTAATATCATACCAGGTCCAGCTCAGGCTGTTTCTGTTACTGTAGTAGGACAGGCAAGACAAGAGGGGCTCTTGCATTTTTTTCTTTAGCAAAACTTGAAGATGTCTGGTGAAATCCCACCACCTTAGATAGGCAGCATATTAAATCAGCTCTTGAAGGCCTGCCCACAGACTGCTCCATCCCTGAAGAAAATGGATTTGGAGGGCTGGGAGGGAGGAGTGTTCCCTTCACTTTGATTTTGTCTTTCACTTTTGAGGGCTCCTTTTGTTTGTCTGGGTTTTTTTTTTGTTGTTTTTTTTTTTAATTTCTTTGAGCATCACTGTCATGACAGAAATGTAATCTTTTAGAAAGACTGTCTCTAGTCTTTCAGCTTCTTCTGAGGCTTCAGAATTAATTTTGAGGCACGGAACTAATTTTTTAGTTACCTTTAAGTAAAGTGCTGCTGAGGAGTAAAAAAAGCTGCATTGACCCTGTGTAGAGAACATAGCACCAAGGACCTGGCCCATCTTTCCTTGGGAACTGCTGCCTTATCATCATCTCAGTGACATCTTTGGAATTTAGTGAGATGCTGACTCAGCATAGCCTAAATGGAGTCCACCAGCCTTTTGTGACATCTTTTTCTCCTTCCTTGTTTGAAAATGAGAAGATAGAGGAGTTTTCAGGTTTGTTTTTGAGTCATCTGGCTTCCTGCTGTGAGATTTTGTGGAAACGCTTTCACTGTTCTTTAGTTACCCGTAAATGATTGTGCCTAGAATGTATCCTTGGAGAACACATGCTTCTATTTTTGCTTAATGCTTAATTACCTTTTTTTGTGCTGCTGCATTCCCACAGCATCTACCTCTGTTGAATTTTGGTCTGTGAGTGTTTGACTGAGGTTCCACAGTTTGAGAATAATGAACAAAACCCCCTAAGAAATAAGAATTCTAAGTCTTTCAATACAACTGCCTTTATGCTATTTGGGAAATGCTTAGGAGCCTGCTCAATAAGACCTGGGGGAAAAAATTGCCTGACTTGCAGTTAATTTTTACTGAATGTAATCACACCTTCAAGGTGTGATTGCCCTTGATGGTCAGAGAGAGTTTTCCCTGAATTACAAGACTGAGAAATGGTGCTTAGGTTTGTGCAGGCTTTTGAGCATCTTTCAGGTTTTAGGTTAGTTTTTGGGGAGTTTCTCCTCCTAGTTTGCTTTGCCTGGACCCTTGGCAGCTTCCCAGCACTGTTCTCTGACGTGCTGGGAAGGAGTGGAGAAACAGTGCTCTCTAATTCAACAGAGGTTGGGCAGTAGCATTTTGTGAAGGTTACAGCTCTTACCAGTTGGTATTGTCCACCATCACAGCATCAACAAGCTCCCCAGTATGCCTTGATACCCAGATTCTTCCTCCTCTTCAGTTATCACCTAATTTTTGCTATTGTAATTTTGTAAAATTTTCCAGAGTTTGGTTTTATGTGTAGCAAAATCTTCTGGTTGGGTTGTGCCACTGGATCTAAAAGTAAATCGTGTTGTTCTTCAGTTGTCATATTGGATCTATAGCGTTTCCTCTGTTTTTATGGAAGCTTGAAAACTCTTCAATATAATCTTTTGTTGAAGAAGCAGTTTTATTCAGGTTTTAAATGACTTCTACTACTTGCATGGGGTTGTCACCTGCTTGCAGTAGGGCAGTGGAATTAGTGTTTCAAAAACTTATAGGTTTGTGTTCTTCTTGCCCCACCAGAAACCTACATCCAGGCTTTTGATGGATGACTCAGAGAAAGCACAGAAAAGGTCCTGCACTGCCATCAACTTTGCAAACTACTGCTTCCAGTTAGATTCTGTAGAGGCCCTTTTGCCTTGGCTGTTTGGTAGTGCCCCTTTGCCAGCAGTTAGTCGTGCATGTGTCTGCTTAGCAGAACGGAGCCAATTGAGGTAAAATCAAAATGCTCAGGTAAAGCCGTGGATAGGAGATGCTTCAGTGAGGGAGACTGTTCTAGTTCTGCTCTGGCTGCTCCTTTTGTGGCCAGGCAGGAGGGATTCCTGGGCTGGTGACTGCTTTAACCCTCCTGCTTGCACCCATTAAGGGATCTGTTTGTACAGGGTGACAATGTCCAAGCAGAAGCTTTGACTGGTTTAGATAAATCTATTTAACTCTTCTGGCAGCGCCGGAGGGTTCCTGTGAGCTTGGATAGCATGTTAGTCTGCAAAATGTTCACCTTTACATTCCTCTACAAATAGTTTTTCTATCAGCTCTTTGCCTCTGTTTTGCCTGGTGAGTATGATGCTTGAGGCTGAGTCTCTTTTTTGTTCATGTACCTTCATACAGGCTCACAGAGCTCACAGAGTGCTGTTAGTAGCAGGAGGCCTGTGTTCTCTCAGGAGGTCATACTCTTCCTTTGTTGGAAACAAACTCATCCATCCATTTCTGTGTGAAGATTTCTGTGGTCTTGAAAATTTTGGTAGGAGTGCTAGTATGACAGTGAAAGTCTCTGAAGCCAACCTGGCAAATGAAAATGGAGGAGCAAAAGACACCATCACCCAGACTGAAAAGGGTTTTATTTTAAAAAGCTTGAAGATGTATAGGACTTCAGAGAAACTCTGGCGACCTGTTGCGTGGTCCAAGATAAATTACTGCTTTATCAAGTGAAGGAGTATGGGGAAGAAGTCCTAGGTTGTTCTTTATATTGATTAATTGATGTTCATTTTACTACCTTATTTTTGTGGTAAGGTTATTTATCTTTAATTCATCTAATACCAGTTTTGCCCTCAAGATGATCCTGAGGCATTCATGTTTGTGTGCCCACAACCATGGCAGCTAGATGCCAGTGAGGATCTGAGAGCCTTCTTCAGTCCTCCAATAAAGGCCCAGTGCCAGCTGGCACGATCCAAGAATTAGTGGACTCGTCCATTAGGCTTTTCTCTGATTAAACCAGAGAATCACTGGTTTAAGCAGAGAAATTAAGAGCCATTCTGCAGGAACAGCTTCCAAATCACACTTCCCTCTGCAACAGGCAGGGATTTCTTTGCAGCTCGTGAGCCAAACCAACATCACACCTGCCTGCCATTCATCTGCCAGCGCTGCTGGTGCCAGACCAGCTGTGCAGCAGCAGTTGCTTTCTGTCTGGGCTGAGGACAGATTGCTCCTACAGAGACTCAGGAAGTAATTGGACCAAAAATATAATTTGCTCTTTAAGCACACTGAGGTCCAAGTAGATCTCCTTCCCCCACCTGTGAAATAACTGAGAGGGGGGGTTGGATGAAGTAAGATGATAGGAGGGAAATAAAGGGAGGAAAGAATTGAGCTGCATCCTTGCCATCTGTCTGCTTGGAGTGGTGCAGCTGCTCTGCCATTGACAGGTTGCTGTCTCTCCACTCACTGCAGACAGCCAAATGACTTGTATCATGAACAAAATAGCTGAAGATTAATACGACTAAATAGCCTGGTCACAAAATCTACCCCGAGGCAAAGCTGCTTGAAAACCTTAAGAATCCTCTCCCTCTCGATTCACACTTCTCTTCAGAAACTTACACCATGTGGGTGCCAAACATTTCAGCACACATGCTTTTTCTGGATCAAATCCTGTGTCTTTGCAGCACAGTCAGTTTTGGAACATTGATAGGTTATTTAGAAACAAAGGGGAATGGCCAGTTGGCATTACAGTGGTACTTCTACTGTGCTTAAAATTAGTTAAGGATGTGTTTAAATGCTTCATTAGCTCAGGGTCTGTCTGCTACCCAGGGCTGCACAGTTTCTGACAGTCCCAGTTCCAGGGATTTTTGGAAGATGCTCTCCTTTTAATTGTGAGGAAAATGCTCTTTGCATCAAGAGGAAAACAAACAGGCAAGCATGAACTGCAAGGTAACAGATGAAACTAAACAAAAATTCCGAAGGTATAGTGTGTTCTTGTGAATGGCTGTAAATACCTTTGTTGAAATATCAACTGGGCACTCTAGAGGTATCTGAAGGATTCTCCCAGGGCAAGGAATGTGGGGTTTACTTCTCCTCTCCTGGACCACCGGCTCTTTGAGGTGGTCTCATGACTACCTGGGTCTTGATTCAATGCTGTTGACATCCATAGAATACTTTGTGTACCCAACCTAAAAAAATAAAATCCAGCACAACACAGTTTTGGATACTCCTCTCCTGGAGTTATTAATGATGATGAAGATTTTCTAGACATAAGTAATGGGTAAGTGTCCCTTGCTGAGCCTGTAGGACCTTTCAGGCAGTTGGTAATCCCTGAGAATAGCTCTTCAACTGAGTCATTACAGATCTGAATATGGTTTAGAGGCTCAAGGTGTCTCTCAGAACTGTTCAGAGGTCATGACGGGATGGCAATCTTTACATCACTTATATTTGTAGTGTGGGACTATAAATTAGTGATGGCAGGAGCACAAAAAGATAGCTGAGTTGAATCCAAGTGCTTTTTATGATAGCTCTGTAATTGCTGCTACTTCTATTCAGCTCTTCCTTTTTTGTTAGTTTATTTCCCACAAAACCATTCCCTACGTACTGCCTCCAGCACACCAAGCCCTAACTTTGGTGCACAGCTTATCCAGCCTCTGGCTGCTTTCAGGTCTGGAGAATCAATGAACTTGGCAACCTCTGTAGAAGTCCAGGGCCTATCCTCACACCACCCCAGACTTCGTGAGCTGAGAGAGGAGAGACCCTCTCTGTCTCCTCCCACAGTGATTTCTTCTCTGATGTCCAGGCATATCATCCTCACTGGAGAGGGGGAAAAAGCTTCTTTTATATCCTTTTTTTCTGTTATTCTCAAGGGGTTCAGGCAGTAGTGTGTGCTCTGGAAACGGCAGCAGATGCAGGCTGTGTTCTCATATTTCTGGGTTTCCTGGGGAAGCTTTTGACTAAGCAGCTGCCATCTCATGCAGAGTCAGAATTTGAGTCTCAGAACGTGGTAGAAATGTCAGAGGAAATATAAGAAGTTGCTGCCCCTAGCTATTTGCTGCCTTTCTTCAAAATCTGCAAGGCTGCTGGAGCAGAAAGTTATCTTAGTTTTGTATCTGGCAGCTTCAGCGAAGCTTCACCTCCCTTGGCAGCAGAGCTGATGCCAGCAGAGCTGCTCGATTTACACAGCAACAGTAAAACGCAGCCCCACGACCATCCTTGCTTTGGTAGGGCAGGAGGAGGGGCAGAAGGGACAGTATTGGCATCATTTCTTAAGTTTCTCTTTGCAGACTTGAAAGCTGTCTCTAATGAGCTTAGGATGAACTGCCTGCTTAATATTCGTATTAATTTTTTTTTCTGTTTCCCTCATACTATTAAATGCAACTAACAATTATTTCTCTTTTCAGGATTCATGACAGTAGAGTGCTGTCCATGTAAGGATTGAACTCTCTTTATTTTTCCTTTTTTTTTTTTTTAATGTTTCCCTGTAGTCATAGTGGCCCTGGGAATTGAAAATTATAATGTTTTCCATTCCTTTCCTTTCCTTTTGCCCAATCCCTGCCATCAATTCAGAGTTTTTTGTTTGTCACTGGGGCCTTGTGAGCATGTCTTGTAAAACTCCACTACATATTCTCTATATGCCTCTATCTGGTGCCATTGCTGGCTGGCACTGACTGTGATCCCCACCGTGGAAATAAGTAAGCCCAGCTCTGCTCTGGAAATAGAACCGTGTGAGAGGTGAATTTCTGAAAGGTGGTGTGCCAGAAGCCTGGTGTTTTGATTAGAGATGTTCTTTATAACCTTGGTGATTCTTAGAGCATGTTCAGCAAAGTCTACCGAAGTGTGAAAAGAGACAGATAAAGTTGTCAAGGGGGTTTGTGGGTTGTGACTTAATAATTCCTTTTTTTTGCAATGCAGACTGTAAATTCCTGCTGCACTGGAAGTCCCTCTTGGCTCTGCCCTGCTGTCAGATGCCTCTTTCCCCTCTCCTCGTGCTCCTTCCAAAGCTTGCTCACTGCTGGCCATGCCAGGAGCAGTGGCTTGGATGAGAAAATTGAGATTGGTTTCTCTAGGCTGGCTCTGAGTCCAAGTTGCCCAGGACCCATCACTGTCTTAATCTCCTTAGAGGGTTGCTATTGTTCCTAACAGGAAGCTGCTATTCTTGAAGATGATTTCCAGGTGGGGTCTGACACCTCAGCAGACAGGCTGAGCCCTGGGTGAGGATGGCTGAGCAGCACCCCTCCCCGTGCAGCAGGAATTGTTTAGAATCGTTTATAAATAGGAGGACAAATTGACATGTTCCCATTTTCTTTTCCCACCTCCTACACTTCTTGGGAATGAGGAAGGAAGCCAATGAGAAATGTTGATGTTGGCATTTCAGTCAAAAGCAAAGGAAGATGAAGTAGAATGCTTTTTTTTTTGTTGTTTTTTTGGTGGGCAGGGAAGTGTTGCTGCAGAGGTAGTGCCAGGCTGCTGCCAGGATTTGTTCAGTTTTCAAATTCAGGGGGAAATCAGTTGACAGTTTTTATCTCTGAGATTCCTAAAGTGACTGAGCCAGGAAAGGAGATCCAGCAGGTTCTTGACTGAAATTCTTGCAAAATTACCTCGTTTACGCTCACTGCATCCTCTAGCATTAAAAGCCTTTAAATGCTACATCAAAAATTCACAAGTTCAAGTGCTTTAATGGAAGCAAAGGAGAAACTTTTCTCTATTTTGTCCTGAAAGAGCTCATGGAGAATTCTAAGGCAACTTTTAGTGTGTAGTTGTGCTGTGCCCACCCATAAAAGAGCTCTTCTCCTTGAGTTAACCTGAAGCTTTAATGTTTTATTGAAATCACTGTGGGACGTGTACTTTAATATGAGATTTACAAATGGGCATCCTGTAAACCAAGGCACTAATACATCAAAGGTGAATTTAACTTAGAATTATGCACACTATGAATATGATTTTCTAGTCTTTTCCTGCTGGAATTGTTCAGTATTTTTCTATGATTTTCATTAAGGCAGAGCTAAGACAGTGCAGAAAGATTTAAAAATCTCAGTCTATAAAGACATTTATGAATTTGAGGAACATTGCCATCACGATGGTTTTTTTATCTGTTTTGTTAAATTGTAGCTCACCCCTTGAAAAATGTGTTACTCTTCTACCTCCAAGATTGAATTCACAGCCTGCTTACAGTGTGAATGTGCTGGCAGTTGCATTTGGAAGCTTCACTTGTGAGGTGTTTTCACTTTGCTGAATATGAATTCAGCTTAGGGTGCTGTGAAAGGCAGTTCCCTTGGTGCTCTATGCAAAGTGGATCACCAGTCTCACCCATTTAGGCAGCTGGCAGGGATCTGTGCATCATTGTTCCTGTGATCAATTAGTCCTTGATGTTTCAGAATCAGTCTATGGGAAGTGAGGAATGAGAGATTCTAAATATGAATTCCTGGAGCTGTGAGTATGAAGACAGCTTTTAACTAGGAGCCTTGAGCATTGAAAAAAGTCATAATCTGAGGTAAAATGGGGGATATATTGATGCTTTTAGACCATGTTAATCCTGTAATCAGCCCCTTAAATTTTCATTTTTGTTTTTAGTACATTCTAGCTTTCTCTTTGTCTCTGGAGTTAAATTTGACACTTTGTAATGCAGACCTTTCTATAACTTTTTCATCTGGTTTCTTTTAAGAGTAGCACGAAGAATTTTCAGGAGAATTATTTCCTTTAGGTTTTGATCTTCAATAGTTCATGTCCTCAGAGATATAAAAGCAGACTAAGTGTAACTAATGCAAAAGAAAAGAAAGTCAGAATACATGCAACAGAAACAGGCTGCCAGGAGTAACATTTTGGTTTTGAACAAATTCATGAACAGCATCACTAACCACACTACACCTTTTCCTCCTCTGCCTCAATGTAGCATTTACCTGGAAATTGTACTGCCCTGTAGCTCAGAGCAGTTTGAGATGAGTCTGGATTTTGTGGCAGCTTTAGGGTCCGGAAACCTCTGGAGTTGTTTCTTTCCATGCTGGTCAGGAGGTGTCTAAAGCTACAGCCTGAAGGTAATTTTGGGTCATTAACAGGATTCTTCTGAGAGCCTCGCTGTGGTGCTATCCCTGGAGTGGGAAGGTTGGCCAGCAGTGTGTGCCTGAGAAAATTGTCCTGCAATTCTGAAATTACACTTCTGGGAAATGTTTGGTTTAAGGGGTGATATCGATACTTGATGACAAATGAAATCTTCATTTGCTTTATCTGTCAAAGAATGCACCAACTGCTCAGCTGGAAGAAGAAATATTTAATTACAGTCTCCTGGAACTTTTATGCAACAGCATCATGAGTTGGGTTTTTCTAGGCATTCTCTTTTTCTCCTGAACCTATAAGTAGTTTAGATATACTGAATGTTCTGAATGTTAGATAAAGGCAAGATAAATGTATTTCAACAAATTTTTAAAAAAACCCTGTACTTCATGCCTGTATTGATGGAATAACTGAGCTTTAATCATCAAAGTTAGGTCAGTTTAAGTAAAAAAGGCAGTGGAATTTTATTCTGAAATTGCCCCCTTAAATCCTAAAGAGTAGCACTATGATGTAGGTTTATTATGCTGGCTGATCAAATTATCACTGATTATAGGCAAAACTGAGGATTTTTTTTTTAATCTGCTAGCATAGAAAAGTCAAGCAAGTTCTCCAAGCAAAACACTATTTTCATACCCATAAGCACTTCATTCTTTGAGAACCAACTAGCTATTATTGTGCTCTCTGTTGAGAATATCTGTCTGAAGTCATGAGGTGTTCTGCCAATTGATGGGGGCGATGTAAAGGACACGGACACCAGTGGAAAGAATGGTCTTATTTTACTGTGAATTTTAAGGCAAGACAAAAGTGAAATGCAAAGTGTAAGTCGTGAAGAACTGTACTGAGAATGTGGATGCATGGGAATACCACAGTGTATCTGTGCGTATTGTGTATGTATGTATGTGCATGTATATATATATATTTGTGTGTGTATTTATGTATATATATATATACATGTATATTATTTTCCTAATAGTGTTCTATATTTATTGGCAAGTTATTTTCAAAAATAATCTTTAAATTATGAAGGTGTTTATGTTGGGGTTAGAAATCACATAATTCTTAATTCTGTGCTTCACCTATTGATCCACTCTGGGATTGTTAACTGTGTTAGTCACCCCAGAGGGGCACTTCAAGACCAGCCCAGGGCAAGCAATGATATTGTACCCATCATTTGAAGCCCTAAAGAAAGAATTCCCAGTATTTCTAAGTTATGCATTTAAGACTTTCCTGGGCCTTCCAGGACATCTGCTCTCCAAAGCTGATTGCAGTAGATCATGCAGCATATTTCAAACCTTTTTCTGTTGCCTCCTTAATGTTGGGACACAGAACTGCTTGTGCTGTCTGTGCCCATGGAAGCTTTCTTGCCTTCTTTAGAGGTAAGTGTAGCTTTTAATGTTGTTGCCAGTGAATTCCTCTCCATGAAGAAAATCAAACAGAAAAGGGAGAAGTGCAAGAAGAGATATTTGAGTCAGCGATGAGGTAGAAGAGCACTGATTATTGTGCTTATTTTACTTATGTCATTATGGGTTTATTAGTGCGCTCTTGAAATACATTGTAGAATAGCAATATTTACAATACTGCTCTTTTGTTCATCTTTTGTTGCAGAGGTGACTTTTTTGCAAGGGCCTGACTTTTTTCAACCAGTTTGTATTGCCTGTCAAGAATTTTCATGTTGACTCTTGGAAACCTGCTGCAGAGTCTTCCCTGTGTACTATTCAGTGCTGTTTTCATCTTCCTTTAGCAGGTAAGCACGTGTTTCTTCAATACTAATTCCAATTGGAAAATATTTCCAAATTCAGACACCTGGAGAGTTCATTTTGTTGGACTCCACGGGGTTAACATCTCTCCTCCAGATTTCTACAACAGAAAAATACCTGAATAATAGTGCAGTACTTTGGAGTCTTCAGCATCAGTGCATGTCAGTCTGGGTCCATCTAGCTTCAATGCAACTCAAAAAATGCTATGCATGAACTTTCAGTTGGGAAACTATTTAGAGCTGAATCAGGATTGTGAGCGAGCAACAGAGAAAATTGTTTGAATTATTGCTGCCTGAGAGGAGCCTCTAAATAACTTTATGTCCTTGAGGAAAGAGAGCCCTGAAGAGGAGAGCCAGAGTGGGTGATGGAAAAGCTGGGGTGTCATCCCCCACAGTGTCCTCCAGCTGAATGAGAGCATTCAGCTACTGTTCACCAAGATCACAGTCAGTGTTGCAGAAATAGATTTAGCTGCCCTGGCTGTGCACTAAAGCAACAAGGGATTCTCAAATGACCCATATATGATTTATATATATATATATATATATGTGGGTGTGGCAAGGAGGGACACTGAACAGCTGAGCTGCAGCAATGTCTTACACAGCTGCAGCTTTTCTGCAGGGGGGCCTGCAGAAACCCTTAATAGTCATTGTCAGAATTGGATTTGTGTTTGAGATTCAAGTTTTTTTAGGAAGAAAAAGATTTTTAATGATTTCTTGAAATTACTTTTGTTAAATGCTAGTCATCAAAGGAGAGTGTGTATGGTGGTGTGCAAGTGCATTTATGTGAAAAGAAAGTAAATGTGCTTACTCTGTCTTTGATGTTGTTCTGCTTTCCTTTTAACATTATCATCACACATAGGAACTCTTTGTTTTTTTTGAAGCAACTTAGAAATTTTCCTAGAAAAACAGTTGTCCATTTCGTCCTGCAAAAGGATTTTCTTTCTGAATGTATACAGATTTATTTACTTTATCACTAAACTGCAGAATCTAACCTTTGCCATGGCTTTGGTTTTTCCCTTTGTTTTTTTAAGGAATGAAGTATTTTCTAAAGGGTGTTTTTTAATGAAGTAGGTGTTTCCTAAAAGGTTGGCTCTTGAAAACTTTTATTTCTGTTTCTTTGGTAGTAATGCATGCTTTCTTCCCAATCAGTATAACGTGGTAATGGTGGGAATTCCTGTTCTGTGGGACTTTATTGCAGTGCTAGCTGCATTTTCCTACAGTGTTACTTGGTTTCATCCCAGGCTGCAGGAGTAAATGGTCCCCTATAAACTGCAGTTTGCCAGAGCCTTGCTTGGCTCTAATCATAGTCACAGTGTTGTGTTGGAAGGGGCCTTGAGAATCATCTTGTCCCAATCTCCCTGCCATGGGCAGGAGCACCTTCCATGAGAGCAGGCTGCTCCAAGCCGTGTCCAGCCTGGCCTTGAACACTTCCAGGGATGTGTGCAACGCTGAAACCTACAGCAGAATTTATCTTGTGCTGTAAACTGTGCACAGATGTTTCAAACTGAGAGGAAAATGAGTCCATTCGTTTTTACTTGTGCTGCACTTCTTGTCCCTTAGGATTTGGAGGCTGCTGCTTAGGTTCTGCCATTCTGAATTCCCTGACACGTGAGTTAGGGATGTCAGTAGCAGGGAGGGGGTATTGTACAATGGGAACCAAGTCAGGAGGAGTGTGGGCCTTGCTTTTCTCTTCATAAGTGATTCATCTGGAAGAGGTGAGGGAAGAATTACTCAGGCAGGAAATCCCTGCTATCTCCGCCTGCATTATTTCAAGCATACCCAAACAATTTCTGCTTCTGAGCTTTACAACCCTCCCTAAAACAAATACCCACATCTGCTCTTAGCTAAATTAACAGTCTACCAACTAATCTGCTACTAAACATGAGTTCTGTCAGCTGCAACTCCAAGTACTCCTAGGAAGATGCAGCCACTGCCAGCAGAACTAAAAGCTGCTTTCATGCTTCACTGGAATATTTTAAACATTCACTGTGTACAACCCATCTTTGGTTTGCTCATTGTTCAACTTTTTATTCTTGGTATTCTAAACAACTCATAATAAATAGAGACATATGTAAGCCCTCTGTTCTTAGTGCAGCATTTGCAAACTATCCTATTATAAACTGTTTATAGATTGCCATGTAAATCTGTAACCATATTGTGATGGACAGTCAGATCAGAGTTCCCACCATGCAAGGAGACATTATTAAACATTACGCCTTGAGCAACCTACCAGCACCCTGACAGAGTGTTTGTTGACTGGAAATATCAACATCTTATGAAAAATCACTGCCTTCCCACTGCAAACACAGTACTTTATAACCACTTGGATTTTTTTCTTTGCAAAAAAATATTACTTGGCTGGCAATATAGTAAACTTTAAGCAATGCTTATAGTTTTACTGTATTCAAATTTTATATTCCAACATATTTTTAGAGTCCTAAGTACTACTTGCTCTTCATTGTGGTATGCTGTATTCTAAAGATCTTAGGAGTATGGCTGTACTGTAACAGGGGCCATAGAAAACAGGTATTGAAGGCTTCAAGCCCCCATTAGTTTACATCTGCAGACCACAGCCTTTGAAAATGTTTGTACATAGGCAGCATATGTACATAGGTTTGTACATTATCTTCTGGTTGTGTCCTGTGTTATTTCATGGAAATGTCACAGGTTTCAAATCCAGCACATGCAGAAGCTCTGGCAAAGTGACACATTTGCTGTCCTCATGAGGAGACAGAAGTCAGTAGGAGAGTGCTGAGGTAATAAAGGAGGGTAGAAGGGCTTACTGTGTCACAGAGGAACGCTCATTATTCCTGGCAAAATTGTAACTCTTTGTTTGCTCCATTTTTCACCTCCTCCAAATACAAAGAAGAGAATCTGGCACTATTTTAATTTATTGTTCAATTATTGTTCACTGCTGGAGGGTGTAACTGTGAACTAAAATTTCATTTGATTCTCTGGCCAGAAGATGTTCTTAGCCAGTCTTTCTGTTGAGGCTGTCTCATGAAAGCCTTTGTCCTTTTCCTCTCAATTTTTCAATGCCTTTGGTCAGCAGCAGATTCTCCTAGAAATACTGATTTAATATCTCCCAACTTGAAATACCAGCTGAGCTTGTACCAGTGATAGCTCTCAAAGATTTCTTTATCCAGGGTCAGAGCATGTACCTGAGGAAATTAAACATTCATTAACTGGATGCCAGATTATTTGCACTTTTATTATGATCAATCAGGCATAAAAATCTTGGGGATGACATTCATGTCATTTAATTTTAGGTGTGTACAGCTTGGAATACCATGTCCATATCTAAACTACTCACATTATAATATCTTTATAGCCAGTGGAGAGAACCCAGCATGACCTTCCTCACCAGGCTGAAATATCCTTTAAAGCATGCATTGCACCCTGAATGTGCCCAGCTTTATCCAGCAGTTATAGAATGAGATCTGAATTTTCCTGTAGCTAGAGCTGAATGAGCTTAAAAAAATGGAAGACCAAACTGGAACGACAGAACTTCATCTCAAGAATGTCATAATTGCACCTTCCAGTTCTGACCTCCCAGGCCACTACACTGCTACTGCTGTGGTCATGAGTGTCTTGTCTCTCTTCACAGCTCTTATGGAGAATTTAATCAAAAGGAAGAAAGTAATTCAAATGCTGTTTCCATTTCATCTTTTTACTTTTTTTGCCGTCTCACGAATACAGGCAGTAGTAAAGTGTAGGTACAAGCAAAATATTCTATCTATAGATCTACCTGTTAATACTACGTGAAATAATTCTACCATATAACAGCTTAAGTCTTATTTTTATTACATTGAATTTTGCAGTTATAAAGAAAGGTAAAAGTAGTACCTTTCATTCCTCTTCCATTTTCTCCAGGAGGACATGTCACATCACTGAGGTCTGAATAATCCTCCAAAAGTTAAATGATGAGGATTACATTCCACCTATGTGATAACTCAGGTGTTGATATCATGTTGTGTCTGATTGAAGACTGAGACTGGCTAATGAGCTGCAGTGACAGTCAAGAGTTCTTCCAAATCTTGCTATGGAGTCTAAAAATTCCATCTCTCTGCCCTTTGAGATAAATTATTTCCCAGAGCATCCTGAGAAAACACTCAGAATGTGATACATGCTTGAGATATCATAGTACTGGAGTTGCTGACCTGGTGAAATGAAGATTTAAAGGTACAACTGTTAAATAATTTGTGCAATTAAGGCTTTTTACACTCTAGCTGTTTCCACTGCCCAATATCTCAGTCTGAAGGGACAGTCTCAGCATGAGAAAGTGTGAAGGATGTATGTGTGAAGGATGGAAAAATCCCCATTTTTAAGTTCCTATGAAAGTTTCGTCACACTGAGTGCTGCAGAGTCCAAGTGCACAGATAGATGTTGCAATTTTGGATTGTCTTTTCAATCTGGCAATTTTTTCCATTCAGAAAGATATCCTTGTGAGACAAAGGGAGAATTATGAATTTTCTGAAAGAATACATTTGTATTGAACGTTAGGCTTTTGTTGATTCTTGCAGGACTACAGAATTTGTTCCAAAGAGATATATAGTACCATGCAAATAACAGCAGTGTAATGCCACCAGAGTCAAAGATTCCCCAAGTTTGCAGAGCTGGCTCATGCATTGCTCAGGTCTGAAGTAACCTTCCTGACTTGGGGACAGGAATCTCAAGGCACAGTTCATATTTCTTGCCATGCTCAGAGAAAACATTGCACAAGCAATATCCTGGATTTAAGAGAAAGACAAGATACTACTTGTAACTAACAGCTGCCCACCAGTGCAGTTCATTAGAAACTCAGTGAGTTGCTGCAGTGGGTTCTTTATCTTGGTGACCTTCCAAGGCAATCAGAGCCTTCTTGGAAGACCTTGAATCAGAAATATTTAGATATAAGTAAAATAGCACTGTGCAGCACATGCTGCTGATCTCTCAGGGTTCACAGATTTAGAAGGTGTGGTACCATGTATAACTGTAGAAGACAGCACTGACATACTGTAGCTGCTGCATTAAGGTCATGTTGTTCTAGGAGCCAATTAAAATTATGCAATATGGCAATTACGGAAAGAATTGACCTAGAGCTCAGGAAGGCAAAAAAATCCATGTATATTATAAGCTTAATTACTTTGTAAGATTAATTTTCCACTTTCTCATGATCTTGTAATAAGAGCACAAAGTATTTAAAATGTGTTATTTACTTATTGATCAGAGCTCTTGAGACCTTGCTGTCTAAATCAAAATTTAAGATTTGTCTCCTGTTTAAGTGCAAAGTTGTGAGCTTGTCTTGGAGTATTCACTGGTTACAATGGGTTGGGCAACAGTAATATCTGAAACAGGTACATTTGGCACTCAGAACCCCATCTCCTTTCCTGGGGGCACGTGAGTGGAAAGTGATAATGCCACAGGTCATATAATCCAGAATACTGGTCCTCACTTCTTCCAGCAGAACCATTGCATTTTTTGGACCACTGTCTTTAATTCCCAGAACCTTTACAGAGATAACTAGGAGCAATACTACAAGCCAGGAGAATTGATTTATCACAGAAAGCTTGATATTTTGGATGGGGATCTAAAAGGCCCATTCCTGTCCTAATTCTCTCCTAGTGCCTTTATCCTGAAGAACAAGACAAAAAAGATTTAGCTGTCTACTCTGTTTCAAGAACTGCTTGTATCACTATGCTCTGTAATATCAAAAACTGCTGACAAAGAGGGTGGGATTTCATGGATGCTTTCAGCATGTATTGCTCAATTCACAACCTGTGTTAGATTATGCTGGGGACTGCAAGTACTGCAGAAGTACAGGAGGTGTTCCAAAGGTTGGGAAGATGTCCCAGTAAGGCCAAGTCCTCTCTTAGAAATCAGTCCTTGGCTGTGGTGAGGGCAGAAATAAGAAAAAGGACTAGCAAAACCAAGGGTGTCCTAGGACTAACCAAGGGTGTCCCAGGACTAATAAACAAAAAGGCATCTTTAAGAATACCTTTATCTCCAGAGAGTCAGTGGGATGGAGGAGGAGAGGTGTAAATAGACCCTGTTTGCTTTCATACGTTCTTTACTCTCTTTATTCTTTGTTTTCTGATGATAAAGGAGCTTTATGTAGATAAAGGAAAGCAAAGGAATGTAGCAAAGGAATTGATGAGTCATAAGGTTTACAACTTCATTTCCTCCTGGCTCTTTTTATTTGTTCCTGATGATTGCATCTCCTTCCTTTCCTCCTCAGCCCTCCTCTGCTGGCGTGGCAGGGTGTGCTGTGCCTTTAAGAAGGCTGTGCAGCTCTGTCAGAAGACTTAATTCCTGAGCTTTGGCATGTGTCAAGGCATGCCCTGAGTTTGGTGCTGTAGTTCATGAAAAACTGAAATGCATTTTTCTAGGGGGATTTTTAACTCCTTTCTGCCACAGAGATGCTTTACCATTCTCTTCTTTGGTTGCAAAGTGTACACCACTCAGCATCACTATGGGAAGTTGTGCTCTCTTCTCCAAAAGAGATGGGCAGATGAAGTGAAGTAGTGGGCTGCTTTTTTTCTTTTCCAATTCAATTTTTTTTAATTGAGTTGTTTTGTTTCATGGCAAAGCTCTGAATGGTGAATAAAGCTGAGATGGAAAATTCTCTTACTGTTTATATCTTCCCACTGGTACCAATACTACTGCAGTGCTCACCTGTCATTGCAGTAGCAGAGTGGTGTAGTCGAAAACATGCTGACCCATAGCAGTCACAGGTTTATTATGAATTTCATATATTGTGAATTTCTTAATGTTTCCCATTGAGAACATTACTTTTTGCTTCTTTTTCCCTCTCGTCATAATCAAAAAGAAGTAGACAGTATGATTAAACTGTAAAAATTAACATTAGTAAATAAAATGTATGCTTCTTTCTTCTGTTTTTTTTTCAGCAAATCTCATTCTTTTGAAACCAAGGGTATGCTTGTGGATGACTGCCCAGATTTTGTTTTCTAATGTTTTCTAGGCACAGCAATACAGTGTTTAAACCACAGGTCCCAGTCAGAATGTTGCAGACATACTGATATATCAGGAGGTAACGGTGGAGTAACCCTTGTGATTTTAAAAGCAGTGTTTAAGACTAGGTGCTGTATCTGTATGTTACCATGGTTTTCTAGTAAAAGCATAAATCCTCTTCAGCTTCCAGCCTGTATTTATCTACCTATATATTGTCTTAGGCCTTGAGGTAGAAGTAAGTCCAGAAATTCCCTTATGGCTCTGGTGGCTCTGGGACTTGCTGTGCAGTCACTCGCAGGATGCGGGCCCCACGGATCAAAGAATTCTTTCTAGTAGAGACAGGCCTGTTTTTACAAGGAGAAATGTTGGAGGGGAAGAGAAGGAGCTAGGTCTGGCAGTGCCTTCCTCACTGAGGTGGTTGTGTGGCTTTGGTTAAACTACTTAACCTTTGAGCTGCAGGTTTTGTGCGAGCTAAATAGTGGTATTAGTACAGCATGCTGGGTTTAAATGAATTAACCTACCAGTACTTTACAGTCTCTGCTCTGTGACTGTGCTGAGTACAGTTGTTCTGTTTAAGAAGTTTGTAGTGCTCCTTATTGAGCCTTTGGGAGGTGTCCTCCCAGTCTCCCCTCCCTCCCAGGAAGTCTGACAGTGCTCCCATCCCTCTGGAAGTGGTGCTGTGCTGTACTGGGAGCTCTTCCCCAGGGGCTGCAGAAGCCCTTTCCAGGAGTTCTGTCTCCTGCATTGCTCCCTGGGCCCCAGCAATCCCCAGATACCTGTTCCCTGCAGGATCCACTCGTTCCTCTGCTGGAATGGGAAACAGAGGTCCAGGATCTCCTGATGTCTCTGCCACCTGCTTATGGGGTGGCCTGGGCAAGTCACACCACCTCTCTCTTTACTCGTAATGCTGAAGTGCAGATTTTATCTTCTCCCTTCATACCCAAGATCTGCTTAGGTCAAGTTAATGAATGACATGAAGTCAAGCATGTCTGTGGACTCACAACAGGGTATAAATATCAAGTAGTTATGGGTGGAGGTAGCCCTTGTTGAAAATTATTTTATCATAAAATAAATTTACTTTATCTTTTATTTATTTTATCATAAATCAACATTTGGTCAGGTGTAATCATAAAAAGGAGAAAGGAGTGTAGAGAAAGCCTGTCCCCTGTTAAAAATTTTACAGGAGATTGAAATGCTGGCTCACCTGTGTTTTGGTGCATGCATTGACTCCGAGTCTCGTACTGGTTACTGAGATTGATGGGGTGGCATATAAATAGAATGACTTCTACAGGTGTAGTATTTCACCATACAGACGGAATCAAAGAGTTAAAAAATCCAAGGTATAATAACATTTTGCAAAACCTATCAAATCCACAGCAAGTGAGAAGCAGAAAAGCAACTGAGCTAGGTGGAAAATTAAATTAGAGGAAATTGTATTGCCCCTTGTTCGTCTAACCAGGGCAGACAAACATTTTATCTGAGCCCTCAGCAGAAGCTTAGGCCAAGTTGGTTCCCCTGCTCTCCCCAGCCATATTGTCCACAGAAATGGAGTGGCCTTCATCCTGTTTGGATAAAGCAGTGTTCTGCTGGAGCTGTGCTTGCTCCCTCATTTGTATGCTGTAGAAGACATCTCATCCCTTAAAATATGGATATATATATATATATATAGTTGCATTTGTTTTCCTTTTGCTGCCATATACATAATAGATTGTGTTTTGTTTGAAGGATTTAAACATCTGGAAGAGACTGGGGATAGTAATGTCTTTGTCCATAGGTTAGATGTGGTGCTGCAGGTCCCTCCCAAAGTGAAATGTTTTATGCCATGTACTGTGTTGCTGGTTTGTATACTTTTGAATTTTGGTGTGGGAAGGGCAATTAATACAATGCTAATTCAAGCAGCTGTCTAAAACAACTATGGCTAAAACTGGCACATGGTAAAAATAGATTTTTTTTCTCTAGGTAGTTCTGCAATTGGTTCCCATGCAGCTAACATGAAATAGAAATTTTGGAAGTAAATATTTAAATTAAATAATCTTGTCTGACCTCGGTTGAATAGTGAGAGGAATTGGTGTTTTACTAAAACACGTCAGTATATGATGCACATGGAGCAGAGCTCTCTCTGAGAAATTGAGTTTTCCTGTAATGTAAGCTTTGTCATGTTATTTGGACACCAAAAAATCTGGTTATAGCCTGAATCTAAACAACAGGCTATTACAGATGAAAAGAGTGAGTAGAAAACAGGAAGGAAAAAGAAAAAAAAAAAGAAAGGATAGGTTCTTGTGTTGCAGCCCCTTTGCACTGAGTGTGAGGTTACTCTGCAAGGAGCCTTTGTGGCTTTTACCAGAGTATTTGCAGATCAGTGACGTAGTGATGACAGAAGAGCTGTCCTTAGGCTCTGGCTCAGTCTGTTGCAGACTGTCCCAGAAGATTGGCCAGGCACTCCTGGATTTAAAACAGAATTGCAGGTAAGTGACAGCAAACTAAGCGTGGGGTGGAGTCTTGCAGCAGCATATCCTTCAGCTCCACTGCTGCAGTCGGAGAGAGATTTTTCCTTTGAAGATAAGACACATGGGGCTTTTGTAGAAACTTTGTATGCCCCAAGTTGTGCAGCTGTTTAAAATAATTTAAAATTTAAAAATAATACAAAACCAGTACAATGCAGAGAAGGGCAAAGCATCTGGCTTTTCTGTGCGCCACCAAAAATTTCTCCAAATGCTCAACCCCAGACAATCGCTTTCATTCCACAGTTACATTGCTTGCCTTTGATGAGGCTTTGAGCCAGAGCAGCCTCTGAGGGTGTGGATGTGTGAGTGAGAGTGTGAGTATTCAGTGTCGTAACGTGGCAGGGCACAGGCAGTTATGAAACTTCACAATAAAGTCTCAGTGCGTCAGTGCTGCTTACTTAGGTTTGATGTTTTGGGGTTTTTTTCCTGTCTGTTACCGTCCAGTTTTGTTTCCATTTGTGAGTGCAGGAAGAGGGGGGAGAGGTTGGGAAATGCTGCGAGACCACCTGCCCAGGCTGCTGCAGGAGCCAAGCAGTTCCTGTGACAGGTGGAGCCCCGCAATGCCGAGTGAGATTCCTGGGACATGGTGCCACGGGCAAGGGAAGCCTTCACACTGGGGGCAGCTGTGCTTATCAGGGGCCCCTTCAATGTGCTGTAGCAGCAGCCAGAAGTTTGACTTATTTTTTGAAAGGACTGGAGAAATTATTAACCACAGTTGATGACGTCAGAGTTGATCTGATTAAAGGTTTGTTTTCTTGCTGGCAGAGGTGTGCTCCGTAGAGACTGGTTCTCTCTTCTTTTTTTTTTTTAAGTTTCTTTTTTGAACAGCAGACGGAGGGAACTGCTCGCACTGCTGCCGCTGCTCCAGCTGCGCGTGTATGTGTGTAAACAGGATGGTGTATCTGTAGCTGCCACACGCAAACACACATTTGACCATGAGGACTCTTCGCAGGTTGAAGTTCATGAGTTCGCCCAGCCTCAGTGATCTGGGCAAGAGAGAGCAGGCAGCCTTGGATGAGCGGGGGAGCCAGCAGCGCCGGGCCTGCTCCAACGCTACGTGGAACAGGTAAGGTGACGCGCCGGGGCTGTGCTGGCTCCTGGCAGCCTGCCCGGGCTCCTGCAGCGGGGCTGACGTGCCCGTGGTGGCTGCTCCGTGGGCTGCGGGCCGGGCTGCCCGCTCCCAGCTCGGCAGGCTCGCGGGCTGTCGTGGTGCACGCAGCTCCCACTCGCAGAAACGCAGGAGTGCCTTTTGTCCCCGTGCTCTTAACCTTTATCTGAAGGCTCCTAACAAAGAGGCGTCCCTGCTTTCCCTTCAGCCTTTGTGACAGACAGCACCTTGTTTCATAGGGTCCGGCTATAAATATATCTTGGTGTCTATCTAGATATTCTCATTCAACGTTTATTTGGCTTAGATTATTTAGTTTTAAACTACATGTGCACAGCTATTAAAATACATACTTTTTATCTGCATATCTATGTTCCTGGTAGTTGATATAGTTAAGACAAAGTCTACTAAGTTTACTCATGTTAGTACAAATAGATGTGTGTATGTACACATGCAAGCACCTGCACTTTGGACAGGGAAAATAAGCCCTGATTGTTTACTTTATTGTATTTATACATTTTAATTCTCTGGCTGTTTTACAAGAAAACCTATGCAAACATTATGTTGTGAATGTACTGATTAGCTCAGCTATTCAGAAAGCATCTTAATATCCATTTTGCTGACAATCTTAAAAAAATGAATCTAAGTCTTTAAATCATTAGGAATTAAATTCTTAGGTCATTTTTGAAAATGAAATGTCACCTCCTGGATCACAACTTGGAAAGTGTAATCTGTAGTATTTTATAATTGTATGGTGGTACAACTGTAGGAAGAAAAATAACAGTGGACTACAGACACATTTGATAAAATTCTGAGAAAAATAAAATACGTAAAATGTCCTATCTTCTGTCCTTCTCACCACTCAATTTGTGGTTTCATGTCTGTATTAAGAATTAGTTATTGAATGCCAACAGTGCACTAAACTTTGAAACTGTGCTGATCACAGAAGAGACTGAGTTTCTTATCAAATATCATGCTGTCTGTGTGACCCCGAGTTGTACCTGATGTGCAGATGGATGGTGGTGGTAGTTCAAGGATAGATTGGGCCACCTTGTATTGTGCCAGTTGGGACTTTATTTGGCCAGTAGCCCTAAGGGAAGCTGCGGGGAGTAAGACTCCTGTGAGGGGATCAAGGTGTTGGAATAGAGTCCCCAGAGCCTTTCTGTGATGGTGTGCTGACAGCTTTTGTTGGCAGAGGTTAGTTTTTCCAGGTTTTGCATGTGGGGAGGGAGCTATGGAGGCCAATGCGAATGAAGTCCGTGAGCCATCCTGTCACTGCTCTGCATGAACTCAGACCTAACCGTGCTTTCCACCCCTGGGCTGGCTTTTCCCAGTGTGTGGGTTGCCAGGCTGTCCTTTTGGAGGCGTGCTCCCCTGAAACACCTGAGAGCACGAGTGGGGTTGTCCTGCGAGCGCGGGTCAAGTGGGCATCGTGTGCCTGCCTTAGCAGCTGCCCAGAGCCGTGGCAGGTACTGCAGATGTGAGCTGCTTACACTGCACGGGCAGAGGGAAGGTCCTTGATTTCTTATGCAGGGCAAGGCTTTCTTCAGAGTGAAAGAGTGAGGGCAGTTCTTCTTTCAGGCTTAGAAAAACTTGTATCATCTGTTGCTGTCAAGAAAGTCAGATATTCTACGGGCTGTAAAACTGGGTCTTTATTCTGAGGAAGGTCAAGTCTTAAATGATACTGAATTAGATAGATTAAGAAATTATCTCTTGTACCTTCTGCCTATAACCAGTGCATGTCTATCCTGACATATATAGCAGGGTCTAGTCCTGACGGAATCTGTGTTCTCTCCTGGGGACACTAATGTTCCTGGACATCTAAAGTTTGACTCACCAGAAATCTGGTCTGGCTTTTTAAAATCTTGGGCTGTGGAATTTCTTTGATTTTTCTGCTGCAAAATTGAAACAACACTGCATACTTTGCTTTACAGGAGTGTTTTTCCTTCCAAATGAAATTTTTGATTGTGCCGTTTCATTCTGTGTAAGCACGAGAGCTTGCTGATCAAGGAAGTCAGGATGCACCAGCAGAGCTCTCCCCTCTCACCAAGGCTGGCTGTTCTGTGTTTAAATGTCTCCTGTTTTCTTGCCTAATGTTAGCTAGCAGCTGTGCCTGGGTGTGGCATGTGTGTGTCTGCTTTTCAAGGAAGCTTTGAATCACGTTTGTGAGCGCTGGAGCGGGGAGAGTTAAGAGCAACACGCAGCAGCTTCGGCCTTGCACAAACAGGCCAGTGCCATGCTGAAAGGCAGATCTTGGAGGCACAGCAAGGACGCTGCCCTGGGCCATGCCAGGGACTGAAAAGCTGAAGTGCAGCTCGTGGGGTCTTCTGCAGGATGGTGGCTCTGTCACTGTGGGCATTTTTGGAGGAGGGGGTGGATGCATGGCTGCCCTTCTGCACTTGTTCTGTGTGTGGGCATAGTGGTCCAGTGATGTCTCCTCTGCCCCCTTCACACCCCTCTCAGGCTGAATTCTCATACCTGAGAATTCTTTCTGCGTTTGGAAACCAGGGGAAGACAACCTGAAGGAGCCAAATTCAGCCTGCTGGGGGAACGTAGCACTGTGGTAGCAGGGAGTAACTTCCTCCCTCAGGACTTCCCTTCATGTCTGAACTAAAATGCAGTGAAACTTCTCAGCACTGTGACATCAAAGGGCAATTGGTGCCAAGCTGCTGCTTGCTATTAGGGAAATGAGGCATTCTATCATGGCTTTTTCAGAGCTTGCTTTCCCAGGGACCCCAGATCTGTGCAGCAAAACACTGACAGTGCAGTTAACTAGCAACCAATGACAACACAGCGGAACAATATACTTCATTACAGCTCACAGAACTTCCATTGGATTAAAATAGTTTAGATTTTTTTCAGTAGCACTGTGTGCAGTTCTTGTTCTCCCCCCAAGCCCCCACTTCTGCTTCAGGCAAAAAATGGGGGCTGAATGCTGACTAAACCAATTGGACTGAGAAACCCAGGGATTTTAATCTTGAGCTCACACACCAGGGGGCCCACTCAGGCCAAATAAAATCTGTGGCAGGGTTTTCATTCTGACTGAGCTAGCACAGACTGCCTAATCAGGAGCTGACACTGTCTGAGTTGTGCTCTGGGAAAGCCTCTAGTTAAAGGCTCTTAGATCCACTTTGATGTAAGAAAATGTGTAAAATTTGCAGAGATATGAAAGTGTAGGAGATAATAAAAAGTGAAGAGAACAGGTAATTTGCTTGTGACATTAGTGAGATCAGCAGTCAATCTGACGAGACATACCATATCTGAAAGGATTTTATGGCCTGGGCTAATTTTTTACAGGGTTGTAGGAAGCACAGCTTAGTATAAAATACCTTTTACAGCCATGAAAACCATATTTCATCCCCTAATTTAAGATTTATGTTTTTTCAGATCACAGGAAGACTTTTCCAGTGAAGAAAATATTTCAGATCAGCATATTTTTCTCTTTCTTCCATTATTCAGATTTTATTTAGAAGTATTTTTAAATATATCTGCCTGTCTGAGGATCACCTTTTTTTTTTTCCTGACCCTTTATTTGAAGCTCCCTGTATGCTTGGGGGGCAGACAGAACCTCACTGTAAGGTGGGAGGGAGAACAGGGCTAGTGGAGACTTCCCACTGGCCCAGCCATCACTGCTCTCCATGGAGCATTTTCCAGCCACGACTACAGTAACAGAAGGTGGTGGTGGTAGTAGGGAATTGCTGCTCCCCATAGTCCTCCAGAATAACTTCTACTTCCTTGAATGCAGGAAGCCAGTTGTCTTCGTCCTCTATTCCATAGAGATGTTAACTCTTAGTAACACCTCTGGGAAGTCCTCTCACTTGTCTGTCTCAATTTCTTGATGTGCAAGAGCAGGGTTCATAGTTGGTGAGGTGAGTGAACCAATGCCTCCAGAGGGGGTTTTCCAGAGCAGCTCATTTTCACTTGTATGACCAAGTGCTTAATTGCAGGCTATCCCTCTTTGCAGGTTGCCTTTACTTTGGGTAGACGTTCCAGGAACATAAGTAAACTAGTATCTTCAGGCTTGTGTTGAAAGGGTCAAGGCCTCGTGGAAAGCTGGTGGAGTTGCAGGTGGACTGAAGCTGTGCTGAAAATGGGCTCTTCCCAATTGGATTAAGCTAATTCAAAAAAAAATCATCTTTTACTCTGGAGCAAGGGTGTCTTCAAGAAGGTTTTTATGCAAGTATATCAGGTTAATTATTGTTAATTAGCTGTTTATGTAACTGTGCAGAATAAATTTGCCCTAACTAATTTAGTCCCTTTTGAAAGTGATAATAGTGTCTTTAACTGCCTGGTAGTCAGAGAGTGTGATTAGTCACACAGCATTGCTTTTTTTTTCTGGACTTCATCTGGAGCTCTGGGAAGGGCAGAATTTGCAAACACTACATAAAAATCACAGCAATGTTTTCACCTGTGCTGTTTGCACACAAAGGCAGTGGCTGCTTTAGAGAACTAAAATTATCTGTGTGATGTTTATGGAATAGTGACACTGGCAGTCCTGCTGCTTTGCCAGGAAATGCCAACCTGGCAGGGCCATGGCCACGGTTGAAACACACAGAAGATCAGGACTTAAAAGACTTGCAGGTACAGCTTTGGAGTTGTTCCTCATCTCTGTGGCCAAACTGATTCTGACCTGGCAGAAAACTTTTAATTGCAATAGTTTTTCCTTCTTGGCTTCCAGGTGTCAGTAAAAGAACAGTTATGGGTGGTACTGGAGGGAGCCAGCCTCCCACCCCAGTGGTGTCTGGACGGACAAATGGCAACTCAGGAGAATTTTATGTTTTGGTGGTATTGAGCTCTGTAGGCAGTAGCCTATAACAGATTGATACTATGCAAAAATCAGAATAATCCATCCCACCATGGCCACCTTGACCCTGCCCCTGTTGGGCTGGTTGGGGGTGCCATCAGCAAGCATCCGGCTCTGTGCTCCGGGGATTTCCACCTTCCAGTTCCCTTCATGGTGAAGCTGATGGTGGGGAGAGTCTGTGCTGTGTGTGCTGGACCTGCCATTCACCACGTTTTGGTCAGCTGGAGCCATCTCGTCATCTGCAGATTCAGTCAAATGAGGAATGAGTTGTCTTTTGAAGGAGATGAAGTTTCTTAGGCTGCTGAGTTGATTTTTGTGGCTGTGAGTGCTGCTTTGGTTGTTGGTAATTTTCTTTGTCAATCTGTAGCTACTGTGGGATGGATAAGTACAATAGCTACTAATGGGATAGACAGATGGCTCATTGCTGGAGCCATCTGACATTTTGTTGTCATTGTCTAAAGGCAACCCCCCAAAAAACCTACTCTTCAGTTTTCACAGCCTGATTTCCCCTTCTCCAGCGAGCCTGCTCTGTGGAGTTTTTTTGGGCTCTATTGGACTCTTTTTTTGTTTCCTGCAGTACCATGTTCCTGTGCACACACACACAAAGCAAATACAGAGAAGATGTTCATAGTAATATTAGTGCATGAGGGGACCCATTATTAACTCTCATGTTATAAAAGAGTTACAGACAAGGCATTTTCAGTTCAGGTTAACTATTGCAATATAAGTTTAATTATGCACATCACTGACTTAAGCCTCAATGAATGCTGGTTGCAGGCACAGGTGAAGTGATCCACCCACCTCAAGCATCTTGCAGGACTTCTGTGTGTAAAGCAACAGCTCAGATTTTCTTTACACCAAAAGGTTGAACCATTCTGACCAATTCCTTTTAAGCAATCACTTGTCATAGATACCCATTGATTTAATCAAGGTCTGGGTTTGTTTTTTTCATTAGCTTAAGGTAACTAAAGATTTATGCAAACTTTTCATTATCCTTACACCAACTGAGGCCACCAACAGCATCCCATGTAACCTGCAGGCAGGGGCTATATCCTGCACCCTCCATACATCCCTCCTTGTGATGGGAAGGAAAGGCAGGTGGTCAACTTAATGAGGCCAAGATTTGTTTTCCAGACAAGGATATTGTCCCTCACTACAAGGGAGATCCCAGGCAGATTAAAACTTCACTGCTAGGATGTTTTATGTAGATGCTGTTCTACTATACAGACAAGAAGTTAAATGCTCACAACCTGTCCCCTTTAATTCTAGGTAAAA
This sequence comes from Chloebia gouldiae, assembly GCA_003676055.1. Lineage (NCBI taxonomy): Eukaryota > Metazoa > Chordata > Aves > Passeriformes > Passeridae > Chloebia > Chloebia gouldiae. Next base: position 46,934 of record QUSF01000091.1, on the reverse strand, counting down.
AAGCTTTCTCACTCTTGTTTCTTTGAGGAATAAAATGGACCTGTTAAGCTGGAGAGAAAAGACCTCTCCCTCATTTAGAAAGGGTGCCAGAGGGAGAGAGCACGTTGCCTTTTAGGAGAGATGTGTAGTCATTCTTCTCTGCAGAAGTCTGGCAGGGAGCATTGCAAAGTTCCTTTCTGAATCAGAAGAGCATGTAAAGACTTCTTGTTTTATTCACTACATTGATCTTATTTCCCATATTACTCATAATATTAAAATAAGCAAGTCACTTCACTCTGTACCAGAGACGTTTATCTGCTGATTTTCAAGTAATCATAAATTGAGTGTGTCTGTATGAGCCAGCCAAAATAATCTGGGTTAGACTGTGGATGTATGCTTGTGGGTGGAGGGGAGAAAGAGGGACTGTTGTGGCAGCAGTCATGTGTAAGACCTCAGAAACATCTTCAAAGGAACAAAAGAGAGAAGAGGATATTGGTTCTTATTTCTGTCTGCATCTGTATTTCTCCACAGCGAGTCAGACCCTTCACCTACCACTTTTAGTTTCCTTTTTCCTTCAATGAAGGTGGCTGAGCTTTTCTGATAGTGCATCCCTTTGCTATTTATTGTGTGCCTGCATTTTGAATCTCTCAGTGAACAGTGTGGAGTTTGCCTTCCAACCAGTCCTCTGTTCCCAGCCAGCACTGAAAGGAGCTGTTTTATCATGAGCCTGGGAAAGTTCAACGTGGACACTGGCATTCCCAAGGCAATCTCTGCTGCTGCCTGGCATAGTTCCTGCAATGACATCTCCTTGCAGTGGGAGCAGCCCTGTGCAGCTGGATCTGGCCCCGAGTCAGGCCAGAGCTGACCAAGTCTTCAGCACCTTAAGGGAGCCTACAAGAAAGGAGGAGAGACACATTTTACAAGGACATGTGGTGACAGGAAAAGGGGGAATGTCTTCAAACTGACAGAGAGTAGGTTTAGATTGGATATTAGGAAAATATTCCTCCCTGTGAGGGTGGTGAGGCTCTGGCACGGGGTTCCCAGAGAAGCTGTGGCTGCCCCATCCCTGGAAGCATTCAATGCCAGGTTGGATGGGACTTGGAGTAATCTGCTCTAATGGAAGGTATCTCTGCCCATGGCAGGAGGTGGGACAGGATGATCTTTAGGTCCTTTCCAACCCAGGACATCCTGTGATTCTATGATAAACTCTTCTTCCACCAGCAGCAATCCCCTTATACCAGATAGCGACCACCTTTAGCTCTTCTTCACAAGGCACAACAACCCCACATCCTCATATGTACAGGATGGGCAGCTCTGGTCCTTGTCCTGCTTTCCAGAGTTCTAAAGCTGATTGCTGCTGCCTTGCACAGACTCCAGTGCAGTGGAAGCTGTTAATTGTACTGAGCCATAGAGATAAAAACTATACTTTCAAATGCTTCAAATGTACTTCATATGCGAGTGTATTAAAAGCTATAGTTGACATACTTGAAGTACTTAAAAATACTGGCCTAAGTTTTTGAAATTACTGATTTCAGATGTGCAGTTGTTGAAGTCACTGAGCTGGAACAAATCAAAAGGAATTGTTTTTCAAAGATGTTATCAATTTTCTAGGCAGTAATTTCCTTTTAGGCATCTGGGATGGGTGGAGTACCAGAAGTCATCTATGACTTTTAGAAGGTCCTGAAGTGTCTAGACAGAAATGCTAGGATAATTGTGGAGGTGATACCCTTCTTGAATCTTGCTGGGCCCTAATGACTCTTCCTGTCCTCTTTCAGTATCCACAATGGAGTGATAGCAGTATTCCAGCGTAAGGGTCTCCCAGACCATGAGCTTTACAACCTCAATGAAGGAGTCAGGTAAGAGGCGCGGCCGCAGGGTGTTCTCAGCCAGGGGCTCAGTTCTGTTTGCCAGCCCTCACCCTTCACAGCTTCTGCAGAGCCTTATGGTTTTTCTCCCAGTGGCAGTTCTGACCAGCACAGCCCCTTTTGCCTCGCTAATCACTGCTGCTGTGTGTCAACACCTCTCTGTGGGTTTTAGCTGGTCCCTCCTTCTGCAAGAGGAATTCAGCCCTGAGCAGTAAAGCTTATTTCAGAGTCCCTCTTGATGTGCTGGTGTAAAACAAAGGAAGGGGAAAAACCTGGACCTCTCTAGTGATGCAGCCCTCTTGCATGGCAGTGATAATGCCATTTCCAGAGGTGCCACTCTCTGGTGTGGCAGGTACATTCCTCTCTCTCTCAGGATTTTTCATAGAGGTGCACAGAGAGAAGAAAGAGAGAACAATTTCTATTTCTGCTCCTTGTTTTTCCTATGTGGAATGTGTTTGGAGAATTGTTTACCTGGAGTGAGTGCTTGATTGGATTCAGGTGAGGATTGTTTGAGCCTGATGGCCAATCCAATCCACCTGGGGCTGGACTGTCACGAGAGGGCCAGGAGTTGTGAGTTAGATATGGGAGTTAGAAAAAGTAGGTTTGTAGTTTTAGTATCTCCTTTAAATAGTATATTAATGTATTATAGTATAGTTATAATAAAGAAATCATTCAACCTTCTAAACTAGAATCAGACATCAGCATTTCTTCCCACCGGGTTCACCTGCATTTACAATACTCTGGTGCTTCCCTTGCATCCATTGGAGGAGGTAAAGCCTGCAAGCCCTCAGTGAGACATGGCAAGGAAGGGTGTCCTGCCTGGTGGTCCTTAGATCTGCTGCTCCTTCCACACAGCATGAACCTCTGTGAAGTGACAGAGCTGTCCTGTTAAACGCCACGGCCTGGGTAACACTGTTTATGTTAACAACTTTTTTCCCCGTATTCTGATGATACTGTCTGCAGCAGACTAACTGTAGGCCAGTGAGATGTGTGATGGGAACTTTCTTCCCTTTAAAAAAAAAAGTAAAAATCCTACTATTTGAGTTATTTAAGTTACAGTTGAAAAGAAAACTTACCAAGATATAAACTGATATCTGGATTTACAGCACTTCACATTTTACTACTTTTTCAGCACTTGTTATTACTTACCAAACCCTCTCACTGTCCAATGCTTTATAAAATAAATGGTGGAAAAGTATCTGCACTTAGAAAAGACAGACTCCTTATTACATTCCCTAGGTGTCTTCAGATATGATCCTTGGTTATTCCCTTTCCCTTACTGCTACTCTGCCTGGGCACTGGAGTCAGACTCTCCAGTATATTCCCCAGAATACGTAGATATTCTGGGTTTATCTGTCCCGGTCTGAGTCCCAGTCTTGAATAGTTGGCCCAGTCTGGTTCCTCTAATTGTGAAAATATATTCAGAGAAGTCCGGGGAGATGATATTGGGCCTGTGTTTGCTCTTCTTGAAGTTAAATTAACTTACTCTTCAGTTATTTCTTACATTGCAGGTGAGAAAATGACATACAAAGAATAGCTTTTCTAGGATGTCTGTCAGTTAGCATGATCCATCAATCATGTTGAGTTACTTACTGGAATAATGGTTAATCAGTGTTATTGTGCCTTTAGGACTTTTCAGCTTTATCTGAATGACAAAAAAAGGTATTTCTGGACTGAAGTTTCTTGGTCCAATGCATTTCCCTTACTATGCTCATCTGCTGGTGAGGGACAGAAGAGAATTTGCTGCTGATGTGTCAGACAAATATAATCTGCTATGAACCAATAATTAGATAGAAATGTGCCCATATTTTGTTTAATTTACTTCGGTTTTTAGCACCATGATGGTGCTTGCTAACATAGTTGAGTTGAATTCATTGCAGCATCTCATGTGGCTGAGCATGCAAGGTCACTAGAAATACATGATTTTTTTTTTTTGTTTCCATTTTGTGGTGGGCTTTGCAACTACTTGATAGACCCATTTCTTTTTGTTTGGGTAGGGATAATGCTGCTTTGTTGGTATCTCAGCTGATACTCACTTCAGGGAGAATGCTTGGTGCCTTATACCTGAGCTGATGATGAAATTACCGATTTGACACATGCCAAAAATACCTGTCTTACTGCTTTTTTATTTACTTCAAAATAACTTTTATTGACTTAATGTAATTATTAACTAAAAAAAAAACCCAATTCATAAACATGACTCAGAAGGGGAACAAGTGTATACTTGCCTTATGATTGTTTTAGATACACTTTCCCATGAGTACAAAATGAGATGCAAGTCCGTTATTTCCACTGGGCAGAATTCAAGTGTGGAAGCGTTCAGGTAAATGGTTAAAATTAGTTAGTTACCTTTTTGAATAGTTACAGGACATTAAAAGAAGTTTTTTTCACTTTACTATTTTAATTGGAGCATAATCTGGAATATTTTTCATAGTAAACCCCTGAATATCCAAGTTGATTCACAGATCAAGTGTAAATATTTGAACAATATTTGGACACCATTGTTTTGACTCAGGAATGTCACGTAAATTCAACTACCATGTGTCACATACATGCAAAAAAAACCCATAAATCTTCTTCTGAACACACATCTTGAGGTTTTGAACCCTGATTTTTTAAGGAAACATCAGTTTTTACTTTTCTTTTAAGTTTGGTTCATAAGAGTTGCCGCTTGTTTACACCAATGCCTTTTGACACCATTCTTGCATTCCTGTGGCATTCGAAAGTGGCCTTAACTACAGAATCACATACACAGCCCTCAGAATCCCTACTGGAATAAAAGCAGTGTGGGAGTTGAGTCTCTCTCACGCTGCTGGAACTCCTGAATTCCTCTGCTAAAGCTGATGAAGCACAGTGAAGTCCCAGCACCAGGGAGTGTCACCAGTATGTGACACTGTTCTGGGCCCTTACTGGGTGATTTATTAGGAGATTGAGTCAAAATTCTAGTAATGGAAGTCTCCATGCATATATAGACTGTTTAGTTTTCTCCTGGTCCATGTCTGCAATATTAATAATCAAATAGTGTTTTCTCCTTTTTCGTTTCATGTACCATGTGTCATTTCAAAGTGTTTATTTTGGCCACTTTTAAAACAAAGAAGAAGCAAAGGGAAACACAGTGGAAGCTGGATGTCCTGTATTAAAGCTAATGCATATTTATAGCTGCCTCTTTTCTGAGTTTCAGGATACTGATGTGATGCAAACAAAGCACATTTTTAGTGGCATTTCCTCTTTTGCAGACAGAGTTCAAACCCAGTAAAATCACTTGTTTGCTTCATTTAACTTTATTTAACATCTCTTATGCAGTGTTACACTTTCCATTCTGACTAATGCTGCAAGAGTTAATTTTAAAATGAACCATTGAAGCAGTATCAGGGAAAAGAAAAACTCAGGAGCTATTTTAGCGCATTCTAAGGGAATTTATATTTTCATCTTAATTTATTGAGTCATTAAACAGGCAACGAAGACCTGATATCACTGATAGAGAAGCTTTATGAGTGCAAAATGCCTGCTTTAAAAACCAGGTGTACTTGAAATAAGATCTGCTCTCTGGTCAGGGATCTCTTTTAGGTTTAGTCAGATTTTTACCTGGATTCCACCATGATGTCCACATGTCTCTAGATAAGGTTGGTCAGTAACTAAAATTATTTAGGATCTGACAGCCTAACTGTTTTTTGTTAAAGGATATTAAGCAAGTATGAAAAAGAAATTGCAAGCAATGTCTTGGATCCAGTTTTGCTGTGGATCTCTTTTAAATTAATATATACAAAGAATATCAAACACCAGTGTTCTGATCTGGCCTGCGGGTCTCACTGTTTCACTAGAAATTAATTAAGTAGCTTGAAGTATCTGTATTATTAGGGATTCAAAAAGCAAGATGCATGAATTGTGCTGTCAGTTCTTCTGCCCTGTAAACAGAGATGTTAATGTAGGCCTGGTGTGGTGCAGTCCAGAGCATATAACTGCCTACATGCTGATTGTTTGATTTCAGTTGAAAAAATGGAAGTGTTGTGGGATCTTGTTTTCTCATAGAGCTGACTATAGGATATGTAGAACATACATTTTTATTTCCTGACCTAAGTAGCAGAATTTATCAGTAGAACCTAAAATACTAAAGGAGAAGGTAGTTGCACATCACCTCGTCAAGACTGTGAGGAACCATCTGGAGCTGCTAGCATGAGGAGAGGGTAGAAAATCAAGCAAGATCTGTCAGCATAAAGTACCAGTATTTTCTTGAAACGGTGGCACAAAGAGATACATGAGAATAAATTGTCACTTTCATAGGAAAATTCAAATCTGCAACTTTCTTGTTAGTTCAACCTCAAAATGGTCTGTCTATCCATGTTCAAAGTACGATGAACCTTTGGTGTCATCACTTGTGATCTAGAAAAGAGTCACCTCACTGGAAGTAAATCTCCACTTGGAGTGAGCACACTACAATTTGCTGTCACAACCTTGTTCTCCTTGGCTTCTCTTAAGGCACTGGAACTTGAGCAGCCTTTGGGTGAGGTGGGTTTTAACCCCTGCCAAGGGCTTGTCAGTATTGCTGTTGAGGGCAGAGTCTCAGGGCGCTGCCAGAGCTGTCTTCTCCCACACTCTGCAGCCACATGCCCAGGGGCTGCTGATCTCACAGCTCTTTGTGATAGCAGGAGACCTGTGGATAATGCCTCAGCTGGCTTTCAGAACTTTTATCCATAAATAATTTGTCCAAATTAATCAAGTTCCTAGCTGAAAAGGACATAGATGCTTAGGAGCATCTGAAAATGCCCTTCCGTTTATTTTTTGTTTAATTTCTGCCTAGACCTTCCAAGTGCTGTGAGGTCAAGTGTGGACATGTGCTTAAGGATAATAAACCAAGATAGCATATTTCAGCCTCCTCAGGACAGACATACTCCTTTCTTCCCTGAGCTTGGAGGAGTTCTCAAGAGGCTGTGCTGAAGCATGTGTTGGAAAAACATCAGAATCAAGTCCTGTAGACTTTCACGGGATATAGGGATATGCTGGATTTGGTTTGATGTCTCACTGTTTGCTAGTTAAATAATTTGATTTATCAGTTGTCAGTTAAAGATACAACACAAAGGGATGGATGACATGCTGTTGAATATATCATTCAAATAATTACCCTAATTGAAGCAAGTGTTTAGATTTTATGCCACATTTGACATCACTTCTTCACGGGACCTGACATGGTCATGCAGACAGGTTTTGAAGAGATTCAGATGTGTTCAGAAAACCCAGCTGGGGCTGCATTTCTATGAGGTCTGAGCTGTTGTTTATGCATCTGAGTAGTGACCTGAGTGAAGAGAAGAGTTATCTAGCATCCAGCACCCAGTGTGAGATTTAAATAACACACCTTTTTAGCCATGTGGTGAATTTTACCTGGATTCAAACAGGCTTATGGACCGAGTTGAATTCAGTTTCTGAATTTGAGAGTTTATGAGATTTTTGTTTTGCATGGGAGTGAGTTTTCATGAGAGTTGCTCTCTGAGGTTGCTTTGTGGGTTTTAGTGTAGAGGGATCATGAAAGGCAGAGCTAAACTGTTAAATTCCTCCCTGCCTTTGCCTTGAAACCACATGAAACTTCAGCTGTCTACTCTCCTGAGTGGATGTAGGATGGAAAGCATCCTCTTTTAATGGAATCTCACTTTCCTTTCAAATGTGCAATTGAGGTATCTAAAATGATAGCAAATATTTTTCAGCATGCAAAAATGCTGGTTTGAGTCTTGGTATTGTTGACCCTCTCTGCTCTCTTTGTAGTTAGTCATTAATGACAGTCTCTGTGCTCATACTAATGTAATTTGCTATTAGTGACTTCCCCTCATTCATGCAGTGCACAGCTAATGTAAATTGCTGATTACACAGATTCTTTTCTTGTTCTTTTTAATACAGGCAATTACTGAAAACAGAACTGGGATCATTTTTCACTGAGTATCTGCAGGTAGGCCTGTGTTTTCTTTATTTAAATCCAATTCTGTTTTATGCTACTGAGAAAAATAATTTTGCCCACTCTAAAGGATGATCTGGAGACCCTTGAAACCATTCAGAGATATCCACTGACTTCTCTGTGGTTTTGAAATGAAAGGATTAATGAGATTGGGATTTTATATACATACATATAGTTAGACAGGGAAAGCCCAACCTGGCACGGTGTTTCTGTAGGTCACTGCTGGCTGTCTTGAGGTTTCAGATATTGGTTTTTAGCTTAAAATTGAAGTCCTTGAGTAAACTAGTGAAATTCATTGCAGTAAAGTTACTAGAAAAAACTTTTGGAAGTAAGTATCACTGACTGTTGAAGCAATATTCTTTCTGCTTCTCTAAGCAGATTTGTAGGTCAGTCATTTGAAGTTCAAGAAGCACTTTGTACTGCACAAAATACATCCTTTGCCCTAAAAACAGCAGGTGACTATAGCATCATTTCACAAGTGTCCCAAGTGAGTTAAATGAAATGGACACAGCAAGAGTTCTTTGAGGATTAATTTTTAAAATAAAAGACCCCCTTCACTGTCTAAAGAATGAACAAAATGTGAAATAGCATGACTGTAGGGAAGTACATAACTGAGTAAATGTGGTGTATATTTTATTTACAGAATCAGCTGCTCACAAAAGGCATGGTGATCCTGAGGGACAAAATCCGGTTTTATGAAGGTAACTTGGATTTTAGCATGGTTATGTATGTCACAGGTGTTTTAGCAAATGCACTCTGGTGGCACTGGCATGCTTTCCACTGTCTTCCTGGGACTATGGATTAGCATGTCACAATCCATTCCTGCAATCTGCTGTTGGGTCCTGCCTTTGTGCTCTCAGTAACCTTCATAAAGGGGAGGTGATTGCCTAGAGCAGCATTGGACACTTCTCCTTCAGTTACATCCTGCTCAGGAAAAGTGAAAATAGACTGAGATATGTAATAAACAAAAAACTAAGCACGAAGATCCCAGTTAGTTTAAGTACCAAGTCCAAAATAACGCTGTAGCCTTGTTTTAAGAGTTATTCTGGAGTCATGCTGACATAAATGAGGTCAGGCACTGTCTCTCTTGTTTTAAAAGCAAGGCTTTATTCAGCTGTCTACATCTTCTGGAGGTGCCACCTCTGGAAGTGATATCAAGGATAAACTTCCCCCAGTGTGTTGCTTTATAGTCACCAATATTTTGTCTTATGCTATTATGTGGCATTTAGCTGTGTTGTTAAATATGCTGTCTTGTCCTAGATTTGGCATGCAAGTTGTGCCAGGGGAGGTTTAAATTGCATGTTAGGAAAAAATTTCTACACCAAAGGAGTTGTTCAGGCATTGGAATGGCTGCCCAGCGCAGTGGTGGAGTCATTAACCCTGGAGATATTTAAAAGTCATGTAGGCTGGCACCTGGAGACATGGCTTAGAGGTGGCCTTGGCACCTCTAAGGCTGGATTTGATATCTTGGAGGTCTTTTCCAACCTTATCTGTGATTCTGTACTTCAGATGGTTACATGGTTTCATAATAGCTTCAAGAATTATTGCCCACGTAAACATTCTCAAGATCTTTGGGTAGTGACGGCAGTTTCAAAGAAATGCATCTTTCCTTTTATAATGTCACTTAGTCTAAATATACTGCTTAAGCAGGAGCTTGGAGATAGCTGTTTTTCAGCTATCTATAAATCCTGGATGTGACCTTTCATTACTGACAGTACAGTTGATCAGATTAAGGTGGTGTTATGGAATCAAGCTTTTCTGATAAAAAGACAGTAGTCCTGAACCTCACAAAAAGAGAACCAATATCACATTAAAAACCCCAAAGCCCACCAAAAAAAGTATCAGAAGTCCTTAAGCTGAACACCAAATTCCACAGTTATATAAAATAACAGCTTGGAGAGCACAAGGGGAGCTGTAGGGATTGCAAGGTCTTCATAGCTGCTTTGTAAATCACAAAGGAAGTTGTTTTATAAGTAAATCAGCAAATGAGATACAGACCTACCTACATCCAGTCCTTCCCCCCTCCCCCCCCCCCCCCAGTATTACCAGCTTGAAAATCAAAAATACTGTATCTGGTGGTTGAGATCAAAGCTTAGATGAAAATCTAAAATGTGAGACCACTAAAGGGCTTTCAAATATGGGACCATGTTTAGGAAACACCAAATTTCAGCAAGCTGCTGATTTTAAACTCATTTTGGTTTTTGATTTAGTGTATCATTTTGTGGTTACCCCTTAAGATATGGTCAGAGATTCTGGTAAGGTGAGAATTAAACTGGTCATGTTTTTTCCAAGTCTGTGATCAAAAATGTTACCTCTCTAAAACTGGCAAGTCACAGGAGGGTAGCAGTAATTCAGGCCTCTGTTTCAGAGGTAGAGCTGTTTCTGACACACAGCTTTCCTGGGGAGCTGTGCTGGTGGACTTGAGTTTCCAAGGCAAATGCAAATGTTTATTGGCAGCAAATGCAGCCCTGCCCCAGAGTCCATCCTGTTGTCAGTGTCCCTGTGGCTCTCAAAACACCCAAGACAGAGGTGGGAGCATGGAAGTCTTGGAGCTCCCATTCTGAGCAGGGCTTGCTTCCTGGGCCTGCAGGAGAAGCAGTCCTGCCCTCAAATCTCAGGTTGTCCTCATCCCATGGTTTGAAGCTTGGTGTTGAAGTTGTAATAAGAGAAAAAATCTCACACTTTGGAGGGGTTTTGTCCTGCAGAATGTTTTGGAAATCACAGAATCACAGCATAGTTTGGATTGGATGGGACCTTAAAGATCATTCTGATCCACCCACCTGCCAAGGGCAGGCACGCTTCCCACTAGACCAGGTTGCTCCAAGGCTTGTCCAACCCAGCCTTGGACACTTCCAAAGGTGGGGCAGCCACAGCTTCTCTGGGGCAGGGCCTCACCACCCTCAAAGGGAAGAATTTCTTCCTAATTCTAATTATTTATTCTTATCTTTCTTTCATGAGTTTCAATTAACCTTTGGAAGCCCCGTGAAAAGTACCAAATGCATTTTTTATGCCATACAAAATTAACTATATTGTGCTTCATAAAATTGAGCATTTAGAGTAACCCAGTTTCCTGGAATCCAGCAAATGCTTGCACTAAGTGTAGAGCTCTTTGCCTGACAGTAAGAAAAGGATCTATCCTTGATGGCACGTGTAAGTTGCATTCCTTCCTGTGAAAGATGCTTATCATCAAGAAATCATAGGAATTCTTCCACAGACATCAGTAAAAAGCCTTCCCACCTAAGTCATTCAACTCTGCAGCCTTTCAGAGTTGCTATGCAGAAATTCATTACGTCTCAAAACAAGCTGCCCACAAGATGGAATAAGTGCATGATGGTAAAGGGCATGTCTACCTCAACAGAGTAATTTACTTCATACCATTCTAGCAGCAAGATTTGAAAAGGACCAGATTCATAAGGGCTTTTAACTTCACGTTGTGGGAACTAGAACTAAATTTAACTCAAACTAAATTTAACTCTTTAAAACTCTGCCTTCAGGATGTAGTGGTTGGGCTTCCCCTTCACGATCCAATTTCTATCTTGGAAGCACTTTGGTCTTTCAGACACTAATACTGGATGTTTAAATGCAAGGTTGTTTTTGTGATTTAACCCCAGCCAGCAGCTCCTGCCCGTGAAGCCACTCACTCACTTCCCCCCATGGAATGGTGTAGAGAGTTGTAAGGGTAAAAGTGAAAAAACTGGTGTGTTGAAATAATGACAAGTTAATAGGTAAAGCAAAAATTATGCATACAAGCAAAGCAAACTAGCATTCATTCCTCACTTTCCATGGGCAGGCAGGTGTTCAGCCATCCAGGAAAGTCGGGCTCCATGATACACCACGGTGACTTGAGAAGACAAACGCAGTCACTCCAAATGTCCCTCCTTCCTCCATGTCCCCCCAGCTCTGTATGCTGACCATGGCACCATGTGGTCTGGGATGTCCCTGTGGCCAGCTGGGAAAAGCTATCCCAGCCATGTCCCTTCCCAATTCCTTGTGTCCCCCCAAGCCCTCACTGCTGGCGTGGAAGAGGGGCAGAAAAGTTCTTGGCTCTGTGGACACCCTGCTCAGCAGTAATTGAAACATCCCTGTGTTATCAGCACTGTTCCAGCCCCTACCAGCTACTGGGAAGAAACTTATCCCAGCCAAAACCAGCACATGTTTATTACTATTACTACTACTGCTATCATTGTTATTATTATTATTACTATTACTACTGTTACAGCTGCTAGAAATTTTTGGAGTTCGTTCCCTGCTGTATTTCATTAGAACTAATAAAAAACAGATTTTAAAAAAATGTTTGAAAAATGGAAACAGACAATGCCCTTTTCAGTCTTGTGTGTGAGTGTGCAGGACAGAGAGAACTCCTGCCTGAAGGTGCTGAAAATTAAGACCTTGGTGTGTTCCACAAGCCAGCAGCTGCAGTATAGCATGATGATCCACATCTGTCACTGAAAGCACTTAAATTCATCAACCTGGAAGTAATTCAGGAGTTAAATGCTTCCACATTTAACCTGCTGTGTCCTCCCCCTCTCCTCCACAGTCCTTTCCAGCAAGTATTACTGCAAGAGGAAAACATAACCTGGGCCATTACTCTTCATTCCTCACAGGGTTTTCCTGAGTAACCTCAGACTCTTGAGTTTATTAAGAACTTTAGATGAGTCACCTGAAAAGACACAAATATGGAAGGATCTGATATGCCACTATGGAAAACTAATTCCATACTACTAATAGTAGCTGCTGCATGATTCATCTTAGCATAAAGTAGCAGACTCACGTTGTTTCCTGCATGTTTTACTTTTTGCAGCTAACTATAGCCAGAACTCTTCACTAGTTTGTTTTGTGTTTTTGCAGGACAGAAGCTACTGGATACCTTAGCTGAAACCTGGGATTTTTTCTTCAGTGATGTCCTGCCCATGCTGCAGGCTATTTTCTATCCTGTGCAGGTGAAAAAAATTACTCTATTATCATAGAATCTTGAAAAACTAGAAAAAGCAACTTTACAGGTTTATCAGCAGACTGATGGAATCCTTAAATCTCTCTCTTTGGGCCAACCCAGTGCAGCTGTTCTGTTTAGTCATGTCATAAAAATAAGTTACTTAAGCAAATGGTTTGAAGTGCTCAGGTGGAAAAGATGAAGGGGAACTTTGAAAACAAAAGTGGAGTGCAGGGAGGCTGGTTAGCCCATCTGCCAATCACACTAAAAAAAAAAGGTTATGAATGATAAACTGAAGTGTTGCACAGTGAAATAAATGTAATTGTGTTGATTTAAATATATGCATTTCCTTCTCTGCAATGTGAATCTTCTCTTTGAAGTATCTCTGCTTTTGAAATGGAATTGTATTTCTGAGGTCAGATTCTGTGCTATGGTAAGTGGACAGCAAAAGTCAGTGGAGTTTGATGAACACAGATTTTTGACTCCAGTAATTTAAAATACACAATAGGTACTTGATCTTCTAATGTAGTGATAGCCAGAGAGTATTGTTTATCACTGAAGTCTCAAGGAAATCTGTACCAGACAGGTGCAAGTGATCTTTGCAGTTGATCATAGATGCCTACAGATTTTAGTGGGAACTGGGTGCCTGAATATACCTGGGGGAACTTCAGAAACCTTCTCCCATTTTTTCAAGTGGACTTTATGCCTAAAATGACTGCCCAAATGTTAACGATATTACCACTTGCATCTTCAGACAGTTACAGATATGAAGTCTGAATTTAGACTGTGTTGTATTTCTGAGGCCTTTGAAAATATTTTAGTAACACAAGTCTTATCCCCTATCAGATGAAAATAATTACTTGAATTTCCAAAAGAACCTTGAGGGTTTAAAAATCCTAAGTCCCATGTAAATTCAAATAGATCTCATTGCTCATGTTCTGAGGTTTCTTCCAAAAGCCTAATTGGTGCTTATGTGCTCTTGTAAATTCTATTCATTAGCAACTGAAGCAGATTTGTGGCCTTCATTACTTCAGTTTAAATAATTTAGGAGGTGAAAAGGGATGGGTTGGGTCAGGCTTATTTATTCCAGACCTAAGTCAGCACCAGTTGAATATCAAACCTCCCATATGTACAGCCAAGTATACCCAAGGGAGAACCCCAGATTTGGAGAAAGTAAACAGGGAGTACTCAAAATCTTACAAAATAATGGAAATTCAACCAATTTGCAGCCCTGCCTTTTTTTTTAACTCATGATAATTTAATTTGTGATGAACTGTTAAAACACAAAATATTCATATCTCATCCAGCTCTCATCCCACCCCTACCCTTTATCCTCTCCCCATGCAGTCAAATGCAGTCACCATCTGCAGAGTTCATTGCTGCCAAATCAAATTTTCTGTGCAGAGCAGGGGGCTGCTCTCTGTCCTTTGTTATGTTTCCTTCGTGTTTCATTTAGGTTTACCATTCTTGTAATCCCTCAGGAGTGAAGGAAGGAATTTGAACAGAGGATTTTGAAACTCATTTTCACACTGCTTATAATCTGTCTTGCTTTCTTTGTGTTTCCAAGGGAAAGGAGCCCTCAGTTCGGCAGTTGGCTCTTCTGCATTTTAGGAATATAATTACCCTCAATATCAAATTGGAAGATGCATTATCCCGTTCCAGAGCCAGAGTTCCACCCTCTATTATTCAGATGCTGCTAATACTTCAGGTAAATTGGTTACTTTTCTCAGCCTGTCTTTCTGTACTGTTCATTGAAAACCTCTTACCCTGAATGCCAGAGCTTCTGTGCTCCTGTGGGCATAATATCTGAATCCTGATATTCTAGTATCCAAATATCCAAATGTCTAGTGTCTAAAAATCTTATTAATCTAATAGCTAAATTATCCAATTGTATAATAATAATAATAACAATAATAATAATATACTTTATATTAATATGTCATCTAGTAGAGAATAGCTAATAAGAGAATATAATAATAAATAATGTGATATATAATGGTATAATAAAATAATTGTAATGTAATAATTGAATTATCTAATATCTTAAAGTAGAGACTGTAGAGATGCCATAAGATTCAGAGAGTGTGAGAGCACAGACTTATTTTTCTTCTAGGCCTTGAGACATGAAGTTTTGCAAGCTGACAGGTGTGTGGTGATGACATGATTTCCATTAGTTGCTATGTGTTGCTGCATTAGCAATTCAGGATATGAAGTTTCACATCAGGAATAGGCATCAAAGTGAATATACAATTAATGCAACAGTGGTTGAATCATGGTCATATTCGGTCACTGGAACCAAATTCTATCAAAACTGGTGACATTAGGACCAGATTAAAACACATTTGAACCAGATACTGGTATTTGAATTCAGTGTTAGATTTTTTCAAGGTGTGTGTAGTAGTAGTAGGAGAAACATAATGAGAAAATCCAGGCAAAAGGCTATTTTAAGATATTTTTATTTACTTAATTAAATAAAAGCATGCGGTATGATGTGGAGAAAAGGAATGAGGCAGAAGGGAAGAGAGAACCAGGGGTGAATTTTTAAAGTGTGAGGAAATTGAGATTTTTATGTCTTCTGATTTTTTTATAAATGTTTCTTTGCTCTTCATCACAGTATGAATTAACTCTGTATCTGAAATTGTTTTGAAGAGCAGGATAATCTAATGAGGCCAATTTTGAAAATGGAGGAAAGGAGTAAGATTCTGTCTGCTGGGTCAAGAAATGGGATTTCACCTCTCAGTGAAATCAGAGCTATCTCAGTGTCCATTTGTTGGTGTGTTTATTGGTGAGTTTAGCCTGATCGTCTCAGGAAAAAATGCTTATTGTATAGGAATGTCTACTTGGTCTTGTCTCCCTTCTCATAGCCCCCACCTTCCAGAAGCTTCTGGAAACTGCTGGCTGATTGTGACACAGTGACAGCAGTATGGGAGTCTCATGGCAACTGGTGTCTGGAGAGGAGCCTCAGGGAAAAGCTGGAGCGTGGACTTAAATGTGTAATGAAGCATGGAGGAGTTGACAGTGATTGAGCCATGAGCCCAGCTCTGTTAGCAGACACCAGACTCCACACGAGACAGTGCCATTGCAAAAACCTGCTCCACAGGGATGGTTTTAAGCCTCAGCCCTTCTGAGGTGTGAGGTAAACTGCCCATTCTAAATCAGGCTTCAGCAGCATTGTTGCTAACATGTCTGCAAGCTTTTGGTGATTACTTTAGGGAGTCTGTGTTGGCTGTGGGCAGGATCTGGCTTTGAATGGATTCGGTGGTGAGCTGGCAACTGAGTACCATCCTGGTTTTTTCTTTGCAAATCTGCTTTCCTCAGCAACCCAAAGTCTTAACACCATGGATGCCTTTTTAGGGCAAGGGGTCAAATCCATTCTTGTTGCAATGCTGTTCATGGAAATCAATAACTAAGTGAGAGGGAATTTGCCCTTGGGTGTTTATTTCTGCATACTTTGCCTACAGTTGTGTGGCGGGGATGGTGAAAATCTTTTCTTGGCAATAGCTCTGTTAATCTTGTGGTTTGAAACCTAATGGGAGTTGTGGGAGAAGGTCAGAAGAAAATCTGGGAATTAGCTATTTACATTCTTAGCGGTGTTAGTCAGTAGTTGGAATTCAGAGCAGAGACTTTTTTCTGAATTCAAATGTCATGTTAAGCAAAAGCAAATTTTATCCGTTAGTGACATAATGAAATTTTCTCAATTTAGTTGAACTCCATTTATTAACAGGGCTGGAAGAGAGCAATTCATCTGTCCAATGAGCACATGGTGGTCTTGCAGGTTCTGATTTCCTGGACTGAGACATGGTGTCTTGATGGGAATGTTGTCTAATCCTGATCTGTGACCACTGTGAATACCTCTTCCTTAAGAAAGCTGGTGACTGGAGCAGACTCCCATGGATAGATGATGCCAGTGATGGCATCTGGACCAAGTGTTGAACTCAGTGCTGAGATTTCCTGTTCTGTCCTTGACAGCCTCACGCAGCTCTGTGATGTAGTTAAGGAATAGCTCATGTTCTTTAAGGCAACAGTTGTAATGTCAGAGGTTGAAATGCACCAGTCTGTTAGACTGGATTAAAGTGGCAGAGCTTTGGGAACTAATGCAGGGTGCATCTGGTATTATGTTTTAGCTAATCAGGATGTAGGGGAAAAGCTCTGTTACTTTGTCAGGAGAAGACACTTTCCTTATCTGACAGAAAGGGAAAATTTTTAAAGAGGAAATAGAACTGCTCCATTTAAAGGAGCAGAGATCAGTTCTCAGGTTAATCGTTAGACTTGGGTTCTTCAGGTCAACAGAGCTACTTCTCACTAGTGCTGTAACCTGGTGGAATTGCAAACCAGCAATCTTTCAGGAAAGAGAGAACTCTGGGAGGAATAATATTCATGTTCTGGCAGTCAGTGGTAGTTTTATCACAGCTTGAAACTCACTCAAACTGTGAGTTGCCAGCATAGCCTGACTCAGTTACAAAGCACAAACTGAAATGTGAAGCCTTTGTGGCTGTTCACAGGCAGCACAAACTGAAGTGCCTCCAGGATGCTCCTGTTTAAGTTGCAGGGAGTTCAAGAGCAGAGTTACGGATGGAGGAAGGAAAAGAGCTAGAACTGCTTTTCAGCACTGAAGGATGCACAGGAGTTCAGTCTGCATTAAATGAGGGTCCTAGAGGGGGAGGGGTAAGCGGAGGAAGAGTTTAGAAAAGAAATTTCTGAACCAAAAAACAAAACTACCACTATCCGACTTGCTTCCCAAAGTATGTTGTCAGAGATTACCCTGGCTGCTGAAACTGGAACATCTTATCTCCAGGTATCTCCCCTGAGGTCTGAGAAAGCTGAAAGAGAAGAATTAAAGAGTATTCATCTGCATCTTTCAGTTAACGTCAGGATTATTTGAATTCACAGAATCTCTCAGGGGGACCTGACGTATTTGAAAATCCAGGAAGAGCACAACACAGTATCTCTTGTGCTGAGGGAGGAAGCCTCACAAAACATAACAGTATCTTTCATGCTGGGGGATGAGGCCTCACTAAATACAAGCTCTGAAGAAAAAAATGAAACCTGTGGTTTCCTCTTTGGCTCTCTGTGCCTCATGTGAACTCCCTTGCCCGTTGTCTCTCTCTGCTGAAGAAAGATAAAATAAGCTGCCCAGTGTGACCTTTTTGTTACTTCTGCAAAGTTCCTTCCATTTTAAAGGAGTGGAAAAGTACATTGCAAGATCTGAAATTGAAATGCAGAGAGTGCTGTTTTTCCATCTCAGCAGCCACACATCAAACTAAGGACAGCATAGTGGTTAAAAACAAAATACCCTTTGCTATCAGAAAGCTGCAGCTGTAGAGGTGCTGTAACACTGTGATGCCAGTTGTAGTCAATTCTTTATGGCCACAAGGTTTCACAAGTGGTGATTGCTTTTGGGAGGTTTTCTTACTAAGTCTCTTAGACCTGAAGCGTAGGTTGAACAAAGTGCTGTGGGTGTGAGGTTTCCACATCCTTTAATTTCTCTTTACCTTTGTCTGAGTTCCTGGTTTAGAAGACACAAAACGAGGAAACCAATAAATAAATGTATTGCAGACCTCGTTTAAATATAAATCACCGTATCAAAAACCTATTCTTCATCTGGGTTGCGCATAAATTAGGATGTTTTCTTCCTTCCTGGTGAAAGGGTGGTTTGTTTGTGTGGTTTGCATCAGCCCCATGAAGAGTCAGGTAAGAAATCTTGCAGCCAGGACACAAAGGGAAGAGCCCTCTGTTTCTTTGTGATCACACATGCAAACCTGAGAATCTGGCCCTCAAGATTCACACTTCAGAGGATTTTGTAGATACATTTATTTCTGTGCGATATTCTCTCTTTTTCTAGTTTATTTATTGTCTCTATCAGCAAGTGCAGTTTCCAGAAGTTAAACTGATACAGGTTTGTTATCCTGGAATGAATTTGTATTGCTGGGATTTTTAACAAGGCATAGCATCTGATGGGGAGTACTTGTCATATTTGATTTTGAGTTTCTTCATGGTATTGTGTCTCTAGGGGCAGAGGTTGGGGAGCACTGGTGGTTACTCCTGACTGGCAGGGGCTTGTTCAGTAGTAACTGCAACATAGCCCATGCTTCTGCACCACAGACATCAATAGTTCTGCACTCGTGTGGACCTTCTTTGTAACTAAGGACAGTGGAGGTTAATTGCCACCTAAAAAGAGATTTTATTTTCAGATCGAGTACTCTCCAAAACTAGCTCTCAACATATTTGACAGCACCATGTGTTGCCAGTTTTTTAAACTTAAGCAGTGGGAAAACAGGTAAGCGACATAAAATGATATAGTTTTGATATATGTGAACCTTTCTCATGCACATCATGTCATAGTAATTTAAATGTACATCTTGTCCCTCATCTTTAGCAGAAGTTTGGTTTTTCAGAACACAACCATAACTTTGTCCAAACCAATTAAACACAATTATTCTTGAAGGCAGTTTGCACTGTGTAGATTCCCCTTGGGTATTACAGTTATACGGTGCATTTTAAGAGTACCTCATATTAGGTAAGTCAGTTCTGTGAAGGATACTGGTTACTTAACCAAAGGTATGTCTTCAGGTAGAGTTGGTTAAACTAAAATAAATGTCTCCTGGAATTTGCCTCTAGTGATGAAACCAGTTTATTAAAATCAGTACAAGTACATTGCTAGGCAAATCCTTAATCCTTATCAAAATAGAGTGAAATCAGTAGAATCATTCTTAACTTGAATTAGCGTGTTGTTGCAGATCCTATAACTTTGTTGAGTAAGAGAAGGAGAAGATTTTAACTAATTGCATTCATCTATACAGGTGTCTTTTGTGGACCCATTTGGGCTAGTAGACTAAATCTGGCATAAAAGATAGCACAGAGATTTTAACTGTTGAAAAACTCTGAGCAGGAGGTGTTCCCACAGTGGAAGAATCCTTTGAGTCAGGGTGCTTTAATACTGTAATTCATGTCTACAGGAGAAACAGAAGACAGTTAAACTAAGCTACCTTTAAGGAAGATGAATTAAACCTCATTAGAAGTCTGTATGGACACTTATTCTGAGAATTAAAGGAGTAGGAAGGAAGGCAATTAATGATGCTTCAATTCTCTATCAGAGGCCTAAGAATATGTATCTTAACAGATTTCTCTTCTTAATTCAGTTAGTGTATTTTCATTTCCCTGAATGACTCCAGGTAGACAAAGGCACAAGGGAGTAGTGGCTTTTGAATTGCCCAGGGTACTACAGGTGGAGGTCCTCAGGAGGTGGCATGCACTTTTTGACTGTTGCCACAGACCACAGAGCTTTGAGCCATCCCAGGTGCCACCAGCACCCTGAGCAGTGTTTACCAGCACCTGGCACTGGTAAACACTCCTGGCACAAAAGATTTTACTCTCTGTGACCGAGCTGTGTCCATGCAGGTAGCAGGGACAGCCAAGCCTGTTCTGTCCTGGTAGGATTCACTGAGCACTCTTCACAAGAGGAATGTCTGAAGGGATTTCTAAGAGAAAAGCTGCATGGGGTCATTTCCAAGTGTTGCACACATGATCTTTCCTGTGGTTTTAGTAGCCAGGTCACCATGGGTTCCCAGCACTGAGCCAGGGCAGGGTGTGCCGTAGCTTGGCTCGTCCCTGAACGGGTGCCACCATGCCTCTGCCTTCTTACTGCCCAAAGCTTTCTGTCCAGGCACAAGGTGAGTGGAGAAGCTTCCTGCCAGGAGATTGAGAGGCAGCCATGTGCTCATTCTTCTGCTCCATGAGCCTTTCCTGGCAGAGAAAAGGGCTGCACAGTGCTCCCTGCATTTTGAACACTGGTACTTGCTGACAGTGCAGCTTCTTCTCCCATCATCTTGCTGGCTGTGTGGTTCTTTCACCTTCCCTCATGTTACCTTCTGACTCTTTTCATCCCTAACTGAATTTAATTTTCCCTTGGGAGTGATTCCTGGGGTTCTGGTGCTTGCCTGTTTCTCTCTGTATGCTATGGAATTTTATTGTTGTGGGAAGACTTAGGTTTCCACTTAAGCTAACAGGGTGATCAAAAAAATTTATATCAAAAGTCTTAGCTTTGGCCTTCTCTGCAGAAGGTGCACTGAAAAGGGAAGGAATTGTGAAAGGTATGGAACTGCCTTCTCTAGCATACCACCAAGCTCCCATCCCCAAGCTTCTACTCTCCTGGTCTCTGGTTGCCAGTGCCAGAATCAGCTGCCCATGTGTACAGCGTGCTGACACTACACTGGTGGTGTAGGGACTTCTGCAAAGGGCGACTGCTCTGTGGTGTATTTCTTCCAGAAATAGAAAGGACTAATTTGTTGTAATTTGCCAAAGATAGGGGAATGATGGAATGAGTCTCTTGGAGGCGTCTTTTCTCCCATGGTGAGTAGGCAGTGTTACTTGCCTTCTATCAGTAATTTCACAGTCATACCCTTAATTTTGTTGCAGATGTAGAAGAAACAACTATGTAACAAGGTGATATGTGGCCCGTACTGTGAACTTCATTAACTTGCCACTACCTGATTATTACAAGCAATTAAAAGGTAAAGAGATAATCATGTTAGTAGAGCAGGGCTCAGATCACATTATTTGGTTTAAACCATGATCTGTTGTGAATCTTCTGTTAGCCGTGAGCCACATGGCAGTGGCAGCAAAACTTGTGTAGCACAAGGTTACAGTGATGTGACAGATCATGCCAGCTGTGTGGGCAGTTCTGCCCTGTGCCCCCAGTTATGGCTTTGGCATGATATCAAAGTGGCTGGCCGTGGCTGTGGTTTGGCTCAGAATGACCACCCATCAAGAAGAGGGTGGAAGCTGTGGTGGGACAAGGCAGGTACACAGAGAGGGAGCGTGCTCTTGAGAGTGGATCCAGAGGCCTCTGTTTGAAGTCATTAGGCAGAGCCTTGTGCTTTAATGCTTTTCTGATCCAAATGCAAAGCAAAAAGCAAGGATACTTCCTCTGACAAGAGGAAGAGCCATCATTTAGCCTGGCTGAAATCTGTCAGAAAAGTGCTTTGCAAAATGCAGTTGTACTTGGAGTGGCTGTTGCATAAAACAGATGGAAATTTGTTTTGAGGAAGAGCTAAGAACTGTCAGATGCTTGTGTTACTGGACACCAGATATCCCTAAGCCTCCTTCACTGCTAGACAAGAGTTTTCTTGCACGAGCACTGTATAAACACAGTGAAAACATGGTCTGCACTACAGATTGTGCACCCTGATACTTGAGAGTAGATTTATCTGGATGGACAAATGGGGAGTGGAAAGAAAACAAGGAGAGAAATATCACAAAAATGATTTTATGACTGTTAAAATAATAATATATCACTCATCTCAGTGGTCAGAAGAAGTCACCTAGAGGCTTCCTTGTCATCTTGTTGTCGGTTGATTGTTGGGCTCCAAGAACAAAAATACTTTCCTCATTCCTTCTGTATCACTCATGAGCCTTGTTTAGTTGAAGAGAAGAAAACCTTGGAACAAGCAGTGAGATATTTCTGTTGTTTCTCCTCTGAACACGTGAGAACAGATGTCCAGGCAGTATGAAGTTAATGCAGGTCTGCTAAAGCCCTTGTGTAGTAAAGGTGGAATTGGGCAATAGTTGCCTTAAAAGCTCTAGAACATGGTTGTACATATAGCCATGTTGATAATGTTTAAAACAGAAGCAAGGAGAAGACTTGCTCCCTGGACATGGCTATATGATATTATGTGGGTTAAACTAAAGCACTAGCCAGCACTGAGGGGAAAAAAAGAAATTTGTTTCAGTAGTAGTCATACTGCCAAGAGATAGGTCAGGGCATCTGTTGGTTTCTATTGCATGTAGCTCTCTATGGTTGTTGTAAGAATTCTGAACACTCTGAATTTTGCCAGAGTGTGGAGTTGCCATGTTCTTGGCAGGTGATGGATGAGGCAAAGTCAGCCTTTCAGAGCCACTGCTGATGGCTAATCCTCATCCACAGACTGTTTCTGTTTGGGGAGTGCACTGGCTATAAACTCAGATTTTGTATGCTAGCATTTCTTTGCTTTCTCTACACATTGGGTTGCTGAGAAAGGGTATTGGCTCTAGATCAAATCAGTTACTTTCCAAGTATTTTGAATTAGCAAAGACTTTCTTATTGAAATTAAAATGTTATGTAGGAATGCATTGCTTTCAGCAAAGCTTTTGCAGGAAGCCAAGAGGGCTGCCTCCAGCCCAGGCTTCCAGGGTCCTGGACTCCTAAACTTACATGTTCTGGGACTAATGGAAGCTCAGCCTCCTCAAGAGTAGCTGCAAAGTGTCAAGATAGACAGGTGATCTGCTGCTTTCTGGCTCACAGGGATGAATACTGGTGATGAAAATGGTGTTGCTACCAGAAATAGTAAAACTTTAAAAAAAACCAGAAGGCACAGCTGACATGTCTGCTCAGTCTGTTCAAGTGCATTTCAGAAAAGAAGAAAATTCTTGGAGTAGATTCAGTCACCTTGGAAGGGTGAAGCACCTTGGAGGATGCTCATTAATGATTTAAAAGGGAAGTGTCACTGAAAGGCAATGTCAGAAATCCTCACAAGTGGGTAACAGCAGTCAGGTTAGTGTTTGTGGCTCTTCAAAAGCTTTACTTGGATGTCTCTTCAAAACAGTCTGGATGCACTGAGGGAGGGCTGTGCCTTCCTTTTTTCTTTTTGAGTAGCTGCCTGAAAATAAATATTAGATGAATTTTCTTAAAATAAATGAGAAAACACCCAAGGCTGGGTAAAAGTCTTGAATGCTCAAAGTTAAAAGTCATCAATTCCCCAGCAATGTTAGATGAGCCTAAAGTGTATAGATCAGCAACAACTTCAGGAGGCAGCCTAAAAAAAAAATAAGATTTATTCTCTTGGACATAAAAAATTGCATCTTATTCTTTGGCAGCTCATAGGTGATCTCTGCATGGGGCTGCACATGCCTTTCTCTGCATGTGTGTATTTGCCTGCAAGTGTAATGTGACAGTCCTAAAGCATTTGTGAATACAGTAAACTAAGTGCAGCTCAAATGTATTCCATAAACAGCTCTTCAGATACACTCATCTTTGTGTTGATTCAGTTATTCAGTTCTTGGAAAGTCACAGGAGCTTATTAGACTGCTCTGGCCTATGCCCAGGGGAGTCACTTAGGTGGGAATTGGACACCTCCAGCCCTAAACCTAAAAAAAGGAAGAAATGCATACCATTATTTTTGTTGGGTCTTATTTAATGAACGGCTGCTCAGCTTCTGCAGAATGTTAAGCAGTGTATTTGAAGCCTCAAAGTAAGTTCCTTACTTTCAATAATTTAATACCTTTTACTGGTCCTTCTGCTTTTTCTTTTGCAGTCCCATATAAAATGTTTTATGACAGTTTAAAGAAACATAAGACATTGGATATCTGTAGGTCAGGCAAAGACTAGCCTGCTTTTAGTGTTTTAGTGTTTGGTTCTTTCTGGAAAGAAAAATCCTATTGCTGCCTATCCTTGTGCAGCCAAGCCATTTGAAAAACTCACCAGCTGAACACAAACCATGGCTGGGTGTTTTGTCTTCCTTATCTTTTGTCTGTGCCTCATTGCCACCAGTGAAAGGAAGGAAGATACAGAGCAGCTTCTCACACTGACATAATTTGGCACTTGCTGGAGATTAAAGTGAATATAGCAAGACCTTCTGAGGCAGTAACAGGGGTCTGAAGTGCTGACTTCTGTCAATATGGCAGTGGCAAGCTCCTCTGCCTCTCCCTCCAGTGACTGCTGTTGCTGTAAGAAAAGCAAAAGGTACAGGCTTTACCAAGATGCCAATGCTTTAGGATAAAATGAGGAGAGGAAAAAATAATGTGAGGCAAGGCTATCAAGTGCTCATAACAGTGCAGCCATGAACGATGCAGCTGCATCTGTCCAGCATGTGCAAAAAGGATACCAATACCTAGGAATGAACGTGTAGTGCATCAGGCACAGCTTCCCATGGTTGTAAACTGATAAAAAAATTCCAGCCTAACAGGGGTTTTTCTAACTTGTTGTATATAAGAATGTGTGATGTACAAGTGCTGCTTTTCCCACCTCGTTCTGCCATGAGGTGACACCTGTTTGCAAACACACATAATATAGTCTGAGAGGATTACCAAAAGTGAGTCCACTGTGAATTCTCAGCCCCCTCCACTGGGCTCCAAGAGCCCTCTCAGAGGGCAAACTACATTATTCAAGCTTGTTCCAGGCTGCAAAGTTGTGGCTTCTGTTTCTTCCCAGCCAGGCACATTTTCTCGTTTTGCCTTTGGACTGTGGCAGAGGAGCCCCCCATGGGGAAGGGGCATGCAGACTTCCAGCAGATCAGGTCAGCTTAGTAAACACAGGCTTCATCAAAGCAAAATTTAGTCCCTTCTTGAAGCAGTTTTGATTCTGGTTTGAATCTGTTTCCTAAAGGGTAAAAAAATGTCAGAGTTGTTTGCTTGGGATGAAAGTAGCATGAGTCATCAGGGAAAACCAGGAGGAAGTACCCAAAGTTTTCTAGGCAAACAAAGCCTGGCAAACATGGACAAGTGGGCTAGGAGCAGGAGCAGGTACATTAAATTCTCAGTCTTTGTCCCTTGCTCCCATTTACTTGGATGCAGGGCATTTCATTACCCAGATGTCTCTCCAAAATGCATCAGTTGATCTTGTAATCCCTCACAGTGAGTTTATTCAGCACTTTTATGGGACTTGAATCTTTCAAGTAGAGTCCTCCAGGAATGCTGAGCCCTGTTGGAACTAATGGAACTTGTGCAAACAGTGTGCCCTGGCTGCAAGGATGGCCAGTGGTATCCTGGGCTGCATTAGACAAAGTATTATCAGTAGGTCAGGGAGGTGATGCTGCCCCTCTGCTCTGCACTTGTGAAACCCCATCTGGAGTGCTGTGTGCAGCTCTGGGCTCTTCAGGACAGGAGAGACATGGACCTCCTT
The DNA here is from genome assembly GCA_003676055.1 of Chloebia gouldiae. NCBI lineage: Eukaryota > Metazoa > Chordata > Aves > Passeriformes > Passeridae > Chloebia > Chloebia gouldiae. The sequence goes on along the minus strand of QUSF01000091.1, from coordinate 21,345 downwards.
GAGAGAGTTTAACAAAGCACTGTGAAGGTGGTAAAGGGACAGGAGGAAAGACTGAGAGAGCTGAGGCTGTTCAGCATGGAGAAGAGATGACTCAGGGGCATCTAGTTACACATACTTGAAGAGAGAATGTAAAGAAGATGGAACCAAACTCTTCTCAGTGGTGCTCAGTGTCAGTGAGCACAAACTGAAGCAAATGGAGGTCCTCTGAACATCAGGAAACATTGTCTGATGACTGATGATCAGATGCTGGGTGACTGAGCAGGATTCAGGACTGCATTCACCCAACTTCTAAACAGGGAAGCTGCAACCACACAAGAAAAGCACTTTGCAAAAGTACCAAAGAGATCCATCCTCTCCTCTGTTCAGAGGATTCAGTAGTTAAGTTCTTTATTTCTGGAAATTAGTTGTTTTATCAGTTATTGACAGTCTTCATCTTGATTGTTAAACACTTTCTAGGACAGATTGTTTATGCTTTAGGGCTACTGCAAAGTCCCATGCAGCAAGCTTTTACATCCCTGTTTGCTAGAAGCACCAGCATATCCTCCAAGAAAGCCTGCACTCAGCATGCCCTAATTCCTTTCTTTGCCTGTGCATTTCTCCTGCTATCACTGTTAGCAAGAAAATGTTGAATTTAGTTAACTTTTAGGTCTGAAACTGCATGGCTGATCCTATGCATTGCATTATCCTTGGTGTCAAGTTAGCAAAGCCTGAGAAGAATCCATTGTCACGTTAATACTTCCATGAGTTTACTCATCAGTTTGTATTGTGTGCATGTGTAAATGGAGGCCAGATGTTGCTACACAAATGCAGTATAACACTGCTGTATAAATTTGTATAATGCTGCAGGATTTGCTCTGCAGGACTGACATCCTGGGAACAAGGCAGGCATTGGAGGTGAGAGAGCCCAGTACTCCTTCCTTCTTGTGTGCGAGTTCCTACAGGGGTATAAGAGTGAGATCTTGCTGAGTGTTTCTATTTGTCATATTGAGTTTTACTTTTCTCCAAGGAATTTGCTGCTTTTAAGCAGAAAATAGTTACATTTCTTAGCTGTTTGCCTGTGTGGTTAAAACAGGGCAATACATGAGGCCAGGACCTCACTTTGCTTTCAGAACTGATCCTGTAAATGCTTCTGGCAGTGTTTCCTTTCACATAGCACCAGGTCAGGACTGTTTCAGCATTTTGTTGGTAGACAAGGGTGAGTCCAGCCATCAAGGTTGCCCCTGATGTCCCCATATGAAGGATGCTCCAACAGACTGAGGCCCAGAGTGTGTTATGTGGCCATGAGCTGAGCCATACACAGTCTCTTCTTGTCTGTGGGAGAGGACTTTGCTCCTCTGTTCCATTAAGTTACCAGGAGTGATCATTGCTGAAATTACTTTGGTAAATAATCCAGAAGTTTGCCTTTTCCTCCTTTCTTTCCTGAGTTCAGAAGCTGGTAGCCTGAGCACCAAGCCATGCTGTGCGTCCCTTAGTGCTGTGTCTGTTACTGGCAGGGCTTGGGGCTTGGGTCCAGAAGGTCTGGTTTGTTTGTTCCCCTGGGTCTGGAGGAATACAGATTTTATTTATTTTATTATGTTTTATTTTACTCTTTTTTATTTTTTCATTTAAAAGCTATCCAGCAGTTTGTCAGTTGAAGCAGAAGACAGTCCTTTGCACCAATACTTACTCATGTACACATGCTGATCAGCTGAAGTGTTAAAGCTCAAGGTGAGTGCTCCAGCCTTTAATCAATGACCAGTCATTGATTTAGCACATCCACAAGCTTCAGGAAGTATTTCCTCCATTGCATCCAGTTTTTAGGGTACCTTTAGACACTAGAGATACTTTTCAATGTATAATTTCTTAGGTAAATGGCCTGTGCTAAAGAGAGATGTGAAAAGCAGCTGAGCAATATTGCCATTTCTAGGTGTTACAGGTGGTGGGTACTATTAGTTAGAGCTGGAAAACACAGAACTGTGACCTTGTATAAGTACTGAGTGAAACACTGAGTTACTGCTGGTCAATTAAAAGCAGTTTGGGTGTTTAATAGTTGTTTGTGATGATACTCACACACAGATGAGTGAGGAGTTACTTGAGGCAATGTGTGTGCAGCTGTCCAGCCAGAACTGAAGCAGCCTCTGCTAAAGGTGAATGCAGAGAAGCTCAGCAGATGACAGGGGGCTTGCCCACAGACTGAAAGAGGAGCTCAGGATGGGCGTGGGGTATTACAAAACAGCAGATGTCAAAGGGATGAAGCAAAGGTTTAAAATGGAAGGAATCGGGCATGAGAGAGTGATGAAATCCAGCTAAGGCCCTGAAGTGGAATTATGTAAGGCAAACATCAATGAAAATCAGCTGGGTAGCAAGAACAGCCAGCAGCCAGGCTTGTTTCTGGTCTCTTGCCATATATGAGACATTCTTTAGGGTATGCATGATGACTAGAGGATGTGATAGCTTTAGCTGTAGCTCTTTTGTCTCCAGCCGTTGTGAGTTCTGTGCTTAGTTCTCTGGTCTGGTGCATTGCAGGATTTTTAGGGTAAATATTTTTTCCATTAGTGCCAACATCTCAAGGCAGCTGGATGGGGTGGTGAATATGCCATTCTTCTACTGGTGGCTACCAGAAATACTTAAGAAGAAAATTTCATCTTCATTCTACATAGTGCTGTGCTAGCAAGTACTTTCAAACAGGCTGTAATTCCCAGAGCAGTGGGGCAGAAGCTGCTCCATGATCCAGGAGCAGGCTCCCCTATAGAGAAAATACAAAAAAGGGTTGAGATAAGGACCAGGAGAGATCACTCATCAAATACTGTCACAGGCAAAAGAGAGTCTTATTAGAGATACTAATTGAATTTATGGCTAAAAAATCAGAGCAGGATAATGAGAAATAACAGAGGCTGCAGGCAGGTTTGTATCCTCCATTGAGTTGGAGCAATGGCAGGATTACTTGCCTGCATGTTCACTTCTTTGAGGGAAGAATAGGGTAGGAAAAATTAATGTAATAGGGAACAGAAGCACAGACTTGTGACTGTGCTTATTTCATTGCTGTGGTAAAATAAAGCAAGGACATTTGATGATTTTTTAAATTTTATTTATTTAAAGAAAAATTGTGGCAAATGTTATCAGAAGAGTTTAGGTTTCTGGCAGGTTTACAAGTCAGGTACCCTGTGCCTACATACAATGTTAATAATGGCTTTGCAGTATTTTTTGTTAAAATTTATGTTCATGAAAAATTCTTCAAAGCACTCCATAATTGGTGAACAGCATATGAAAGGTTAATGAACATTGAACATGTTTTACAGTTATCTTTGAGAAGGACCCTTTACATCCGTAAATGCCTCTGCTTTAGGACTTTAAAGCTTAAAGAAATCCTGTATACAGAAGAAATTTTTCCCTGTTACAGTGGTGAGGCCCTAGCACAGGTTGCCCAAAGAAGCTGAGGCAGCCCCACCCGTGGAATTGTCCAAGGCCAGGTTGGATGGGGTTTGGAAAAACCTGGTCTAGTGGAAGGTGTCCCTGCAGGGGATGGGATGAGAAAAGCTTTGAGGTCCCTTCCAACCCAAACCATTCTCTGATTCTGCCATTGTACATGTTGAAACAGGAGGCTGTGGCCTTATGTGCTTAGGTACAATTCTCACACCTGTTCTTCTGAACATACTTGTTTAGTCATTTATTCTTTCCTTTGTGCTTTCACAAGAAGCCCTTGTGCCCATGAAAATCTCAGTAGGAGTTTGTGGTCAGTTTAACAGAATTAACAGGGCTGGAAACCTGAGCAGTTTGGTGCATCCCTACTTGCTGGAATGATTGTGGATTTGACTTACAGGGTTTTGTTCCTAAATGCAAGAAAAGTTTTATTCCAGTGTTGCACTCAAGCGTAGCAGTGGGGCCTGTGTGCGGGGCTGATCCAGCAGATGGGGCAGTGTCTTCATAAAGCAAATATATAGCAGCAGTCTTTAAGGATGTGGCCCTTCTGGGAGTGCTTGCATGTTTATGTATCAAAACCATTTATGGATAGGGCCCCTTTAATGCATTTGAACTGCTGTAGAAAAATGTTGGTTTCAAAACCATTTAATTAAGGTTAATGAAGTTTGGGACTTGGGTACTGTATCTCATGCAGTAATGCATGTCTCTGTTCTTGATAGATGTCTTCCATTTGCAACAGTAGTTTTATATTCGGGACTCAAATCCCCATTATCCCCATGCCTTCAGAGTAGGGCGGGCTCTTGTCATAATTTTACATTATAATCCTTTTCAAATGGAGGCATAATAACGTAATTCATTGTTGCATTTTGAAACAGTGTGATCAGTGTGAGGATTTGATCGAGCAGTTCCACTCTTCCAAAAGTACTGAGGTGCTTGCAGATATTTGATATTGAGCTATTTTGGCACTCAATTGCAAACTAAATAGGTCAGGCAAGGCCTTTGAAAGAAATTTAATAGATACATCTCACAGTCACAGAGAAGCATGAAACTCTTCTGCTAAAATGAGACTGGGCTTATGACAGGTCACATTACCTTTTAAACTAAGTTTTTGCAGGTCTGCAGAGCAAATATTGCATTAAAGATACAGATAGAATCTCTGTTTTACTGATAATGCTCCGAGTTTTATTTTTTCTCCAAATTGTAATAGAGCTTCTTGTAAGCTAAGCAGCCAGCCTTAAGACTTTTGCTTTATTGCTTCATAGTGAAATACTGAAATGGTAAGGCATCGAGCAGTAAGTACAAGAAGCAGCATAAGCTGCCAAAAGAACAGCAAAATACTTTATTACCATTATTATTATTGTTACTATTGGTAACTTTTAAGTCCTGTCATCATTTTTTCAGAAACTGTTGTGACACAAATAACCACCCAAGCTGGCTTAACTTAAAAGTTTATTTTGTTTGCCTCTATAAGCACCAATCTCTTAAAAATTTGGGGAAGGGTCTAAAAAGGACTTCATATGGATACCGATGTAGGTGGGTGTACAGATGTCTGTACATATTTAGCTATCTATTTATCTATCTTTACATACAACTGTATGAAACATTTATAATAATTATACTTTCCTCCATTACTCTGCTTCTACCAGAAGTGCTTTTCTCCTGAATTTGGTGTTATGCAAACAGCTCATTGCACATATGACACAAGGGATGGGTTAGAAACCTCTGGTGGGGAGACAGGAGTTCAAATGCAGTCTTGGGCCTGGCATCTAAATCAAAACAAGCTTCTTCCAGGCTCCTAAAGCTTGCTCTGAGCCAACAGACACTTCTCTAGGCTACGTGGGCTGGGGTTATTAATAAATAAGTGACAGTGTCATTACATCATATGGAAAGTTTAGATTGGCAAAGCTGAAATTGTCCTTGCTAAACTTTGGGATGTACTTGTATTTGGTAACATAGAGGCCCAGAGGATGTTTGTCATTGAGTATCACAGCAGGAAGGAATGCAGGAAAACCACTGTTTTGTGGGGTCAGGACAGGATCTGCACCCTGTTATGCTCCTGCTCTGACAGAAGCTCAGCAAGCTTCTGTTGCCCCTGCAGGAAAGCTTTGAACAATGGGCAGTGCAGGAGAGATGTCACAGGTGATAGAGCTTGTTTGTGCCAAGGCACAGTGCAGAGGTCAGCACTGGCTTCAGTGAACGCCACATATTTTATGAGTTTTCAGTATGCTTTTAAAAGTATCCTTTGGAATGCAGAACTGAGGATTAAAACTAATAGCAGGCTGTGTCAATACTGAGTGGTTTTACACTGTAGTGGTAGGATTCAGTGGCCTCTTCACTTCAAAGGCATCAACTAAAAGATGCTGAAATAAAAAAGAGGTGGAGATTAACAATGCTTTGAGAGAGCAGAAATGAAGGTTGAGGGCAATACTGAAGAAGCAGCAGCAGATGCAGGTGGTGAGAGAGTTGGGTTTTTGAGAGAAGAGGGTGTTTCTCAGGAACAGAGAGCCAGTGGGCTCTCCAGGTACAGCAGTGCTGGGGCTGAGGTGAGTCTGTGCCCTGCACAGCTCCCTGGCCCATGATGGAGAGTTGTCCCAGTGGCTGTAGCTTGGGGGTCAAGTCTCCATCCTCTCAGCTTACCATGGGAGCCTATCCCAGCCCAGCAGAGCTGCTGGAAATCTCCTTGTATTCCTGCAAGAGCAGCTGCCCATGCAGAATATAGCTCTGGCTTTTGTGGAGTTCATTAGAACACGTAATTCAAAACCAAAAGAACTCTTCAGACCTGAAGGCCGATAGGAAATCAGACAATGTTAAGGTGCCTGATGTGCTCATGATGGGTTTGTGAATATGTAGTGAGGTAGCAGGCATGTTGCCTTTCTGAGGGCTTGACTAAATCTCAGCAAGAAGCCTGGAACGGATCTCAGTAGGCCCGTAATGACTTGAAAATAATACACGTACTTTCATTAAGTCTTCTAAATTATTTCAATGTTAATTTTGCCTGGTGGAATAACTGTGGGCTCATTCTGCTGTTCCTTGGATGTTTGCAAGCTTTTGGATTCACTGGATATGCCTTTGTGTTCAAATTTGTATGTGTGGCTGTCCCAGTGTTTTTCAGGACATAGCACCTCACCAAAGATTGTTATTTGTTACTTAAAAACTGCTGAACTGTAATTAAAACTCTGTCCAAATTCAAATTCTGTCCAAATTTGACTTCTCTGTTAGCCATTATTCATCTTCCATTCATAAACTTTTATCAAGTGATGAGGCAGTGCAGCAACCAGGGGGTAGGCTCATTCATTCAGGAACACATCTGAGAGTCCCTCTGGACTCTGGTTGGTGAGTCATCCTGAGCTGTGAACACATCCTGAACGTCAGGATCCTTTCACATGCTGAAGGAAGTGTTGCAACTTTACTCATCTGGTCTTTATATTGCTCTCCGGAGGCTTTCATCCAAATCAGTTTCTTTTTACAGTAGCTCAGGAACACGTTATGACATCTCCTAAATTCTGGCCGAGTTCTTGCTGAGTATGGCATTTAGGATCTTAATTCTGCAACATGATGTGTTGAGCAGATGGAAAGTGTGAATTTGCTCCATATTGCAAGAGGTATCCTACTCAAGAGTGTACGGGACCCTGCTCAGACCGCAGAGGAGCACGCACTCTGCAGCTGTAAGCTGAAGGGAGAATACAACTCTGCAAAGGTTTTTCTGACACCTCTGCAGCCTAACAAGTCTGTTTGTGGGTCCAAGTGCAGAGCTAACAGCTAAAGGCTAAACATTTTGCCTGTGGGTGATTCTTACCGTGCTAATTATAACGTGACTTTTGCCTGGAAAATGATTGGTGTCAGGGGATGGATGAGGAAAGAGAACAAACTTCTTTACTGTAAATACTGGTTGTTGAAAATATCCTGGAGGAAATATTTCTGAGGGTTTTAGTTTCACTTTTTTCTTAATGCTGTTGGTATTGCTGAGATGGCAGTGACACCTTGTGGTACCAGATGCAGTCATTCAGGAAGTCACTGTAAGATTGCCATAGCAAAAAGTCCAGGGATATTTTTAATTCCTCTTTACAGATTATGTCCTCTATCCTTCTCTGCGTGCTGTTCACTAAGTAGGATGTACTTTCCTGGATTTAAATGTCCCGGAAGTAGCTCTGGTGTGATTCACATCTCTTGGCTTTACCAAAGAGGAATCAGCTGTACCAGCAAATCAGAATCACATTGCAGGGCACCTTTGCTTTCACTCAGTGAAAATGCTTGTTGTTCCCTGGTTGTCCTGGTGAGCCAGGAGAGCTTGTGATTGCAGGGGGCATTGCTTATCTTGGGTATTTCCTCTTTTTCAGGGGGTTCATGAATCAAAAGGTGTGTCTGAAGATTACTTGAAACTGGAAGCCCTGATCCAGAAAGTTGTTTCTCCTTACTTGGGCACGTACGGTCTGTATTCCAGTGAGGGACCCTTCACGCACTCTGCCTGCATCTTGGGTAAGAACAACACAGACTCCATTTGGCACAGCACAGAGGACTTCCCAAAACCTTGCTCTGTGCAGGGCCAGGGCTTGCACAAGGGATGTAAGCCAGTGCTTACATGAGTACATCTAAGACCATGCAACGTGCAGAGTCACTGTGAAACTTGCAGTGGCAAGAGATGAAAACAGATCATCATAGAAGTGCTCAGTAATGAAAAAAAAAAATCAGTAAAATGAATCTAGAATGTGTTTAGCATTTCCATTCTACCTTTTAACAAGAGACCTTTAACACAGAATGCTTTATGGACAGGGAGAGGAAGAAGCAAGAAGCCACTTCTAAAGTATTCAGTAGTTCATTTTCACTAGTGTTCATTAGTACACAAAGATCATACAAGGCTGTTAAAATTAGGGAAGAGAGTAGGAATTTGTCTTAGCGAAGACTAACACATAAGCCTTCAAGCATGTAAAAGCTTTCTGCAGAGTAGAAGGTTGTAAGCTGTTCTCCATCCCAGTGGAGATAAGAAATACAGTGGGTCTTACACAGCAGGGGGAATTCATATTATGTGGAAGGAAAAATCCCTAATTTCACATGAATTGCCTCTAGAGATTATTGAATCTTTCCTGCTGAGACACGTTTTACCTGTCACGAATATCAGCATCCATAAGGAGCAAGGGGGAAACGTGGGCTGGCCTGGTGGCATCTTGAGTTCCCTCCAGCTTAATTTCTGATTCTTAGAGCTCTGAAGCCTTTGGTGACTTCTGTGATGGCAAGATACAGCCAGGATGAAGGTTGAATATCCTACATAGCAATGCAATCTGTTGAAAATACAAGGGTAATACTACCAGCGTAAATGAAAAATGCAATGTGGTAGTACCTGGGTATTTTATTGTAAATACTGGGATGGTCTGATTAAATAGAGCAGACAGACTGGAAGATAAGTACAATTTCATGTTTTCTTTGCACTCAATTCAGTCTGTTTGCTTGTCAGAAATGGTCAGTAAAGTAGTTGATTTTCCCTCGGAGCTGATTGGAAAAATGGTTGTGTTGCAGCAGGTGTTTAAGAAACAAATGAGTTTTATGTGTCTAAACAGAGGCTGGTTATTTATGGAAAATGGTTCAGGATTACTACTTAGTATTTATTGCTCGCCATTAAAAAGCCACAAGCATTTAAATGGAGCCTCAATTTGACATTTTCTAAATACAATCTTTTGTATGTCAAGATAGAAGAAATGCACCCAAAGAGAATAAAGCATCAGTGAAATGAATTGTTAGCAAATACATGTCTGATTGCATGACTGCAGAAGACAGGAAGGTTTTGGTGGGCTGGGCACTTCCTCTTGCTGTGGTTTGGTTTGTAGATGTAGCAATACTCCTGAAGGTCTCACTGTAATCACTGAACCTGGATCCAAGGGAACTGAATATGTAAGTGGCTGCTTCTTTTAAACCAGTGCATCTAATTCTCTTCAACTATTTTGCTAGCATGTTGCATGTAGTTACCAGAGTTCATAGCCTTAGGAACCTTTTCTGATTACCATCTGAAACTCCTAGCAATGAAAAAGTCCAAAAATGAACTTGGATCAGATTATTTCACTGCTGAGGCAGACACAGCTGCAAAATACAATCTTAAATACAGAAATTGGCTTTTTTAGTAGTACAGCATATGACTGGAATTTGTGTCCAGGTAAGCACATAATTGCACAACAGCATAATTTTAAGAGACTGGAATATGTATAGGAAATTGCAGAGTTTGCAGGGAACATATACCAGCATCCTGATTTAAAGCAGACAGTTGTTTGCAGTGGCTGTCATTGACTTCCAGAGAGTAGTTTGATCCCCTGGTCCAATTGTGCCTCCTTCATGGGATGGCTAAGTGAGAGTAGCAGAAGGAAAGCTTCAAAAGTGAGACCTATTATTTACACCACTTTTTCTTCTGATAGCAGGAGTGAATCTGAGCACTGAGACCTGCCCAGAGTTTGAGTGGTGGTGGTTTTGCTCGTGATGGTCATTTTATTCACACTGCCAGGACTTTCCAATGCTAAACTACTGCCAGAAAGGCCGCTCTGTGCTCACTTGCTGCCATCTGCTGCCTATTTTTTGGGAAAATCCCACTTGGTTAACAGCATTCACACAATCACTGCTGGATTTAAGGCAGATTTGCTCCCCCAAAAAAAGGTTTCTGTGGGCACTGCCCTGTAGTTAACATTTTCAATCACTCTTCGTGGTCTCCCCCATCTGGTCTCTGAACTTCAAAAGTTTTTCCAGAATTAGTAGAAAAACTGCCTGTTTTAATCCTCATGCTCCAAACTTGAAGAGCCTTTTATTTTCCCAGGATGGGTGGAAAAGTTCCATTTCAGCTACTAGAAATTAGTAAAAACATTTATAGCCTGAAAAAGAAGAGAATTGCACTTTCTGTTCTTGTCTAAAGGAAGTATTTACAACTGCGTATCCCCTCTCTTGTTGTATTTATTGTTTTATTTCAGCTAGTGAAGTTATATGAATATAAGGGAATCTCAGGTATTATTTGTAAAGATAGTTTTGGGGTCTTCAGTATGCTAAAGAAATCTAGGAAATCTGAAGCCTGTCAATCTACAAAACCAGCAAAATGTCTTCATTTCATTCAAGAAAAGCTTATGAATAATCGGGACTTGACATTTCTTTTGAACACTCACAATTATTAGTACCATAACAGGAGAAACTTTGCAGCTACTACTCTGGATCTTTGTTTACAGAGAAGCGGTTCTTCAGACGATCCAAGTCGGGTGACATCCTTGCCAAGAACCCCGTGGTGCGATCCAAGAGCTACAACAATCCCCTGCTGACGCCCGTGGCCGAGTACGAGACGGAGAGCATGGCTGCCAACGGAACCGGCATCCGAAGGCACTCCGTCTCGGAAATGACCTCCTGCCTGGAGCTCCAGGGCTACTCCAACCTCACCACCATCATGGACAACGGTTCTAAGAGCTCCATGACAGCCGTGAAAAGCTCACTGCCAGGAGACCAGGAGAGGCCCAGCACTGGGTCAGTGCAGTGCACCAGCAAACTCGGCACAGCTGAGCAACAGAAAGGACTCTTCCACTCTCTTGGTGACCCACACAGGTCTTTTGAGCTAGACAGAGACACTTCCTTACTTCCAGTGCCCTCTTCCAGCCCTGAGAACATAGTGGATCAGATTTTGGAGTCTATCGACTCTGATTCTGAAGGCATTTTCATTGATTTTGGCCGAGGCTGTTCCAATTCGTCACCGTACAATGTGGATGTGAACAGACAGAGCATTGTGTGAAGGATATTAGGAGACAAACTGTGGGGTTTTATATGATATATGAAAGTTACTAAGGCAGTGTGTCAGACTTTGGGCAAGCTGTCCGTGCCTGGGGAGATTTAAGGCAGATTTGCCAGGTCATCATGGCTGTACTGAGCAAACACCGTTTGTTTATAGCAGGCGGGAATCTGCTGAGGGGGAAACAACTCCAACCTGTTTTCCCCATCCCTGTCACCTTGCAGATGGATTTCCTATTTCTTTATAAACTTAGGAGTTCACAAACTCACCAGTGTCTGGTAAAATACGATTAGTGCAGCTGGCAGTGTTTGTTCAGGAAAACAGCTCAGCAAATAGCTTTGCTCACTTCTGATTTTCTAAAGAGGTTTCCTGCAGATGGTAGGTTGTTCTCTGAACTGTAACACCTCAGCCAGAGTAGAAACATATCCTTTAAAAACAAAAAACAAACAAATACAAAAGGCTTTGGGCTTTCATGCCACAGAATACAATAATAATAAAAAAGTCTCTTTTAATCTTTTTCTTGTACATCCTTGTATGCACTCCTTTGCCTAATGGCGACCTAAAGTTCTTGAAGAAAGGCAAATAAACAGAAATACGCTTCCTCATGTCACACAATGCCTAGTGTCTCATTTTCTGTTTCACTGTTTCCTCAGCCAGTACCTTGTGTCTGGGAGAGTTTTCTCAAAATTGGCTTTCAAGACCGAAATTAATTTGCTCTGAATGTGGCACTTCTGAGAAATCTGTAATGTCAACTTCTGAAGAATCTGTGGTATGGAGAGATTCCATCATATATGTGTTTCCTAAATAAATGAAAATATGGCCTCTCACGGGAAATCCTCATTATATATTTATATTTTTACAGAAATAGCATAATGAGATTTGAGAAGCTCGGAAGCCATCTGAGGGCATCCCCCAGAAATAAGCCAAGGGTTTGGTGCCTGTTTAGCTTCTCGATGTTTGGTAAGTTCAGCTGTGCAGCCTGCCCTACAAGCAGGCATTTAAGTTAGATCATACTTAGAAGTTTCTTTTAGGCAGAGATAAATAATTGCTTCTACACTCAAGTCTCCCACCTCAGCCTGGGAACACAAGATGTGGGGCAGAATCAGTGAGGAGGGACTAAACACCACCTGCCAGAAATGCAGGTGTTGCACACTCTACCCTCAGAGAAAGCAACTCCAGTGCCTGAGGGGATCTTTGAGGTCCAGTAAATGAAATGTCTTAGGAAGCAGGCTATCAGACTATCCCTCTGGAATTGCAGCTAAATTTAAGTTGCAGATTATCAGATCATCCATTTGGTCTCTCCCTGGCCATGGCAACGCCTGCACAATTCCACAGCTGTGCTCCACAGCACATTCAAGAGGATGTTAGCAGCTTGCTCAGTCTGAGGTTGATGTGTTTCCTACCAGTGGGTCTTTGCCCACCCTCTGGAGGGCATGATGAGCCCTCAGTCTCAAGGAACTCTTGCCTTATTTGGCCCTGTGGAAACCACAGGAGAGAGTGGAACTCTTGCTGAAATTGGATCCAGTATATTACAGGAGTGATGAGTGTCCTAAAGTGGTACAAGTCAGCATGCTGGCACCCTCAGCCTCTACCCTCATTCTTTCTGACAAACACTGTTCCGTTTCCTAAAATATTACTTGATTTGGAGAAAAAGAGTGTCCATAGCCTTGTTCTGAAGACACAGTGCAGGGATAAAAACAAGTTTCAAACCATTACATAAAAATATAACATAACACCAAACATAATAAAGACAGTGGATCATATAGTGCCTCCACACACCTTCCTTCGAGGAACTTTAAATGTTTTAAGAGTCATAAGCATATTTAATTACTGGGGAATGTTTAAGCACAATTTCTTTCAAAGGAGGAAAGAAGAGGACTGCTAAGATACTTCCCACTGGAGGTTTTGCGTGGTTAGTGCCTTCTGCTCTGATGGAAGATCTTGGTATAGAGGATTGCTCTGATGGAATCCTCTGGTATGCTGGCAATTAACTTTTCCTACCTTGCACACATGGAAATAGTAAATAAAAATTCTCTTCTCTTTGTTACAGAAGGTTATTAAGAGACTGGCTTCAAGAGAGTGACTGCATAAGAGAAAATCTCCAAACAACCATCTCAGAAAGCCTCAAGAAGGAAGTAGCCTTGTCTTCAGTGTTTCCACTTGTCCAGCACAGGCAGCCTGGCATGGGTTCACTTCACCTTCTCACATGCACGCTTAGGGGAACTGGCTGTCCTGGGGTATTGGGGCATTGCAGCCCAGCACATCCAATTAGCTTTTACATGTCCAGCTCTTAAGAGTGAGTTCTTCAAAGTCACAGCTCTAGCAGCAGCATGAGAAAAAAATCCTAGAGGCTTTCATTAGCAGCACTTAGGCTCTTCAGAAGATAGAGCCCAAGGCCACTTCACTAGGACTACTTTGGAGAAGGACGGAAAAGAGAAATTCAGCCTAGCCTCGCCCCCAAAACTTTGATTACCAGCTGAGGTAGGGTTAAATGAGTATTTAAAGAGGCTGGATTCACTGACACCTGCTGGGATTCATTACCTCTTGTTAGGATGAACTATGAGTTCTGCTGAGCTGAAGTAAAAGGAATATATTTGTCCTCTTTAGGATGAAGAGGCTCTCATTTGGCTTCAGTTAATGTAAGTTGCCCTGATGATGCTGTAATGGAACAGACTGACCTGTGGTTTAGAGCCTCCTGAATTAAATTAGCCACAGCTGACAAATGTCATGTTCACAGAAGTCCCTCTCTGTCTGCTGAGCTGCAGCTCTACTTTGGGGAGTAATGAGTAAGTAAGGAATAAATACATTTTGACTTTCAGGGTTTGAGCTGCACTTCCAGCTTTTTTAATTAAATAAAACATTATAAACTCAGCAGGCTTGCTCTGAAGACCCTGAAAATCACAAAGTGATTAAGGTTGAAAGGGATTCACTAGTGGGGTCATCTTGTGCAATGTCCCTGCTCAAGCAGGGGGAAAATGTCTGAAATCAAAGTTCAGTTCCCTATTGCAACAGTGGTAGGGTGGAATGTTGTCTCTTTTTCAAGTTTTTGTTAAAAGGTGTAGGCAGATATGATTGAAAACTGTAAAACTGGGTGTCTTACTGACCAAGCCCAGTGTTCCTTGACTTTAAATGATGCACAGATATGAGACTACCTAAATTTGTGATCCTCCTGCTAGTAATCCCAGTGCAAGTGTGTCAAGGATACGAAAGTCCTAGAGACCAACCACTGAGTCATTGCAAAGGAGAAATACATGTCAAAGAGAATAGTGCAGGTTCTTGCCAAAATCTATTTATGAAGTGATGGACTCTGAACTTTTCAAATCCTGCTGTAGGGCAGTGTCACTTGAGCTTTGTCCTAAAGTGGAATTTTGAGTATGCCAGAATTCCTCTTTATTCCTCCCACTGTTATGATAAACTGTGGCACTTCATGTCCTAATCCCAAGAATCAAAAGCTGTTCTTTCCCTGGTTGGGACAGGTTCCAAAGTCCTGTGAGGGTAATACAGAGCAACAGATAGCACTCAAAGCTCCTGTCATATGGCACTGCAGGGGGAACATTATTGCAAGCAAAAGGAACTGGGAGATTATAAGAGATCAACCTAATGAACAGCTCCTGAGCTCTGTGGAGAAGTAATCCAGCTCCCTGGAGCAATGCTGGAAGTAGCAGAATAACTGGCTGCAAATAATGCTGTCCAAATCGAGGGCTTTTCTGTCATAGGAAGAATGGAGACAAGTTACTTGCATTATTCAGTTAGCTCCTGGCACACTGGTTTCAGTGGTGCTTTTGACTAAATCTGAACCTCCAAGGTGTGGTAACAGAAGAGCTGTTGTGAGTTTCTCCTAAGGCCATCATACAGACACGTGAGTATGTGAAAGGAACTGATACCTCTCTCTCTAGTTCTGGTTAGAGATGTAGGGAATGCCCCTTTACTATGATAATATGCTCTAAGAACATCTTAAAAATTAAGGTGTCAGAAATTCTTTAGTGTTATTTTTGTGCTGTGGTCTGCAGAGGTGTAACTGTCATTCCAGAACTTGGAGAAAAGTACCAAAATTTGGAGGCAGGGAGCAGAAACACAGGTATCAATCAAGCCAGCAATGCTGCAAAAAACATATGTAGCCATTTTAATAAAGCATAAATCCTTGCCATCATGCTCTCCAGGAGAACAAAATGCCCAGTTTGCAGTCATAGTCTGTCTTGTTTGCACCTTTCCACAAAGTCAAAAGTGGAAAGGAAACGCTTTTAAAAGGAAAACAGATAATATTTTGTGCTGAAGAGCACCAAAGGTATCCAAGGAGGATCGCACTCATTCCATATGTCCTGAAGGACCTCAGGCTCTGCCTGTTTTCTGACATGACCCTTGAGACCTGTGGGGGATTGAGACTATACCAAGAGGTTGAACTCCCCTAGCTATTGAGAGAAGTCCCAGAAAGTGGTTAAAATGCTTTATGTGGCCCCAGAATACCACAAAGTGGATGTGAACTCCCCCAGGTGCTGTACTGTTGGCCTAGTTGTTCCATAAAAAGAAATGGTTAAACTTGGCTTCATCAATCCACCTCTGTCCTGTTTTTGGGCAGCAGTGTCGTAGTTTGGTTTTTTACATTGGAGTAAAGTGAACAGTTTTAGAAGAAAAATAAGTAATTACAGTTCCGGCAAGATTTTTCATTTTAGCTAATAAGTTAGAAGTAAGTTTAAAAAAAAAGTTAAAAACTGATTTTGTTGTTGTTCTGCTTTTTTTCAATATTAGATTTTTTTGGTGGTATATAACACATTGCTTTATTTTTTGCTATTATTTACAACGTGTAATTTGGCTCTTGAGTCAAGATAACTTTATGGATGGGTTTGTTTGTATTTGAGGAAGAATTAATTTCAATAGGTTTCTTTAATAGACTTTTGATATGTAATACTGGGATTTTGTTTTTGTTGATTGTATTAATAAAATTATTTATTATGTAAACATACAGATTTGGTAGGGGCAGCTTGACTGCTGGAGTTTGGGATGTTAATTTATTAGATGGCTTTTGTTAGATGCAGATTTTAATTTTTGAAAGTTTTTTTATGTAGTGGTTTTAAGGTGGTTTTTAATAATTTATTGTATTGTTTTATTTTGTTTGCAGTTGGTGTATGATAAAGGATACGGTCTACTTCTTTCATGTTATGGTTCTTATTTCAGGTGTGGATGAAAATTTTTCTTAATTTTGTTGTTGGATTTTATTTTGGTGGGGTATTATGTTCTTAAAGTATATGTTTTTTTAAGGTGTACGATGTTTTTTGTGGGCCACAGCATGAGGCAGAGGGTAGGTTTTTAATTATTTTGTGGTGGTTTTTATTATTGTGACTATGTAGTGTTTATTTTGGTGGGTTTAAGGTAGTGTCATGTAGTTAATTGGTGAGGGTTTTTTAATATTGATAATTGCATATTGCTTATTCTATTATAGGGATTTTATTTATTTGGTTTTATTGTAGTATGTTTCATGGTTACAGATAATTTTGGAGATACTGTTTATGGCTACATTTGTCTTTTTATTTCTAGGGGGTATTTTTGTTTTGATGGTTTGAGGCATTGTGAGTTTATTGAGTCAGGAATAATTTTTTGTTGATTTAAGTTTATTTGTGATATTTAAAAACCCAACAGGGATGCTGATCCCTATTGTTGGTCAGTGAGAGCACCTGACAGGTCATATTTCCAAGTGCTTTATTTAACAGGGAGCTGGTTTGTTCCTTCTTGAGAGTAGGGTCATTGGCTTTGCATGGGCAAAGCCACTCCAGATTTTCCAGCTAGGAAAAGAGTTAGGGAACTCTTTTAAAACATAGTCCTGGAGGTACCAAGCAGCTTGGCTTGGTAATCCTGTGGGGAAATAGAAGAATATCTGTTTGATTTTTGTCTTCTCTTTCTTCCACAGCTGTTTCTGTATTCCTGACTCCCATTTACATTGGAGACTTGTGGCTTGGAGCACAGGAGCTGGATTTGTCACTTAGCTGTGGCAGGTTGGTGCAGGTAACGAATTACATGTGACTCAGAAACTCAGGAACAAAGGGAAGAAACTGTTTATATCTCTCTGCAAAAAAAAAATTGGCTCCATCAGGGCATTAATTCAGGGGACTAACGCTTCACCTTTAATGTTCTGCTCTGCTCCGTCCTCATTGCTGTGAGCCGTGAGAGCCTCCTGAGCTGTTCTCATATAGACCTACCTTGTTTGGTCAAAAAAAAAATCAGTATTTTATTACTGGGTGCAAACTTGGGGAAGATTTGATTGAACATCTCTCAGTTGGACATGAAAGCTCCAATTTCCCTTTTCTTGAACAGTTTGAGAGACAATATTACTTATGTAATTTTTATTACAGGCATTTTTATCTTTTTGAAGAACCAAAAAGTCTGTGCATGTGTGTGCCCTTAATAGCCATCCTCTGTCTAATACAGGACAGGAAAAAAAGGCTGCAGAGCTTCCTACACTGGGATGTGAAGAACCTGGAGGCAGAGGTTTAGTCACCATGATTTACTGTTTCTTGGAGAGCCTGGGTTTTTTCGTGATACCAAAACCAGTATTAATAGAAGACTGGGCTCCGGAATTAGGACGGTTTTCTTGGATTTAAAATGCTTGAAAAAAAATAATAATAAAAAAAAAGAAGCCCTGATCCATCGCTGCTGCTGTGCTGTGCGACAAAACCTCGCCTTCCCTCCACTTGGAACAGGTGAGAGATGGAACTAGAGCCCGAAGGATTTTCTGCTCAGTGAGTATACCTGAGTTTTATTGGGGACTTTCTGGGAAATCTGACACGTAGTTCTGGCCATGAGGGTAGTTGAGCGTGCCAGTGCACATCTGCAAACACGCAGAGCGAGAACCTTTGAGATGTAAACCGGGCTTTATTCAATGGAATCCCACTGTGTGCTGCGCCCCGGTCCTTTGTACAAATAGCGTCCGGGGAGGGAACCAGAACCGCACATTCCTCGTGGTATGTATGGGATTTTGGGGGGCTTAAATAAAAAGGAGATGCAAATTGAGGGAATTGTTTTTACATGGAACTATTCCTGTCCTAAAGGAGCCATCAGCTCAGTTCCGAGAGTTGAGTTACAAGTCTGCGTCTTGAAAGGGCCGGAAGCCTTTTAGGGGCTGCAGTTTGTGTCCCGTGGAATGAGCTGCCCCCGGGAAATGCGTGAGCCGAACGTAGCCGAGCCCGGGCGAAGGGAGCCGAGCTGCGGGGAGTGGCCGGGTGGGGGCGGTAATAGGCGAGCTTCGGCGGAAAGAGGCGAAAGTGACCGAGGAGCCGAGCGGAGCCGAGCTGCGCCGAGTTGAGGCGAGGGGAGCCGAGCTCCTCCGAAGAGACGAATGGAGCCGACTGCAGGCGACAATAGGCGAGCTTAGGCGGAAAGAGGCGAAAGTGACCGAGGAGCCGAGTCCAGCCGAAGCCAGCCGAGCTCGGCCGAGCGCAGCATCCCGGGCAGGGCGGGGCGCCGGGGCGGAGCCGGGGCTCTGTGGGGCTCCCCGCCCTTTCCCTGCCTCTTGCCCTCCTTCCTCCTCCCCGCATTCCCCTCAGTTACCTCTCTTTCCCCCGTTTCCGTCTCCCAACCCAAAGCCGGCTCCTTCCTGTCCTGCCCCTGCCCCGCTACTCCGTTCTATTCCCCCTCTCGGTGGTGTGAGATTAGATTTGAGCCCTTTCTGACATCCACACGTGCTCTTTGTGTTGTCAAATCCTGTGTGTAAGGCAGAACCCCTTCCTGGCTATTTTGCAGGTGGATGTGATATTCACAGCTCTGGAGCCAAGGCTGAGCACCGTCGAGTCGCGCTGGCTGCTCTGCACAGGCGAGTGTGACAGGAAATACACGCTGAACTGCAGGAGAAGGGAACGTGAGCCTTGGCCCTGCCATCCCCTGGGATCTCTGGGAACATTGCAAGGACTGGGAGAGAGCTGAGAGCCATGGGAGCAGTGCTGGCCGAGGCTGTCCCAGCCAAGGAGTTCCTCTTATGTCCCTTAAGAGGATACCCCAGCGCTGTTTTTCTTCATAAAGACTTCTGACCAGACAATCTATAGACTTCTGCTTTAATGTAAGTATTTATTTAAATTTTTGTCTCTGAAAGCAAACCATTTATCTCCTGACTTCCCTGCCATTCGGTGTCTGCTGAACTGGGTGTGCATTTTCCTAAGCTAAGGAAAACCCTCCCTGTGATTCTGTAATTTCCAAAGGAGCAGCATTAAGTCACTTATGTTTTTCTTGTCTCCATAGCTTTAGCTTGACTCGTGCTCAAAGACAGGAATGACTCAAGAACTGTATGTGGTGAATTGTTAGTTTGGTGGGGTTTTTTTGCAAGTTCAGGGCTAAAATGTGATGTAAGAAAAGGCTTTTTTTGCAGCATTAGATTTTTGCAGCATTGCAGGTTTTCAAGCTTTCTTGAAGTAAGTAATTTCATTCCGATTTAATCTCTCTTGAAATATGCTTGATATGTTGGGTTTTTTTCCCATTGTTATGTTAGTTTTCATTTTGGTTTGATTTGGCTTTTTTACCTGGCTTAGGAAAATTTTACGGATTTCACTTTTTTCTTCTCCAGTTGAGTGTAGTGTTATCTTCTTAATTCAAAAAACATTTGCTGTGTGGAAAAACCACCTTGCCTTGTGAAGGGACAGGTAGGAACTATTTTAATGGCCAGTGCCACAGCCCTGTGGCACAGAGATTCCCAGGAAGTGGGGAGCCCTCTGCCAGGCAGATCCACCTGGCCAGGTTCCTGCGGGTGCTGCTGCTGTACCCGGCTGATGAGGTGATAACCAGCTTGGCTTTATTGCCAAAATAAAACTCATCCGTTTTCTTATGAATCCCAGCAAACTGGTCCCAAAGGCTTTGTCAGTCAGTCTCTGCTTCCATTGGTGGGGAGAGGCTGGATCCCAGTTATCACCCCAGGAGTGCCCCTGCATTTTTTTTCCCCACTTTTCTGTCCCAGTCGTGCAAAATACTCGGGGTTTGTTTTCTTCCCCCTGCAGTTCACTGCAGATCCCAAAAATCCCACAGGAGGGAAGATCATTCCTTGTGCATCCAGCACCAGGTGAGAGAAGAGATGGCCACATCCTAGGAGCCTGATTTTGGAATGTTTTATGGAATTGGCCCAGTAGCTTTTACTTCTGGGGTTCCCGTAGTCTGTCCATGGCAGGTCCAGCCTGTGCTTCAACTTGGAGCCCTCAGTCCGCAGGGAAATGAACCTTTGGGGAAGTTCTTACAGCTCTACTTACTCCTTTATGAATGATGATGATTTTCTGGAAGTAGGCTGTCCATTCTGACCCTTTTTCTTCCCTCTCCCTGCAGACTGTACCTGCTGAAAGGCTGAGGTGAGACCAGGATCTGTAAAATCCCTGACTCTCCGTGTCTTCCTGAGGCTGAAGCCGTGTTTGGTGTCAGTGACCACATGGTGGAAGATGCTAAAGACTGAAAACTTTGGGGTTTTCCCCCTGAACTCTCCAAGACTCTCTGCAGCTGTGCCCTATCTCTTGAAAGAGTTTCTGGGTTTACAAAGGTTTTTACATTCTGCAGTATTTATCTATAACTTGATTAAAGAGAATCATACTGTATCAACGTGGTGTTAATTCCTTTGAGTTGGTTAATTAAAGCAAATTATTGGTAAGGGGTTTGAGCATCCCTTAGTTGGAGCTGGCAGCTCTTCTTTAATTTCTCTTCACTCCTTTAATTTCTTTCAATTATTTCTTAAGCAATTACTGCAATTAGGATATACAGTAAGGACAAGAGCATTTCTGCCCTGCTGGATTGGGAAATCCAAGCCCAATTCCTTGGAGAGATGGAGGGGATGGGGAGCTGAGCCTCAAGCTGGGTTTTGACAGTGGGAATTTGGTGAGGAAGGAAGAGGAGAGATCCACAGAAAGTGGTTGAGGCCAGTTCTGCTGGCTTTGGGTGCTCCCACCCCCGAGAAAATCATCCTGGTTAAAGGGAACTTGAAGAAGCCAGGGGGGCTGTGCCAGGGGGCCTGTGTTGGGACCCCCAAACCCTGGTCAGGGGTGCTGGGAAGTGTCAGCTCCAGAGGAACACTACAGAAACTGCTGGAACCCCTCACCTTCCAGCCAGAGATGCTGGGCACTGCTGGGCTTTCGGGACACTGCTGAGAGGCTCCACTGCCAGGTCCGGGGAGTTTTCCCCTTCTTTTCTGCGGTGCTCAGCACCTGGCAAGTCATTACAGCCCCACAGGCTGACAGTGCCACCGGAGCAGTTGG
>QUSF01000090.1:1398162-1417733 GCA_003676055.1 Chloebia gouldiae | reverse complement strand
GGCCCCGCTCCTAAGAATCTCCAGTCTGGGGGCTTTTCAGAGGAAAACAGAGGAGAATCCTGGCCTGGCTTAGGTTGGAAGGAGCCTTTCCAGGTCACCTAGACCAACTCTCCTTCAGCTGAAGCCATCTGGGTTAATGGGTTTGTGGGATTGGGAGCCATGTTTGCCTCATGTAGCAAGGTCCTGGATGTGGAGACAGAGGTGCACAGAATGCCCTCCTTTCTGTATCTTTCTGCTTGCTTGATAAAGCCTGTTTCAGCCTGTGAGGTCAGTAGAAATTAATTTCATCTTCTTCTCTTTGGGCAGCATCCGTTTGTAACCTCAGCCAAGCCGACCTCCAGCCTGACGCCTCTGATCATGGCAACGCAGCAGTTTATGGCCGACAGGAGATACTAGCCCTGGAAGAGGCCATTGTTGTTTTTTGTTGTTTCTAGTTTCTAGTTGATAGCTCGTAGTTTGTAGTTTGTTGAGACTGATAGTTGTGAAAAGTAATTGTTTAGCTTGTTCACTGAACCAGGTGCTGGGAATCTGGATGTTGTTTAGTATGCTTTCAAGGACGTAGTTTGCTTAGTCTGTTTTCAAGGACATAGTACACTTGTTAAGGTGATAAAGAAACCGTAGTTAAAGGATGGTATGTACTAAGATAAAAAGCACTTGAGTTGTTTTGGATAACAAAGCCGGAGTTCCAGGAAACCTGCCAAACAGGGAGGGGTCAAGCAGAGGGCAGAGAGGAAGACCACAAATCTTCATCAGAAGACCACCAGAAGGCAGAGAAAGACTCCCTGGCAACAAAATAGGTCCTGTGCACTACAACCCGGGAAAGCCACGCCTAAGAATTGAGCAAGCGCAATACAACCTGGGAAAGCCAGGCCGACAGGGAGAAAGAACAATATAAAAAAGGGAACTGAGACAAAGACTGGCGCGCCACATAGAGAAAGCTAAGGGTTCTCTGGCCGCCCAGCGCTGTATATTTTTTCTCTTTTTTTTTTACCGTACACTTGCTTGCTAAATTTAATAAAACTTATATTCTTTTAATGACTTAATGTCATCATTTAGAACAATAGTCAAAATAAGTTAGATAATAAGTAAAACCTTCACTGTGTTGGAAGCTTCCCTTTGTTCTCACCCTGTGAATAATTTGCTTCTGAATGGTCAGGTGTTTCTTAAATGTGGGAAGAGCCATAGATGGGGTTTGTGGCATGGATTGGAAGCAGCCAAATGTCTTCTGCCCTTGGTGCCTCCAGGCCACAACGTCTTGTGGAGAGACAGGCTGGCAGCAGTGACTAAAGGAGCAGAGTAGGGCCAAATGGAGCAGAGTAGTGGTGTCCCTGTTGGGCTGTGGCTGTGGTTGTGCTGCAGCTCTTGGGAAAGGTTGGGAGTGTCTGTGCTGCTGTGGGCAGAGGGGGAGGGAGCCAGGCTTCTCCACATGCTCAGGCACAGGTGTGACTCCACTTCTGAGCAAGACTTTCATGGTCCCTCAAGCCTTCCTCTGACATTGATGGAAGTCTTGATAGGATCTTGTTCCAAGAGTCCCTCTCAGAGCTGGGACAAAGGCTCCAGGTCAACCCTCTTTCAAGGCAGATGCCAACCCCTGCAGCTAGTGTACTCCAAAAGAGCTTGGTACCAGCCCCTGGTTCTTCTTCAGGGGAACTGAGCACCTTGCCCACAGCACACTGCCTGCTTGGCACTGGGCTGGGGACCACTTACCCAGGAGTGGGCAATTCCTCCTACCTAGGGTGAGGAGCAACCTCACCCCCCCTGTGACGTCCACTCTTTTAACAGGCGAGAGCTCAAAGTTGTAATTCAGCACCTCATTGACTCTGGAGGCAGGAGATCTGAGCACCATTGCTTCCAGCATGGTGTCCACAGCCCTCAGGGTCTGCAAGCACAACAGAGAGTGACAGCAGTGATTTTGCCGTTCCTCCTCACCCTGGAAGACTCAGCTGAACTCTCAGGGACAAGACAGGATGTACATCCTGCCCAGAAGAGAGACATGGGCAGAGAGTTTGCTGACTACATATAAATAGACAAATATCAATTTCAGTTAAAAAAAATTTAATTTATTGCAGATTGCTACAACTGTACTGCCTATATCTAAGCTTGCAAATATCAGTATATCTATCTAAATATCCATATACCTCTAACTGTGTAAGTATAACAACATAATACATCTATAAGTGTAACTATATAGAGAGGGATCCCAGGTCCATTTTCACAGGCTTTCCCTTGGTAGCTTCATCTTATGCAGAGCAGCCTTTCTGGAAAGGTACAGCAGATGGACATCTAGGAAGCAAAGGGAACACTGAGTCAACACTGGACCAAGTTTATGTCCCCCCATGGCAGCACATGTAGCAATTGTAGTTTTACCAGAGACTATAAAACATGGTCCAAAAGGCAGGTTCTCCCTTGGAAATTTGAAGCCTGCTGTTTAAAGAATAGGAATTCTTCCAAGTTTTCAAAACTTTAAAGTTTTGAAGTATCCTGAAAAAAGCTGCAACACTGGTGCTGTAAATGGCACCCACAAGAAGTTTGAACATTCCCATCTCATGAAAAGAACTCCAGCCTTGTTTATTCTCTGTACTGACAAAGAGACCTCACTCCTCACTTAAATGGGCATTATGAGATGAGTTATTAACTAACATTGTTACCTGGGACAGAGAAACTACCCTGTGAAGTGAGTAACTGCTTCTTCAACTCTGCCATCAGCTCTTGGATGAACTGCTCTGATCTCCCCTTTCTGTAGCAAACAAGCTCAGAGTAGCTCTCTCAGTCATCTCTAAAAACATGAAGACTCTCTTCTTACCAGGGTCCTTTGGCTCAAGGGAACTGTTCCCACAGCTTGTGTTTTGTCAAGTGAACCTCTCTTCCACCACAATGTTCACAGGCTCACTTCCTGGAGACACACACTGACCCAAAATATTCTTCTTAAAAGAATATAAAAGAAAAAGAAAAAAGAAGCAAACCCAATGATCACTTGCTATTTTCTTGTAATCATTTTTGGGACACAATAATAACTGTTATTCTCCGCCCTGGAAGGACATGTAACACAAGGTTAACACTGTTAACATGGTTAACATGGCCAGCCTTTTAAATTCAGACATTTGACAAATGGAAACTCAAACTCTTACAAAATACCTATTAATCAAAACACAAAATCAAAAGAAAAACAAACCAGAATACAGCAAGTAAGAATATGTGTCCTCGCAGTCTGAACTTTACCCTTGCTTGTGACACTAGCTATAAGAAACAAGAGGAAACCCAGAGGGAGAAATCAAGGTGCCTTCCTAGTTACCACTAGACTTACATGTGTGTTATTACTGAGAGATCTCGCTCAAACCACTGCACAGGTCTGTGTGGTGCAAAACTACATTCATAAGCCATAAATTTCTGGCTGTGAATCTCACCCACCTCATACAATTACTAAGTTTAATTACAAATCAATAATTTAATCATTATTAAATGATAACATGAGGCTTGCTTTTTGGAGCCCTTCTGTCTCACTCCATATGTATGTTGTAGGCAACCATTTACTTCACGGGTATGTTTCCATTATTATGTGGCAAAAGTTTATAGGATTAAAAAAACCTTATAAAGCTAGACAACCTAGTTAGGTTTCTGTTCCACAGAGGAAGTAAAGGCCTGAAGTTAAGTACCTGGAATTTATCTTTAGACAGAAAGATATTCTTATTGTCATCTGTTAAAGAATGTAAGTCTCTTCTGCAAACTGGCTGGCCATCAGTATCTGAAGATGAATGATTGTTTAGAGCCTGAAACATTTCCTTCTATTAAGGAAGAGAAGGCTTTTGAAAACTGGTACATGTGAATTTACAGAAGACAAAAGAGCATCACACGGAGTACAAGGAAATGGATAGTTCCAAAAGATCACACTCCCCACCTTTAGTCTGCTCTTACTCAGATATTTAAAGGACAATACCTGTGTATAGTAATAGAAATAGACATTTTTTTATGAAGCCGTATAAAAATATGCAAAAAGGCTGGGTCAATACAGGAGCTAAACAGCCAGAGAAGTCGGGGAAGAGCCAAGAGTTAAAGAAAGGACATTTTTAATCAAAATCATGAAGCTGTCAAACCATAGGCAAAGCAGTCCCTGAACTACTCTTCAACACAGAATAAGCTGCAAATCTTTAACCACTTCACATCCAGGATCAACAATAACCTTCTCATCATACACATAACTTATGAGGACTCAGAACCAAGACACCTTGACACACTTAATCCCTCTATTCCTAAGGATGAAATCTGGGCTCTAGTTGCCAAAGCCTTCAACAATGGAAAATATATTCTTCTTGAAACACTGCTGAAAAGCTGTCAAAACTGATAAAGTTCGAAGTGCAGGCAAGGCAATTCACTTAGTGGGCACTGAGGAAGGAGTCCTGCCACCTCTGTGTGCACTGGCACAAGGACATGCTCCTCTCTACCCAGCACTGAACAGAACAGCCTTGTCCAGTCTGGAGCTTTGTAAGGGATTCATCAGAATATACATCTTTCTGAAAGACACCCAAGAGGAAGATGACTAATCATTGCAACACAGACAGCACTAGTGGCAAGATTGCACCAGCTGAGGATTTCCAATGTAGAAACTTAATTGAAGGCATTGGAATACTGAGAGGTCAAAATAAAAAAAGAGTAGCTTCAACACATGCACAAATATGGCATTTCAAGTGCCTACATAATAGGCAAGTCTCATGCAGCAGCAAGAGATGCAGCCAACCTTTTCCTTTTCCTTTGTGTTCAAAACAAAAAGGAGAGAGTGCATTTGGTGCTCTGATAGAATGACCTCTCCCATGCACCTCTCTGCACATGAGACTTACAGTTTTCTATACAAGAAGGACCACAGGCAGAGCAAAGGAACTCACAACTTGTCAGGTGCCATAAAGTAAGGACAAGCTTTGGACCAACCACATGTTTAAAAATTGTATTTTCCATAGAAGACATAAAATTAGTAACTCCATCTAACAATTTCCCTGGATTTTCAAAAAAAATGTTTGCCTTCTGTGGCAATTCTCAAAATACTCTTTAGGATTAAAAACATAACGTAAAAAGTTTCCACTTCATCTACGTGCATGAATCTACAGTGTGCATTTTTCCTTTGAAAATGAGCACCTGAATCTGACCAACCCAAGCAATGGTCTCATGCTCCAGAATGTGGGATAGTTTTGATTCACTTCTCTTCTTTAAATTTTGCTTTTAATAAACAAGCACTTAACTAAAGATGCTTTTACTTCTCAGGCACGTGATGGCACTGAAAAGCTCTCGGTGCACACCCCAGCATCTCCATCGAATAGAGTCGCCTCCAAGGAGGCAGCCAGTTCAGGGTGGGACAAAGGAACAACCTCCTTGTGAGACATTAATTTTGAAGAATTAAAAATTTTAGGAAACTTAAGATGATAGTTAAATTAGATGTTGCTGAGTTAGTGGAAGTAGATAAATAGACTTTGTTCATAGTTAACAGTAGGCAGATCCATTAACTCATTTCTTGTCAACTTTATGTTTGCGTAGCTGTGCTTATCACGAGAAACAGAATGTGATAAAAAGATTTCAGGGACACTAAAACAGTTGCAGACTTCCCATACTTTAGGAATCCATTAAACACAGGAAAACCAAGGGTTCATTTGTCACATATGCATGGGAAAGGTAGAAAGGTCACATTGAGGATGACTTTTACTTCTTCTTTTGGAGAGCGCTCCCGAAAATGGACCCCTGACTCATTTCAGGGAACAAAACTACCCATGCTTAACAGCCTTTTTGCCAATTAGCACATGAAACGGAACAGAGGAAGTGACCAGGATATGAATATGCATTCATATTTTGTGTATTCAAGACTTCTGTAAATAAAAAGCCTTTGTAATACCTGTGATTTTTGCAGTGCACATAAGGGAATTGTCCCACATACTGTCCATCCGTTGTAATAAACATACACTTTCTAACTTTAAACTGTTGGAGAGATTTTGTCCGTCTCAGTTGGATATCAATATTAGACTGATATTCATATTTTAGTAAATCACTCGAGGGCCTGAAACCTCGAGGTCAGCCGGGGCGGGGCTGATGGCAGTGGGGGAGGCTCCTCCATCGCGCGCAGTCGGCGACAGTCGCGACACACGGTGGGGAGCACCGAACCCCAACAGCTGTGGTGTGAGAGCCGCACTGGCCACGCCCTGCCGTCCCTCAGATAGGCGGGGTGACCCTACAATGGACCTCTGGGATGTCGATGAACTCACCAGCCACGGAAAATTTAGAACTGAATCATTCAGGCTGCAAGTCACCTCACAAGATCTCCCCTTCAGCCTCCTGCTCAAAGGACGGCCATTCATTGGGTCAGATCAGGCTGCCTGGGCCTTTTCCAGTTTAAGTATGCAATACCTGTCTGGACTCTCACTCCACCACGTTGTAATAAACTTTTCCTTATTTCCAGCCCAAGCCTCTGTAGCTTCAGCTGATGCCACCTTCTCTTTTCTCCTGCGAGGCACGTCTGTGAAGAGCATGGCCTCAGCCCCTTGATCCCATCCCACAGCCTCAAGGTGCTTTCAGATACCTTACAGCCACCTCTGCTCCAGAGTGAACCAGTCCTGGATCCATGGCCGCCTCAGCCCCACTGCCATGGAGGCCTTCCCTGAATTTTGCCAATTTCCATCTTGACTTGAGGATGAGGACCTGGATGCAGGATCCATTTGTGGTGTGACATGTGCAGCAGAAGTGATAATCCCTTTGGTCCTTGCTGCATGTAATAGGATTCCTTTTAGCTCATTCTTCCCCCAGTTCTGCTACCTGCGGATGGCAGCCCTACTCTTGTACATATTGACAGCCTCCTTCTTCTCCTCCTCCTCTTCCCTAGTTTATCATCATCTGCCAGAGTCACAGTGGTTCTTCTTTGCTTTGCCCATTGCCCACAGGTTAAACAGGGAAACATCCCAAGTTAGACCCCTGCTGGATCGCACTTGTTGCTGGATATTTCCTTCATTGTTTTGCAGTCAGGAATCATTCTTGGTGTATGCATTTCTGCAGCACCTGGGAAAGCAATACCTTTCCTCACCCTACTGGAAACTTTAGTAATTAGATTTGTACTTAGAATTTGTATAATTTGTATAATTTGTATAATTATATAATTTGTACTTATAACAAGGTTTTTCGTTTACAGTTGGACTTGATCTTAAGGGTCTTTTCCAATGCAAATAATTCAATACTGCCATATCCTGGAGTGAGGAATATCAAGGGTTTCATTCAGGGTGATGAGCAGCTCTTGCCTTCGTGCCATGCTATAAGGCATGCATGCACAAGCCCTTGTCTGTCTACTGAATACATTCACTGTTCTACACAATGTTTTAGCATGTGTTTGACATGCTAAACATGTCAAATGTGAACATTCAATGCGAACATTTGAATGCTCACTCCATTGACTTTTCTGTTGTAGGCTGCAGCTTGGTAGCTCTCTTTGTATCTAAATGTCCTAGCAGATGGGCATTGCATTTAACTGACATTCTTGTGTTTGTACCATGATAAATTTCCACACCTGGCAACACTGAGTTGGTATATATTCATATGTAAGAAAAAGGGGCACACTGAGAGAGCCTGTGTTAATGTGAAATTGCACGTGACAGAAAAATGAGGAGTCATTTACTAATTAAGAAAAAGCAAAGTAATATTTCACTAGGCATGCCTAGAATAACCCTGAAAAGTACACAAGACATTTATTTTGAATTTTTTTATTCTATAGAACTCTGTACTACTTATATATATAAGAGAGAAGGATACTACCAGCAAGTAAAACTGGTAAAAGAGAAAAATGTTCCTTTTTAACTTCTTATTACAGATGAACTAGTTGTAATCAGTTTTCTCAGGGAACATCCTACTGACATTCTACAGAGCATAATGTTGGATTACAGTTTTCTTCTAGTGAATAAGGAAAGCTAATCTAGCAATGCTAGACAGATCTGTGTCAGATTTTTTTTATGGCTTACAGATATTTTATCCCAAATATTTTGTGACTTTCTTTTCCTTCCTTACACTACGAAATATATAATAAAATGTGGTTTAAATTTGATCTTCCAGTGTTTTCTAACAAAATACAGGTATATACTCTGAGGATATGAAAGTCTGGAGGATAAATTATGTATCCCCTGCTAGTCTGGTATTGCAAGTGGTGAGTGGTATCTCAACCTATTTGTGTTAACCACTTCCAACATGTTGATTGCCAACAGCATCAAGTCCAGTTGTGTGGAGAAACAGGTACTACAAAGCTCAAAACCAAACTGCTGATACTTTGTTAGAATGACCAGTGACTCTGCCTTATTTTATCAGACTCTTGATTGTTTACAGTCATCAAAGGTCAGATGAAAAATTTTTGTACTTCTGTTTTGGTTATTGCATATCAAAAAACCATGAAAGTGGCAAGATCTCTAACAAAGTTCTGCCCTCACAGAATCATTTGCAGTTATTTTCAGCTTAGACAATATCCCTGTGCACGTGGGGTTGCATGCACAAAAACTCCAAGGAAACAATCCCCTCTTACTTACTTGAAACAAGGATTTTTTTTCCCATTCCTCATACATTCCTACAGACCCATGAAATGCAAGGACTTTTGACCCCATTTTGAGCCTAATAATTCATTTTATACACCAAACTTCTTAAATCATTACACCTCTGTCACATGCTATTGACTTTACTGCTACCATTGCTGTTCTTTCAAGTGATGAATCTTGTTTCACAAGGCTGGAAAGACGAAAATCCATTTCAGAGTCTCTGGCAGGGAGTCAATTTATCATGACGTCAGTAAGCACTCTTAGCTGCATAGTGCATTAATTCTCTTTCCTGGTCCTCCTTATCAAAAGTGGGGGGCTTTTCTGAAATATGGCTTATTTGATTAAATGCTGCTAATTTTCCTTCATGATGAAGGGCAACTGAGATGGTATTGTCCAATTTTTATGCTATTGCCTTTTAGATCTAGCCATTGTATCCTGTAAATTACATATACAACTAACATATGTACATATTTTCTTTACATTTCTAATGGCCAAGCATCCTGGGGTTAATATAAAATTGTATTAAATTTGTATGTAGCATAAAGGCAGCTTTTATGTCTGTCCATCCATCTGTCCAGATATCTAGCTACCTAGCTACCCACCTACTCACCTACCTTTCTACCCAACTCTAAGTCTGAGAATAGCTTTTATAGTAATAATTTCCCTTTACACTAATTTTCAGATATAAACCCAAGCATGCATTTACTGAAAAACACCTGTTGAGCACTAATTTATACCGTCCACCTGGTCCAGTTGAATTGTGAGCTGTAAAAAAACCTGCAGTCTAAAAAGGGAGAACATTGAAGCAGAGCAAAATACTTCTTTTGTTGTGGGGTTTCCTTTATAAGAAAAGGTAAATTTTGTATTTTTTCTTGTTGTTCTAATTCTCTGCTTCCAGTGAAAGTGGAGAACAAAGGAAGTGGAAAAGATACACCCAAAGACACATCCTTCTAATGTGGAAATGAGTTTAGAATGGTTTGGCAAAGACCTCTGTGAATGGAGCCAGGTTGTGGATCTGACTCTCCAGTTGAATATCTGTTCTTTCAGATCATTATTTTTGTGGGGTTTGACCTGGTCTTCCCTCTCAAAAGGACTCTATTGCTTCCACCTTGTACATCTTTTAACTACTTCTTTCCAGAAACTACTGCGGCCTCATAAGAGTGCTGAAATGCTTGGTAGGAAATGGGAAAAATGAAACTCAGTGTGGATCAGACCCATAAGCAGAAATGCTGCTCAAAATAAAGAATCAAAATTCACCTAAAAAAGTCACAGGAATGTCCATAGAAATGCTGTGATGAACTGATACTAAAACTGGAGACATGGCCAAGGCCTTGGTGACTGGCATTTAACTGTGATGGTGAGCCAGAGACATGGGTGAGAAGAGAGAGGGTAACATGGAGCTGGAGTAGCCATGGACGTATGCATAGAGGCACAAGGAAATACAGAGATGGATGTCCCAGTATAACACCAGTGGGTGGGAAGATGGCATCACCAGGAGATGGATTGTAACCCGACATCCCCCACTGGTTATATTCAGGGGCCAGACATCCTTTGACTGTGACATCACTGGGTGGTAGCAACAGGAGATGGATTGTGATATCACATCCCTCACTGGTTGTATGTGTGCCTGCAGAGACTGGCTGGGCCAGTTTAGCTCAAGCCTGGGCTTCTACTGAGTGTGTCTGCATGTGGGAGCTCCTTCTCGCCCTCAGTTCTTCCCAGCCTGCTGCAGCAAGAAGACGTGGCCACGGGGACAGAATGGAGCTGCTCCATCTTCCGTAATACGTGGAGTGGTGTGGCTTCTGCTCTGCTCTGTAATGACCAGTTCTGCCTTGGCTGCATCCTGTGGTGGGCAAAGACAAATCCAGCGTGCCCACTCTGCAGCAGACCTATGGAGATTGTCAGGTGTTCTGAGCGGAGAGAACAGGAGTATCTACAGTTTGCCATCACAGCCTCAGAAGAGCTGGCAGAAGACAGCAGCCAGGCAGGAAACGCTCCATTCCACCTGACCCAAAACAGCCCCCACCACCCTGCGGTATCCCCTCTGCCTTCTCCACAAAGGGTGCTGTCTCCAGATAAGCAGGGGGCTGCACAGCCAGAGTTCATAGGTGGCCTCCCACCTGAGGTCTGGGCAGAACTTTTCCAAAGGCAACAGCAACTGCTGGACCCTGTGCTTCCGTGGCTGTGCTGTAGGCTGGCAGCAGTCTATCAGGACCAATGGTGGCGAGCAGAGGCTGCAGAGGGCTGTATCCTGCATAGCCTCTGTCTCTGTGGTCCAAATGCAAAGACTTTGGTCGAGCTGCTGGAGCCTCTCCTCAATGGGCACACAGCATCGCTGGTCTATGGCATCATCAGTGTCATTGCAGGCCAGTGCACTGACGAAGCCCAGAGGCTGCTGTGCTTCCATCATGCCAGCACCAACTCCAGTAGCTGCAGCTCCACTAGCTCCCAGGAGGTGATGCTTACCAGTGGACCCACAGGCTCTGAGGTAGAGGAGGAAGCTGGTACACAAGAAACCGGTCTCCAGCAGAGTCCCAGCCACCCCTCATCTATGCCTACCTGCTCAGAGCGGGACCAGCCCCAGGAAGAGCAGGAGCAGACGGTGGCAGCAGCAGGTCCATCTGCTCAGGGCTGCAGCCCCTCTGCTCCTGACCAAGGCAGGGATCACTCTTCTGGAGAGCCGCAGCATGCCTGAAAGAAGAGAACCCCCAGCCTCCAGGATTCCCCCAGAGCCAAGAAGAGGCCACCTCCCCAGCAGCACTAGTGCACATCCAGGAACTCTTCAGCCAAGAAAAAAGAAATAAATTGTCATTTCCTTGACAAAGTCTCTGAGTGCTGCTTTCTCCCTGTCTGGTGCCTTTCTCTGCACATCATGCTCCATGATCAGCCAAGAGCCCCCAGGACTCCAGGGCAATTTCTGCAGTACCTCCTCATACAGGAAATCCTGCTGCAGCTCTGATCACTGAAAAGCTTTTGAACAAACACTGGGATGTGCTACCAGAGGTATCAGGAGTGAAAAACTGACCAGGCATTCATCACATGAGGAGAGGAAAATGCTTAGTGCCTAGCACAATTTCTGCCTAAGACATTAATGCAAAATGTACAGTTTGATGATGTACAGTCAGAGGACTGGTACAGCCTGAAGGTACAACCAATTAGAGTTCATTCAACCAGTAGGAGGGAAAAGACCTACGCATTAATGTAGAATGTGCTATAATCTGCATAAATGTAGATGCACTCTAATCTATGTTAGTGTAGACCACTATAAAAAGAGGGCAGGAGGAAAAGGAAATGTGCATCAAACTGGGGAGTGGAAGAGGAGGTAGTACCAGAAGCACTGTTCCTAAGGATGTTAATTATACATTTTGCAGATATGTTTCAAAAAACTAAATAAGAAAACCAATACAAACCAATCAACCAAGAAAACCCCAAAACCCAGCAAAAAATAGAAGTGTTGTTCTTTAAAACTCTGTAAACTGTTTTTAGACACATTAAGTTTGTATTTTGGGTGATCAGTTTGTTGGAGAGCAGAAAGAAGTTACTACAGGCAGCTGAAGGAGGAAGGAGAAGTAATAACATTTAGCACATTGCCTTTTTGTTTCTCATATTTGTACAGTGTCTAGGACAGCTCATTCTGACCACAGAAAAGGTTGGCTGATGGAGCACAGTGGGAACGTTGCAGATTTGCACTTCCTTGCAGCAAGCAGCAAGCTCAGTGACTGAACAGGCAGTCGCTGTCCTGCTGCATGTTCCTGTGCTGGCTCCCAGACCTAGTGTGTGCTGTATACCTCACGAACATCTTATGAGATGCCTTCTGAGAATGACTCAGCCCACAAGAACCTGGGTGGCAAAAAAATTCTCTCAGGAGGAGGAAGGGGCCAACCAGCAGGCACTCATCCAAGGGAAGTGGTACTGGTCTTCTGTGATGGAGTGAACACACTCATGGATAAGGGAAAAGCTACAGATCTGGGGTTCTGTAAGGGCTCTATTCCCCACAACATCCTTTGCTCTAAATGGGAGAGAGGTGGGTTTGATGGAACTGTTCAGTGGAAGTGGAATTGGTTGGACTGGCATATCTAGATGGTAATAGTCAATGGCTTAGTGTCCCTATGGGCCTCAGAGAAAAGTGGTGTTTCTGGGGGGCCCATACTGGAACCAGTGCCCATACAGGAACCAGTGTCCTTTGCCAAGGACATAAGACAGAAGGATATAGTGCACCCTCAGCAAAATTGGGGGTGACACCACGTTGCAGAATTTCTGAGAGAGGGCATGATTTATGTCTGGAATGAGATTTGAGCTACTCCAGCCTACGCCTCAGATATGGGCCTTGTGAGGCCTTGAAAGACTATAATGAAGTAAGAAAAAGGGCTTGTGGCACAGTTAGAAATTATATTAAGGTGTGGATGTGAAGCACTGGGTTTTCTGAGTGTGAATTAGTATAGGTTTATAGTGTGGAGTTTAGTCCACCTTAAGATGCAGACAAACAATGTTAGCTTGCCAATAAGAGTGCCTTTGTAAACTGTAAACTATACTGAAGTGTATATAAACTGCCATCTTCTTACTAATAAACGGAGAAAATTTGTTTGACCACATTGGCCTGATCTGCATTTGTCCTGTCCAGCTTTCCTGTCTTAAGAGGTTCCTGGCTTTGACACCATGCTGAGGGGGTGGCATACATGAGGAGTGAAATGCCATCAAGAGGGACCTGGACAAGCTCAACAAGCTGGCCCACTGGAACCTCATCAGCTTCAACAAAGCTGGGATTACAGCCCATAAAGCCAGCTGTGTGCTGAGCTGCATCGCCAGCAGCGTGGGCATCAGGTTGATTGGAGTGTGCCTTCACTCTGCTCTGTGAGACACCACACAGAGCATTATGTCCAGCTCTGTTTCC
This sequence comes from Chloebia gouldiae, assembly GCA_003676055.1. Taxonomy (NCBI): domain Eukaryota; kingdom Metazoa; phylum Chordata; class Aves; order Passeriformes; family Passeridae; genus Chloebia; species Chloebia gouldiae. The sequence goes on along the minus strand of QUSF01000090.1, from coordinate 1,404,305 downwards.
TCCAGCACAGGAAGGACACAGACCTATTAGAGTAAGTCCTGAGGAGGCCACCAAGATGATCACAGGGATGGAACATGTATGCTATGAGCGACAGGCAAGAGAACTGGGCCTCTGCAGTCTGGAGAAGACAAGGCTCTGGGAGACCTTACAGCCCTTTCCAGTACATAAATGGGCTACAAGAGAGCTGGACAGGGACACTACAAAGATATGTAGTGATAGAAGAAGGGGAAATGGCTTCGAACTGAGAGAAGACAGGGTTAGATTAGATGGTGGAAGAAATTCTTGATTGTGAAGGTGCTGAAGCACTTGCATAGCCTGCCTAAAGAAACTGCATCTGTCCCTTCCCTAGGAGTGTTCAAGGCCAGGTTGGACAATGCTTGGACAACCTCGGACAAGGTGGCCCTGTCCATGGCACAGGGCTGCAACTAGCTGGTCTTTAGTATCCCTGAAATCCCAAAGCATTCTATGATTCTGGGATTTCAGGTAAACCAAGTTGCTTTCCTCATATTGGTGACTCATGCTATTTACTGCATGTTTCAACCTCCAGGCCAGCAATAATTCAAGCAACATAAAAACTACATTTCTCTTTCAAAATCTCACAAGATATTATAAAGCTCCATGCTTTCAAGTATTTTTTTTTTTAACTAGAATAGTAAACCATTAGTGTTGTGCACAACAAGATAATAACTTACACAGTGACCTGTTGTGGAGTACCAGGCATAAGAATGTTTTATCTCAAACATTCTGACTGTTGCAACAGAAAAGCTGCGACTGGAAGAGAGGGTGTTGTGGAGATGGGAAAGCACTGAGCTGAGCCAACTTTTCTTTCTGCCTTGAGACTTGTGCTTAGTGCTGCTGTGTGAATTCTCACTCCAGACTCCATTCCTGGAAAGCACGAAAGGTCTGACTGCACACGTCCAAAACAGTGGCAAAAGCTGTTCTACATAAGAGGTGTGCACCAGGAAAACTGTAAAAGGAAGTGGATCAGTCCCCCTCTCTCTCTCTGTCTCTTGCACTCTCTCTGTTCACCCCATGTCCAAGTAACAGTTCCCTGACATGTGATCTGGTGTCTTTGTTCAGCCTGAAAAGAATTTATAATGAACATCACACACCTTATTGGGTCAGTTGTGAAATAACAGACCAGGAAAAGAGGGTGGGAGTGCTAAAGCCTTGGATTAACTCTTGCATGAACTATGAGTGAGAGTAGAATTGGAAAATGGATCCAAACACTGAGAAGCTGCAGTGCTATATTGAAATCCTATTGAAGAATAATTGTTTTCAATATCCAGTGTAATTGCCTAGACTAGAAAGTCTGTAGTTTTCTCCATTTACTTCAGAGCTAACATCAGCAAGCAATTGATACAGCTGAGGACTGAAATAATCACCTCAACCTTGCTGCTTCCTGAGTCTCAGGAAACCCATTCACAGAACTTCTCAAATGCTCAACACAGAACAAGGTGGGACAGAGACCTGCCAAGGGTAGGATGAATGAAAGCATGGAAAGCCAAGCGTCATATCCACTGCAAACACATCATCCTGCTGCTACACTGCTGTGGCATTTCCAAGGAGCCTTGCCCATCTGAGATGCACATCTGGGAGCTTCCCTGGGCACAGCCATGCACCAGAGGGAGCTGCCTGCTATGCATGTAAAGAAATAAAGAAAAGTTCTAACACACTGTGGGAAAACTCACAAAATGCTGGTAGGAGAAAAGCAGTGGGCCCAACTGGGCCAGTCCCAGCAAAACTGGAAGCTGTGAGGGAGGGACCACACATCAGGTGCAGGAAAGGCCAAAGGAAGGCAGGCTTAGGAAAACAGAAAAATCACCACCATTCCAAAATTTGGGAGCTTCATTCTCCATCCTCTAGCATTTAAACCGCTTTTTCTCAATTTCTCATGTTGTGGTTTAACCCCAGCCAGCAACCAAGCACCACACACGATCATTCTCGCTCAATGACCCACCAGCAGGATGGACTGGGCAGAGAATTGGAAGGGTAAAAGCTGGCAAACTCACAGGTGGAGAATAATTCAGTTGCATACGGAATCCAGAAGCTGCACACACAAGTAAAAACCCCAAAGAACTCATTCACCATTTCCCATGGGTAGGCAGATGTTTCACATCTCCAGGACAGAAGGGCCCCTCACGACTCACAGGGACTTGGGAGGACAAATGCTCCAAATGTCCAAACGTCCACTCCAAACGTCCCCTCCTTCCTCCTCCTTGGACGCAGCCTGGAATGCTGAGCAGGATGTCAGATGGTCTGGAATATCTCTTTGGCCACTTTCGGTCACCTGTCCTGACTCTGCCTCCTTCCAACCTCTCATGCAGCGCAACCCCAGGGGAGCTCTGTCTGGGCACCTCTTTCAGTTGTGGTGGGTGCTATGAGACATGGCAAAAAAAAAAAAAAAAAAAAAAAGAAGAAAGAAATAATTTTGCTTCAGTCAAGGAGGAATATGGAGTTAGCAAAGGAAAAGTGTTAATTCTGTTTTCTATTCTGTTTTCTGTGTTTGAAATTGATTTGTTTGATCTGTTCCTGGCACCTGCTAAGTATTGTCCAGAACCAAAAAAGAAGCACAGTTGAAGATGCAGCCAAAAAAGGGAGCAGGATTGAGAGGGGAGAAGAAAGGAGGTTCAGGGGGAAGGGTAGGTAGTGGGGAGAGATTTTAAGTTTCTGAGTACCCAAACAATGGGAAAGGCAACAGGGATGCCCCTGGCTGCAAAGGGTATAAAAAGGTTGCTGTTTCAACAGAGTGTGGAGGAGAGACACACACCTGACTCAGCTGATTTTTTGGTATCAATAAATAGTTTTTGCTTTAAAGATTTTGTCCCCTCTTAATTCTATCAAAAAGTGAGCTACATCTCACAGAACTGAGCTGAGAGAGGCCATGGCTTGTTGCGTCGCATGTGTCTGGCCGCCGGTGATTTCCAAGCTGATATCTAGATAGATAGATAGATAGATAGATAGATAGATAGATAGATAGATAGATAGTCTTTCATGGAAAGTTCCAGAAGCTGTCTGGCCAATTGCCAGCTGTTGATCTGAATGGCCACTCCCAGTCAGTGCCAGAGTCCTTTACTGTTCGTGATAATCTCACCATATATTGTCTGGGTGTCATCCATTGTGTCTTCTCTTCTCCCAAGGTGTAGGATATGGGAAGTTATGAGGTTGAGATGCCGTGGGAGGAAAACACTGTATAAGAAACTACAATTTTTTTCTGTCCATCAAATTGCTGTTCAGTCCCCTGTTCTAGAAATTTCATTGGTCTGTATTTGTTCATTGGCCCCTGTAAATTGTTATCCAACCCTCTCCCTCCATTTCTTGTTTCCTGATCAACCCATCCTTGCTCCTCCCCTTGTCCCTTCCCTGGTTGGTTTCTCTTTAGAGTTATCACTCCTACCCTGTCCTGGTTATATACCCTAGACCCTCCCTCACTCGGGGTTTTTTTGCTGCCTATGAGCCCTTCAGCCTGTTCTCCTACCCTCAATAAACAGAGTTGGAATTTCAAACAGCAAGCCTCTCTCGTCTCACTGGTTAACCTTCACTACTACATCTGCACCTTGAGCGTCTGGTGATGCGCAGGAGATAGCTGTACTGACCAAAGTGTTGGCTCTTGGGAATGCGGCCCTCCAGGTGCCGTCTGCCTGAGAGGCTGCGCTGAGGCTTCTTGGTGGTCATTGATTGTCTGATGTGTGGCCACTTCATGGCCCATCCCTTCCAGGACAACCTCCCACATGTGGAGTTGTGTTACACTGTATATCCCCTCATAATGGTTTGTCCCTCCATATCCTCCTCTTTGTATCCTTCTGGTTCATCCCAGCTTCCCCATCAGTACCTGTATGTCCATCAAACCCCAAAATCCCTGATCCCTGGAGAGCCACACGCATGTCCTTCCCCCCTTGGCTACTCGGGTTTCCCCGCCCCCTATATCTGGATGCTCCGGGCAGGGAAAAGCTCTCTCTCTGTCTGGATGTCCCATGAGGTCAGATATGGCCTGGGATCCCCCCAGGCTCTCATTAAACTTTGGAATTAATCCTGAGGAGTTGCGCCATTATCTTTTGCTTGTGGGACCAGCTTATTGTTGGACTCAGGAGGGAGCTTATCAGAGCCTCCCGGGATCCAAGGAAAAGTTCCTTCTCTCTGCCCGACTCGCCCAGCTGGACAGGGATTTTGAGGGCAAGACACATCACCCACAACTCCCCCTTTGTGGTTTTATTTCAAATGAAAGGTATAACAATCATAGTAAAAATCATAACCTTATCTTAACAAAAACCAACACAATACTTATTAGACGTTAACTAAACTTGAGAATTTAAATAAACAGGTGCGTTCATATTGCAAAGAATAACTAAACTAGAAGTAAATATAATTTTCATTTCCCCTCATTTCTAAGGGCTCAAGTTCCAGGTATATCTCTGCCAATGCATTCCCCCTCACTTACCCACAAAACAAAAGAGAACAGAAAATCAAAAGGACTGGTGGTGGCCCCTTCCCCCTGGTGCCCTTCACCAAACACACAAGTCAAAAGAAAAGGCTTTGTGGGGGACCAGCCTTTGGGGGACCTTATGGCGGGGCCTGGCACAGGTCTCCTGTGGGGGCAACAGAGTCGCTCCTCCGGCTGTCCGGAGGGCGCCGACTCTCCTGCCTAAATAAAAAAAGAACTGGGGCGACCGGCTTCAGGGGGTCGCCTGCATCGGGAATCTCTGAAACATGAATTACAACAAAAATCGGGCACTGCCAATACAACAGGAAAGCGGGAGCAGGGTTGAAGGCTGTGGCAAGGTGGGTTAGCGTAGAATGCGGGGAGGCAGGGCCAGTGCCGTCCTGGCAAGGACACGGAAAAGGAGGGCAGATGGCAGATGGCTGGTGGCTGGCCTGTGCTCTTGAGCAGGTTCCATCTCCAGTCCCGTCCTTCTCTGGGATAGTGGGTTCAGGGAAGTGGGGGGGCAAATATGAAAACTGGGAAAGGAAGTCTGTTAAATATTGTACAACTAAAATTTAAATTTAAATGATTGTCAAATATACCGCCAATTACCAGCAAACATTGTAAAGTAAATGATTTTCAATAATCACTATATCGTCACCATATATCACTAAAAATGTATCAAATGTACAATGAAACGAAAAACCGGAGTCCAAGATAACATTAAAGGTCCAAGTCTAGGGCACATGATAAGGGAAAGGTTAATATCAAGGGGACATCCTTTCAGGGCATAACCCAAGAAGTCCCCCAGCAGGCCAACAGGCCTCCACAGTGGCTCACACAGATCCAAACTGTACAAGTCTTCACTCTCTCATGTTGGCCTTAGTTCCCGTGGCAGAACTTGCCTTCCCACTGGACACTCACCTGTGCCTGAGCCTCTGGAGAAGCCCAGCTCCCTCCCACTCTGCCCACAGCAGCACAGACACTCCCAGCCTTTCCCAAGAGCTGCAGCACAACCACAGCCACAGCAGAACGCCCAGCAGTGACACCACTGCTCTGCTCCATTTGGCCCTACTCTGCTCCTCTAGTCACTGCTGCCAGCCTGTCTCTCCACAAGAGGTTGTGGCCTGGAGGCAACAAAGGCAGAAGACCTTTGCCCACTTCCAATCCATGCCACAAACCCCATCTATGGCTCTTCCCACATTTAAGAAACACCTGACCATTCAGAAGAAAATTTCGAGCTTATTCACAGGGTGAGAACAAAGGGAAGCTTCCAGCACAGTGAAGGTTTTATTTATTATCTTATTTATTTCCACTACCAGTCTCAACCAACTACAAACTACAAGCTATCAACTAGAAACTAGAAACTACAAAAACAACAATGGCCTCTTCCAGTGCTAGTATCTCCTGTCGGCCACAAACTGCTGCGTTGTCATGATCAGAGGCGTCAGGCTGGAGGTTGGCTTGGCTGAGGTTACAAAGGGATGCTGCCCAAAGAGAAGAAGAAGAAATTAATTTCTACTGACCTCACAGGCTGAAACAGGCTTTCACTGGCAAGCAGAAAGATACAGAAAGGAGGGCATTTTGTGCACCTCTGTCTCCACATCCAGGACCTTGCTACATGAGGCAAACATGGCTCCCAATCCCACAAACCCATTAACCCAGATGGCTTCAGCTCAAGGAGATTTGGTCTAGGTGACCTGGAAAGGCTCCTTCCAACCCA
>QUSF01000090.1:1259772-1383162 GCA_003676055.1 Chloebia gouldiae | reverse complement strand
CAGGCCAGGCTGGATGGGGCTGGAGCAGCCTGGGACAGTGGAAGGTGCTCCTGCCCATGGCAGGGGGTGGGACGGAAGCGACTTGAAGTCCTTTCCAACCCAAACCATCCTCATTCTGTGATTCTAGGAGGCTTTTTATTCTAAAGTTATGAAAATGTTAAATGGAAATAGCAAAATGTAGGTGGGTAGGTAAACTGTTCTTTAGTAACTTCTGGGAAGTTACTATTTGGAGGTAACTTTTCTCCTTTCTTTCTGTCACTAAATCTTTAGGATAACAAGCAATGGGTAGCCTAAATAACCAGAAAGAGCAGAAAGAATTGGGATTTTAAAAATAAACTCTTTTTGAACTGTTTAAAAATTAACTTCTGGCCTTTGAATAACTAGATTTTCTTACTAAATTAATTTTTTCCACAAAAAAGCCTGGAAAATACATTCCATCCTAAAAGTATTTGTTTATCACTAAGCCCAGCTTTTCACATACCGATTTGTCTTAACTATCTTAAAAGCAATAGGAATATTTAAAACCTGTTTTAAAAAATAATTCTAGACCACGGTGCTGAGTGATGGGCAGGAAATATACCCACCCAGCTGCTTAAAAAATCTCTTGGCCATGCAGGTTGTTAGTGCAAGGACAAAAGAGCAAATTGGAGAATTTTTTCCATCTCTATGACTTGTGAGACCTATCCTGGCAAAGCAGGGGAGTTTTGCAGCTGTAGTGGTATTTTTAAGCCAATTGATGCTGGTTTTTTTGGTACAGTATTTATCAGATTGCTTGTCAGCCTGTTGTCCTGTATATCTTCAGTTCAGAACAACTCCAGTTCAGATAATTTACTCCTTTTTTCCTGGCAGCCAGGTCCTCCTTTGGTGCCAGCATAGGGTGCCAGAAAGATGTGGCAGCTCCTGCACACTCAGACTTTTCATTTTAGGTTGGGTTTCCATCATTTTAAGTAAAGATTTTCCTTTGCAGCAAGCCTAGGAGGAAGAGTTGGTCACCAGCAGCAGCGGGCTAGAAAATTTAGTACCAATTTGAAGCTTTAAAGGGAGGACACTGTGCCAGCCAAAGGAGCTTCCATGACAGGACACCCCCTTGCCAATCCTTAGGTTACCTTTAAAATTATGTGATCTTATGCTGCTGCTGCTGAACATTTTTCAGTGTGGTACAGAGCCCTTTCTCTGCTACTGTGGTTTGTTTTTGTGTCCCATTTCACTCCTGCCTTTTTAAAAATGCACTTCAGGAGTATCCCGTGGCATTGGGAGGTTTCACAGGGCACATTTTGAACACCTCACATGGAAAAACTGCAAGAAAGGCCATATTTTATTTTGGAGGTGTCTCCTTTCAAAGCATCAGTGTGGTACCTGCTTAAGTAATCAGTGATGAAATAAGAGATGGCAAACTTAAAACGTTTAAACTGGCAATCTAACTCCTTGAAAAAATAATTTACATACTTGCATGGCTGGGTTTGAGTATTAAGGAGGTTTTTGTCCCAGGTTTAATTTTTAGCCCTCTGGATCTGCTGCCTTTCCCATGCTGGAGGGCCCGAGCCTGGCTGAGTGTGTTCAGGGCTTTGTTCAGGTTCCTCTTCTGGAACCTTCTCTGCAGTAATTGCTTTGATAATAATAGAGCCACACTGCACAGGTTCATAAAGGACACGCTGCCACTGAACACATTGTTTTGTGTCCTGTTCCTTTCCTAACAGGTGCAAGCACTCTATTTCTCATCTTGGCAGCTTATCAACACTGAATTAACACTTCTGGGTCCTTATAATGGCCCAAGGAGCTCAAGCTGACCAGGTCAGCTTCTGTGACATGTGAAACACCTCTTTTTCCATATCCCCTTCTATCTGAATTGAATTTTGCCTTTTTATTGCCAATTAACTTGGTCATATAAGATTTCCTGCAAGTGGGAGTTAGCCTCACTTTTACCTGCTTTAAAGAATTAAATGAAAAGCAGCTGTTTCCTAGCTACCATTAGGGTGTTCTAGGGTTTTTTTCTATGCAGAAACACACAATAAGCCAGTCCTGTTTTTTCCTATTCCTAGCTCATCCGTTTGTAATTTATTTTTATTTTCCTTCCCACTAGATTTTACTACCAATTTGAGACCCAGCACTGGCAGCCAGGTTTTTCCAGCGCGTCTTTGATCATTGGCAGATTCTGCCTGGAGATCCCTGGCAAGTTGTGACAGAAACAGGTAAAAGCAAAGGCTTCGAGGAGTTTGTTCCACCTCTGGATAACTTCCTAGGTAAGTAGTAATCACTTCTGCTTCATGGTGTGTGATGCACTGCCCAGTGGAAATTTTGTAGAGTGTCACACTGAATACACACAGTGTTAATAAAGTGTGGTGATGACATGACCACCTAATTAAAAAAAAAAAACTAAAATTACATCTGAATTTGACTTATGTGGTTGTTGTTGCCTGTATGTAGTCTGTGACCACTCCTGCCTGTGTCAAAAGTCCACTTTAAAAAAAAGCCACTTAGGACTGTTCTTTACAGTTTGCCTAGACCACAGTAATTTTTAACCTAGCAAGTGCCTCCCATCACTGTTGCTCTGGCAGGAATTCTTGCTGTATGGTCAGGTTTTGTCCTCTCAGACAAAATATGTGTTCTTTGCTTTCCTAACAGGAATCCTCTGTGCTCTGGGGGATGGATGGCAAAAGGCTGGCAGTTCAGAATCACAGAAATAATTAGATTGGAAAAGCCCTCTGATGTCATCTAGTTTGACCTGTGACCCCCACCACCACCTTGTCACCCACAGCATGGCACTGAGTGTCATATCCAGTCTTTCCTTGAACACCTCTGGGGATGGTGACATCTCCTCCCTGGGCAGCCCATTCCCCTGCCCAATCACCCCCTGCAATGAATTTCTTCCTAATGTCCAAACTAAACCTCCCTTGGCCCAGCCCAGGACTGCACCGTCCTCCTGTCCCTGTTCCCTGGAGCAGAGCCTGACTCCCCGGCTGTCCCCTCCTGTCAGGAGCTGTGCAGAGCCACAAGGTCCCCCCTGAGCCTCCTTTTCTCCAGGCTCAGCCCCTTCCCAGCTCCCTCAGCCCTCCTGGGGCTCCAGCCCCTTCCCAGCTCCGTTCCTGCCCTGGACACGCTGCAGCCCCTCAGTGTCTCTCTTGTCCTGAGGGCCCAGAGCTGTCCCCAGCACTGGAGGTGTCTCAGCAGTGCCAGCACAGGGACGGGCACTGCCCTGGGGCTGTGGCCACGCTATTTTCCAGTACAGGAAGTGCCTGTTCCTGCTGCTGGACAGGTGCACAGTCTCTTGGAGCAGGTGTGGTGGTGTTGGGCAGCGAAGGCCTGCCTCCATGGCTCTCTGACAGCTTTATCTGATGGCGAATATGAAAATGAGAAGCCAGTTCAGGCTGAGAGCCTTTAAGATAGATCATCCTGTCACTAGAATTTTAGCAGCTAGTTCACTTCCAGAAACTGCAGAAAAAAAATCATAGCAAATGAGTAGGTGAGGGGAAAAAGGCCAGTGTGTGGAGCAAGGCTTTCATAGCATGGTGTTATCTGTGCAGAGGGGAGGAATTAGTGTGCTAACCTCATCAGCTTTACTGCCCTTCTACAGCTGGCTCAAAAGTGTATTTGAAATGGTCCACTCAAAGCTGAAACCATAAACTCCCACAGCAGAAAGAAACAGGCAAGACCTTATCTAACCTTTTCTCCAAGCTTTTTCTTGTTAGAAGTTCTTGGACAGACATTCTGATGCATTTTAGGATTTGCTGAAAGGGAAATAAACCAAAGCCACGCCTAGCTACACTGGGCAGTTTGGCTGAGCAGCACGGCAGTGGGGCAGACCCCACCTCAGCTGCAGCCCCTGTGCCCCTTCCCACCCATCCCACCAAATTCCTTGTTCTCTTGTGGAAGCAGGAAGATGGAAGGGGACACTGCACTCCTCAGTCACCTTGGTACACCCCCATCCCCAGCAGAGTTAAAGGATTCAGGGGTTACACAAGCTTTGCACTTACTGGCATTGCAGGAAATGCACACTCACCACGGCCTGTGACAATCCGGGCTGAAACGTCTTCAGCTTGCACTGGTGGTGTCACGGCTCTGGAAGGTTTGAGGCTGAAGAACACAACCCTGCCTCAGCCCCAATTACTGCCTGCAACATGTGGCACAGTAATTTACAAAACTGCAGCTGTATTTTATTATACCCTGAGTGGTTTAGAGCACATCCTAAGGACGCTTGTCCTTACTTCACTTCTCTGATGTACATGTGAGATGCTCTCATCCCCTCAGCCACACTCAAGTTTGACATTAAGAGCACAAACAGCATTTTCAGCAGAGACCAGTTTTAAATCTTTTATTCAGAATTACTCTTGGAACCTCTTTCCACACTCTACTTACAGGTCAAGTCGACGTGCAATGGTGATGCAGAAAGCACTGATCTGCTGCAGGCCATCAAGAAAAACTTCATAACAAGCATGGTTTTATTGGAAATAAATCGTGCTAACAACTGATCCTTAACAGGTACAAAATATTAAACTGATAAGAAAAAAAGAAAAGAAAGATTGGGGCACTATTAAGACCAACATGTGAACTCAAGACTGCGTGAAATATCATACAAAAAAGGCAATAAGGAACAGTAACGCAGCATTAAAGGTAGGGATAGAGGGCAGACAAAAATTACAAAACATCCTGTTTCAATATATTTCATCCATGTACTTGATTCAAATACTGTAACAGTACTGGAAGGCAAAAAGCACCAGACATCCAACTAAAGAGGTAAGAAAAAAAGAACAAAAAATTAGCAAAAAAAGTAAGATCTGGTCATTAGGGAAGAAATAATCTCAAATACAGTTACTTAACAGAAACGCAACACTTGAAAAAGCTGTTATTTCAGCATACATAGACAATATCATTATTCCAGCTCTATGGAAATGACTTGGTTTTCCTAGTCTGTAACCTCTTCCACATACAGTACTGCTGAGGTTATCCCCAGGTGTGTGGGCAGACACTGCATACACACTAACAAAGCAGCACAGTCATTAGAGGAATAAAACAGGGGGAAGTTGTTCCCTTTGAAGTAGAAAAGCAACAATCAGGAGGCCAGGAAATGTGGGGCAAAGCATCATTAAGCCCTGAACACACAATTCAAAATTAGGTGGGAACACTGTGCAGCTATGGCTTCTATTTCCTAAAAAGCCAAGCCTCCCTCACAGTCCACATGGAATACAGCAGGTGCTGAAGAGATATAAACCATGATCAGGAAATCCTAGAAAACACTCCTGCACTGGAGAAACTGCTTCCTATTTAATCTTCTTACAGCTACCAAAGAATGCAGCTGTGAATTCAACTGTATACTGGGAGTTTTTGGTGGTGGCAAGGTGTCCCAGTTACAGCACGGCAGCACAGAGACTGTGTGATGCAGGGTTTGCATAGATATTCTGTCCCCTTCCTAGCTCAAAAAACATAAAAAAGAAAGAGGTCACAGCTTAGGCTTTTGTTGCATTTGTGAACATGAATCTAGGAAAAAAACCCCCAACAACTCCATTTATAGTGGCTTCCACTATGTCCCCTTACCAGGGGATGTGGGGAACAAGACATAAAACACATCATGGCTATTTCAAATCTTCATTCTCTTAATGAAGTTTCTTACAGGCCCCAGTGAAAATATTACAAATTCACTAATTCCTACACTTTTGCACCTTTTTTCTAACTGCTGTCCTAGAGCGAGTAAGTGCTTTTCTTTATCAAAAAAAATGTCATTTGTTTTTACATTATTGCTGTGTTTTACAACAAAATTAAAAAGCACTTATGGAATCCACACAACAGAAAGTCAGTATCCCCAGAACAAACAAAAAGCTTGAACATGTATTCTCAAAAGGGCCTTTTCTACACCAGCTATTCAACGAGCAGGAGAAAGAAAAAAAACCCAACCAAAAGTCATCCTATCGCTTCTCTTCCGAGCATCAACGAAATTCACCCCACTCTCCCAGGAGGCAAATCCTTTCAATAAATATCAGTGTGAGCTCTGAGGTGCTGGAATTCCGGGGTGGGGGGGAGGAGGAGCAGCAGCAGCTGTGTGCAATGCCTGCGGGGTCCCGTGCTGCCCCAGGGTCAGTCCAGAGAGATGATGTCGGGCGCGCTGCCGCCGCCGCTGGTGATGACGCCGGCCTCGGCCCGGCCCGAGGAGCTAACGTGCGTGCTGCTCTCGTGGTGGCTGGTGGAGGTGATGATGCTGCCAGGCGTGCTGCTTGTTAAGGTTGAGGTGAGACTATCCAAAAACATAGGAGGACAGTACTGCTTGAAACAAACAACGAAGAGTGAAGAGACTAACTGCACGAGAGAAATGTACGCTCTCAAGATACATCTTCCCCACACAACAAGCACCAGACGTGTTCCTGGCGGGACCACGGCGAGAACCGGAGTTCTGCATATCAGTGACCAAGCGGGGATGGCAGCCAGGAACCTCCTCCCTCGCCCTCCCCTTTTTGTTCTCCAGAATGGTTTGGGTTGGAAGAACCCTAAAGCTGATTTCATTCCATCCCCGGCCATGCGTAGGGACAACCTTCCACTACCCTAGGTTGCTCCAAGCTTTGTCCAACCTGGACAATTCCAGGGATGGGGCAGCCACAGCTGCTCTGTGCAGCTTATGCCAGGGCCTCAAATACACTCTGGGTATATTCAAGTTAGTGCTGAGCACATATTTACTTTAAAAAGTAAATTTTTTTACTGTCAGTAAAAAATGAGTTTTCAGGCCTGGGATCATCATAGAAAGGCAAAACTGAATCCTGTTTAATGCATCTTCATTACTTGCTAGGTTTTCCTAGACTGTGGTTAGGTCTAAGCAAGTGAACTGCAAACACAGTTTGGATGATGACACCCTGATAACTACTGGAGCACAATATCACAAAAATCAGACTTGGAAATTAACCCCGTAACAGATCAGAAACATACCTGTGAATCAACTGGGATTAGCGAAAGAAAATCCAGACCTAGGAAGAAGAGAAGGATGATAAATAGACAAGTCTCTCTTTTATTAACACACAAAAAATTTAAGGATTTTTTTTGTGGTTGTAGAATAGATTTTGCAATTCATACAGAGTTTCTAAATGGAATATACCACTGTGACACCACTCTCAACGACTACTTCAGGCAGCAGCAAAACGAATTATCTAGTAAAAGTGGCTCTTTCTAATAATGAGGATGACATAATGATGTGTTATTCACTGAATACTGCAGGGTGGTTCAATGTGGTTGCTTAGATGGAGGTTGCCATTTGGAGCTGTTGGTTCATTAATGCAAGTTTCACTGCATATTGTACCTGACTTGGCCAAACTGGGACATGAAGAGTGTCATCACATTAAAGATGCTGGAATGAAGTAAAGTCACAACATGCACAAGTCCAAAAACAAGCAGCAGGTCTCTTCCTCCACCCACGGGCAGCCAATAAGGAAACATTTCTAATATCATCCCCGTTTTGTGTCTAGACAAATAAAAGGAATGAAGAAGAGGAAACTACAAGTAGTTCAATGTATATCCTCTTAGAGCAGTCACAACTAGTGTCCATCTTAAACACCATTTGCGTGTAACTATTTAGGGCAAGATGTTTAGAATTATGAAACCAATGAGAAATTACCACTTTTTTTTTTTTTTTCTAAATATTGGCCTTGTGTTTGCTATGTCAACAGAAAGAAATGATATACTCCCTCCCTCTCCCCTCACCTCCAAATCTCTTCTGGCCCATGAAATCTTTCCTCCTCTTCTCTGTTAGAGAAAAATTTTGAAGGAGATTTTAAAGGTCAGTTGCATTTACAGAACTGACAACTTCTTTTGTCTGTACAAGTTCTAGAACTTGGTTGGTAAGAGCTGAACAACAGTTCTAGACTTCTGTTCTCTCAGCTTATTCTCCCATCCAATTTGGGAAGACTACTGATTTCTTAACAAGGGAGAAGTGGAGGGAGGGAGCAGTAAGGGAGCCAAAATGGACAGAGAAACAAGGGGAATGATATCCATCTCATTGCCAAACTGGTGCTGAAAGAAGAGGAAAAAACCCAGAGATGTTGCAGGGGAGGAATGGAGACAGGCAATGGAGCAGGGAAAGGGAAGTACAGGAGGCCAAAGTGACACCTGTCACCACAAGTCACCACTTCCTGGGCTCTGGGTTTGTTACAGCCGGCCAAGAGAACCCCCAGAGTCCCTATACACAGTGTTCTTTTCAAGGAGCCAGGATAGAAAACAATCAGTATCCCCACCTTTTGTCTGATATTTAGCAGCAGTGTTGAAGAATACATCATAGGCATTTAGGGTATGTCTAGGTAAAGAAAGTCAATAGAGGTCAGCTCACAGATTGTAGCTCACCTTAACCTTTTTCATACAGTCTAGACAGAGCACCAGTACAATCAGCTAGCAGAGTAACTACACTGAGGGCTGGGATGAGTCAGCACCCTCACAGCTCTAGTAACTAAAACAAGCAACTACTCTCCCTCACATCTACAACACATAACTACAGGATGCTTACACAAAGTCTGGCCAAGCACGGCAAGAGCAGTTTCTGGCTGCTGTGCTCACATGCCAGTTTGTACCCCAAAAGCAGTGCTTTTCACATCACTGCTGCAAAATGCAATCTGAAAATGGGCAGACAGCCTGTACTAGGCTTGTCTAGACATCACATCAGTGCCATACTGCATATAGACTTGTTCCATTAAAAAAAAAAAAAAAGCCAAAACCAAAGAGTTAATAAATTCTTCCAATTTCTACCCACCCCATAAATTAATACTGCTGTCAGAACATACATGAAAAACACCCAGCACCTACCTGGCAAGTCTGATGAAATACTGGATATTGGTGGGTGATGGAATGGTACTGGGTAGTCTGTTAATGAAGGAGGAATAGCAGCAGCATCGACCGTCGTCACGCTGGGCACTCTGGCAGTAGATGGCTGATACATGAGAACCCTGTTTCAAACAGCATGGGAAATTACAAACAACCTGGCTGTTAGTTGCACAAGGGAAACCATGCACTGCTGTGCACTCTCATTCACAAGTCAGCGTGCGACAACACAACTACAGCGTGGCTACTCACTACACAGTACTCCACTCTAATTTCCTTTTTCATTACAGTCTTCATAATAACATGACCGTATCTCGGCTCTCAACAGCAGCTGTGACATAAGAGCAAGTTGGCATTAAAACAAAGTAACAGTGCTGGAGTCATTGGCAACAGTCAAAGACCAATGAGTGTCTGTGAGCACCCAGAGGGATGTAAAGGTGACCAGAGCCAGGAAGAGAGTGTTCTATTTGATTTCTCCACAGAACTGCTGCTCAGTGCCCACCTGTTACACCAAAGGCACTACTGACCATTATCCTTCCCCATAGGATGACACAGATTACACAGGTGGGAATTAAATATAAGCCTGTTTTTACTCACAGCCTCCAGTTCAGCTCTCAAGAAGCATGTTACAACCCTTCTGCTTCCCCTCATGCTGCCTGACCTCTTGACAGCATTGTTACAAACACCGCCACAGGTGCCCAGGCACCAGCCACATGCATAAAACACATCATGAGCTCCAAGCAGGTGGAAACACACAGAATTCTGCTTTCAGATGCTCTGCACCGCTCCCTCCAGCCTTTGGTGTTATCATCTTCCTTCCCACACTCCTACCTGTTAACCTACTTCTGATGTCAGAACCTTGGATTTCAGACCCTCACTTCTCAGGCACCTCTCATAATTCAGCCTATATTGTTGCTTCTCTAAGAAGACACCCTAGTTTTCCCAAAACCAGCATTCAGACAACACTGTTTAAAAGAGCTAAACCCCAAAAGCCTGGCTTTGATCTGAACTTGTAAGATGAAAATATGCCATATCCATACCCAAAAATCAAGGAAAATACAAAAGAGAGAAAAGAAGTCAGTCCTCCTACAATTAGAGTTGCAGGTAGCCATTTCAAACAAAGGAGCATGGAAGGGAGTCTTGGTGCCTTCTGAAACTTCATTAAGAGATGTCTTTGTAGCTACACTTTCTTGTAAGAGAGGAAGAGTCTCTTGCAGAAGGACTACTCCACAACCCTCACAAAAAAGCAAACAGCATTGCAGGACCACTGCTCAAAGTGGTTGAAGATAACCAACTACTTGCTCAGCAAGGACCACACAGATATTCCTGTGGACTAGAGACTCACCACGCCTGCTCATTACTTCTGAAACAGAAGGGAAACCTTCAAAACAGAAGGGGATTGGGTTTATTATTATTATTTTAGTACAGGTCATAAGCCACTACACAGAGAGACACAGACACACACCTCATGCAGGCAGCAACACTAACTGATGAGCCATTACTAAAAGCTGAGCTTGGAGCAGTGAGTGCTGGTGAGCCTGACCAGTGGCCCTCACTCCCTGCAGGTCTGGGGTGCCCCACGGGCCAAGAGCAGAAACATGGGAGCCACACGCAGCACCCGAGCTGAGGTGCAGAAATCAGGACATACAGAAGGTGGCACAGCAGCAGAGAATCTGGTCAAGCCTGGTGCCAAAGTCAGGCCTGACTACAAAGATGGAGGAGTTGCCAGAGGATTTGGGAAGTCGCTGGTTGTGCTAATCAAGGTGCAGGACTGACTGATGACCACAGCCAACAACAGCATCCAAGACATTCCAGGGTTTAACAGCAAGACGAAGGAAAAGCTCATCTTGATTCAAAACAGCAAAGTGGCTCCCTTCCAAGACTGACAGGATGGATGAAACACACAACACAGTCTCATTCCCTGGGCACCAGAGCAGAATAGATAGAGGATATAGCAGACAGCAAGAGAAAAGCCTTTAAGATGACACTAACTCAGCAAGAATGCATGAGGTTCCTCCACTTGGCATAATCTACTTTCTTAGGAGAACACTGCCACTAGCTTAGTCAGGTTCCTTTTCTATGGAGAAATGTCCCTGAAAACACAGCAACAGTCAGCACAAAAAAAAAAAAAGTTCTTTGTGAGGTAAAAATCTATTTAATAGTGTTTTCCCTGTACAAAGTTACTGCATCAGTACAACCTTCTACAGGAGAGGCCTAGACATTCTCCAAGTGCAGAGCTGGATTCCAAGTATGTTACTCTCCAGATCAGTTTAGCTGAGACATTACAGAATAACAACTAACTTTAAAATCAACAAACCCTTTGGTTGGGCTCCCGTGTATTTCAGACATAAATATGCACTTCCTTTTGGCTGGAGGATCTTCTTCTTCATCAGAAGAGCTTTCTACTGTCAAATCGATAACATCAACCTTCTTGTTTACCTCACTGGTCACTGTCACGGAACACGGTTTGCTAACAACACTGGAACCTGAACAAGAAAATAAAACAACATTGTTCTCCAAAAGCTGGTGATATCAGCAGTTTCTATTTACAAGAGAAGCAGGAACCCAGATCCTGTACACTGGATCACCTTCCTGGCCATTACAAATAATATTTTGCCCCAGTACCTGCTTTATGACTCTTCTGTGTTACATTGAGACTATCAAAGAACAAACTTTTGTTTTCACTTATCATTTTAAGCATATAAAACAAAAGCAACCTTTAATTTTCTTAACAGCTATTATAAAGAGCAAAGACAAAGACCAAAAATGTGCTCTTAGAAATACAACCCCTACTTTTCTAGCTTAAATTACAAGAATGTTAGTAGTAGTAAGCCCTCCACAAAACAAACACCAACATCCACACACATTATCCAAGCTACAATTAAGTCTCCAAGACTTTGTGCTGGTTTGCAACCAGTACCCATATGTACATACTTTCTATTTTGGTGCACTGAGGACTTGACACTTTCACAGCTTCCTTCTTTGGCCTCATGGGACACCAGGAGCCATCCTCCTGGAATTTGATCTCATCCACATCAGAACATTCATTAAGTATTTCCATAAAGAGGCTGAAAAAAATAAAGTTTCGTTTTTTATTCTAAGTGACATTTTTATTCTAAGTGAAAAGGAGACACAGATAGATAATTACGATCAACTTGTACCCACTGTATCTCCTCTCTCCCTAGTTCCTCTTTACCTGAAAGCCTGTAATTACAGCCTTTGCAGATATCAGAAAATAAGATTATCCCAACCCATCCATAATTCACTCCAACATTACTGCAATGCACAGACTTCCATACTGAAGCAGAATCCATCACCCCTTGAACCAAGTTAGATAACTGTTATGAGTTAGAAGTTACATTTTGAAGTTAACACCTTTTAGGGATAGAGACATGTAAAAGGAAGACCTGTCCTTTTATGTTGTGTTTATATTTCCCCAGAGGAAATACACTGAGACTCAGGAATTTGATGGTGCAGTTAGGAGATAAATGTACATAGCTCATTATGGGAAGAGAAACTAATGGAGTCTAATGGACTGCCAGTCTGAAGTATTATGAGAAAAAATAGCATGAAATGGCTAAACCTCAAGTCACAAAAGTAGCTACTGAGTACATAATGAAAAATTTTCTTACCCATCCAGTATGAGGCTCTCGTAAGCTGCCTTTTTGTCACAGACAGGGCAGATCCAGGTAGGCTTCTTTTCATTCATTTGAAGATAAAGAGCAGCATCGAAACATTGCAGGTGTGTGCAAGTCACAGCCCTGCATGGGATTGTCAGTCTCATTTTTCCCAGCTGCAAGAGATGCATTTAAAGGGTGTCAAAAAAGAAGACAGAGAAACAGGCCTGAATGGTTAACAATGAATCCAGAGGCACCTGGTGAAATAACTCTTCCTGCTCAGGACAGAAGTCCCTGGGGCTAAGGGTGCTGCAAGTAAACCCACCCCATCACAGCACCCACACAGAGCTCCTGAAAGAAAAATTAAAACCCTCCTCCAAGGCTTCACCACACTGAGAGCAGTCAGAAATACTTCTGATGAACCTGAAACAATGTTATTTGCAGGATTTCATTTTTATTAAACAATCAACTGAAGTACCCACTTCTATAATTTTCTTTTAACCCAGTATTTCAGGTGTTTTCCTGAGCTCCAAGTACTTATTCATCTCAGAATGACCAATTTCTTCCTGACAAGAGAACCCCCAAGGCAGCATTGCCTTGTTATAAGGTGATCACCTGTTTTTCTGTTTGCTTCTGTATCTGCAGTATAGGCAAAGCCACCAAGATGAGGAGATAAGAGGTTTTAATTATCATTCCATTCTTTAATTATTCTGTCAGCCTGCCTGATTAGCCTCAGCACGTCAATACAGGAGATTAATCCTTCTACAGGCCGCACTGTACACAAGCAGCAGCTTGACTCTGCATCACAGCTGAGGCACCCACAGTCCTAAACCACAGCTGGGTTACTGCTGCTTCTACCCACTATTTTATCTTAGCTTGCTAATAAAATATAAAACAAGTCAGGTTTCTAAAGCAAGGCCTTTGAAAAGCAGCCCAATTCTGCACTACAGACGAAAATATGAATGTTATCTGGAAATTTCCAGCCATACTTACAGGACACATCAGAGACACCCGCAGACTGGTTGTGGCAATCTCACTATCAGGATCTGCAGTCAGTTTTTCTTTAACTATTAAAATAAATAAAGAAGTTATGCATAGAGGTCATTATTTCAAATGCTACCTTGATTCAGCAGTACATACACCTTTCTTTCAGCTATCTAAAAAAAATAATCTAGGAAACTAGTTCATGTACAACAACAGTTTCATTACTTATCAGCAATGGGCAACCTGCATCACATTATCAGATGCTGTTTGACTGCAGATGCAGTAAAACCACACAGAGCAAACTCAACCCAGCATGTCAAGAGATAAATAAACCATTATTGTGAATGTGACTGAGGTACAGGTGAAGAGAACTCAGGACATCGAGGTGCACCTCACAGCCCAGCATAGTAAGGGCTCGTGGCATTCCCAAAAACATATTTCAGATAGGATCTCTGGGTATCCTCCCTAAAAATCCTCACTGAAAAAGAGTGTATCCTCACCAACAGCCAAGGGAACCTGTGAAACCCTGGGAATAGACTTTATTCTCAAAATATAGCAAATATCTTCTGTACTACCAATTCTAGTTTTAAAGAGCCACTAACTACCCTCCAAAAGTACAGACAGACAAGTTAAATACTTACTTAGAGCTCTGGAATGATCAGGATTTCTGATACCTTTCATTTTTAACCTCTGCAAAAGCATAGCTGAGGTGAGCTGGCGAACCAGATATACAGACATGGAGTAATTCTACAAAAGGAAGAATTAAAGATTAAACGTTGATTTCATATCATACTCTCACTATGACAATAGATGACTATTTACGCAAGTTGTAGCATACAGTAAAAACAAAAATGTGACTTTTTGCTTAATCATTATTAAGAGCATTGACAGACAACTTCAATTCTGTGGAGGTCCAACATTCTGCCAGAATTCTCTGGCCAATCAGGTCTAATTATCTGACTCCAGTTATGACTGAACTAAGAGGTAATTTCCCAACCAAGAGACAATCTGAGCTCTTCTCTGGAAAGGTAATATGCAACACATTTCATACATGTAGTCTTTTAAGAATTTCTTACATTTTGCCTCCTTAATCTTCCCCTTTTTTCCAGTGTCAGTGGGGAGCTCAAAGAATCACTTGACAAAAGTTAAATGGTCTTTATGGTATAAACAACAGCTTCAGATGGTACAGAGCTGCCCCAATTTCTTTGTACCTTTTCTTTGGCTTGTTCTGTACTTCTAAGCCCAGCCTTGTTACACCATGTCCGTTCCACTAAGCCTGGCCCCATTCCCCAGCATTTTCTACTCCTCCCTAACTCACACCACTTGTCAGCTTCTTTTGTTCGCTGTTCACTCCCTCTTCTAGGTCACGAATGAAAAGACTGCAAGCCCCAGTGCTGCAGGATAATAATGGTTTCATCCATGTAACAAGAACAACCTGTGACCTCTTATTTCCACTGCCTGCCAGCCATCTTCCTATGGCTCCTGCACTGCCTGGGTACTACACAGGAACTTCAAAAAACTCCTACAGCCCTGCTCCTCCTTTACCACCTATAGGTAAACCAGCTCTTACCCAGAGCAGCAGATAAAGCATTCTAATTGCACATGAAGCCACTAAGAAACCCAGATTTTTGGTTTTTTTTCCTTAAAGAATGGCCACTTGTTGCCTTACAGAGAGGATTCTACAGGCCCAGGTCTGCCCAGCAGTGAGGGGTTTATGCCCCCTTGGCTCAGCAGCCCTCCAGTATCAGCCCAGTCCATGCCAACAAGCCCTTACGTGACACCTGGTCACTCTGAGGATGAAAAGCAGCAAATTCTGGCACCAGCACTAAACCACAGAACTCGCTTCACCTCTCAGGCCAGGGGGAGGATGTCCAAGCATTCCAAGTCATCTGCTTCCATCCGAGTATATTTTGGCATACAGGGAGGAAAGCAAGCAGGCCTCAGCATGAGAGACCAAGACCACACACAGGACTGGAGCCATTTTAAGATTCTGTGCTTTGACTGGGAAGCAATGGCTCAGATCTTTGTCTCCATCCCTGTTCTAGAAAATCCTCCTTTGATGTCAGTACTGGTCCTTCATTTATTTTTTTTAACATTACCTTTCAATCCAATTTCTTTCTAAAATTTTAATATAAAAGCTGATACTGGAGTCTCTTTGAAATTTGTGGTATTTTTAGTCCAGAGAATTTGATTTTGAATTAAACCTCGTGCAGAAAACTACTTTGATAACTGCATCCAGAATTAACACAAACAGTCACAGATAAGGAAGAAATAGTTCTTGACTTGGTAACAGCTGAAAGGGTGCTGCAACAGTTTTTTAAATCTAGGATGAAGTAAAAAATTCCTTGCATTCTCCTTTTCTTTCCTTAATAAATCTACAAGAGCATTTACTATTCACACCACAAAAAGTTTGTTATTTTTGACATGTATTTCAGGCAAACTCTAAAAGCAGACTTTTAAATGTGAACACTGTAAGAAAATCTTTCCATTGGTATGTAAATCCCACATGTGTTACTGAAAACTACCACAATTCTAGAGCAAACTTTGTTTCCTGGCACTGATAATAAGTTCAGCCACATAACAAAAAACACTTGGCAGCCACATCAGGCAGGAGGGGAGCAGAAATGCTCAAAATAGCTTATTTAGATGACTTCCCACATCCTACAGAACAGGTTACCTTTCCAATTTCAGAAGCCCAGGAGATGGAAATCTGGTTTGGCACTGCTGATGACAGCCTGACTAGAGATGTGATATTCAAGGGACGCCCAGGTCGCTTCTGTTCAATTCCATTTTTTGGTGGTGGAGCATATCCCTGTGGAAAAAAGGACAATGGATGTGTTACCCAGACTCCCCAGTGCACTGAAACTGCTGACATGTACTTCTTAGTTTTAAACAGATCTATGAGAAGCAGGCAAACTTAGAGGCTCTCTAGGCTGGAGAGCATTTACTCTGAGAAACACCAGACTTTCACAGTACATCACCAAACTCAAACACAGTTATAAGGTATTTGTTGTTTTAAAAGGGTTTTACAGAATGGCTGGAAAAGTGAAAGAGAACACAGTTTGGGTCCTGGTAGTTCACTGGAAGAGTAAAAGGTCATGTGGAAGTTCCGTCCTCTTTCTCACTATGCCCTACTGGGAAGTTCTGTCCTCTTTCTCACTATGCCCTACTGGAACAGAATGAAACATCACAAGGCCATAGCCTTAGTGACAAACAGAGCAAGTAATGAAGACTTAACTCAGTGTCTCACACACTGAAAACACTTCACTGATTAAGAAACAATTACACCTTGTCCCAAGAGCTCCACATCCCCTCAGTGACTTCTTTGCCTCGTATCAACTACTGCTGGCCCCATTAGCAACAGGTGTCACCTGTCCTTTGCCAAGGCCCCTGAAGGAGGACTGCACATGGAGTACCAGCTGTATTTAAGAGATGGAATCAGAATGGTTTGGGTTGGAGTGACCTTAAAGATCATCCTGTTCCAACACCCTCGTCACGCAATAAGCCTGTGGCTTATTCCTCTCACCCTGCATCTGTCACGATGACAACAAGCCAGTCTGACAGAGCCACCATGAGAATCCCTGCTCTGAGCTCACAGCCAGCCTGCAGCCACTCATCTCAAACTCATATGGCACCTGAAGGATGCCAGCAAGATGCAGCTTGGCCTCTTGCACAGACCTTATTGATGCATTTGCAGACAGTGTTGTTTTAAACAAAAAATCACCCAGAAAGGGTATGCTGAGAAAAAAAAAAAGTATTTCTTTAGCCAGAGAAATACACACACATTCACAACCTAGTGCTTGGTAAAGGAGTTACTTTGAAAGATGCTAAGTCTGGAAATAAAAATAATAATTAAAAAAAATATATAAACAGCCTCTTCTACTCACTAGCCCAGTATGCCACAAGGGCTTTATTCCAGAACACAGAGGCAGCAGATATATGGGCACTGGTGATAATTTCAAATTTAAAATATAGAATGATTTCAGAAGAGAGTGAATGCAAGTTCTCTTACATTTCCCAAATTTTTTTCCAGAGAGAGACTCTGCAGTGCACATGCTTTGTTTCAGTGAAGCTTTTAGTCTTTTCTTCCACAGAGCTTATTCTTGAGAACAGGTTCATCCTCATACTCCTACAACAATCTGGAACCTTCCCTTCCTGTCCTTTTAGAAGCATTCTGCTTGCCTCCCAACCAGCTTGGCCTGGCACTGTTGAGGCAGGCTGCTAACTCTAGTGACAAGAAACTGCCAATATTATTGGGGACTTGAAGTCTTCCATGGTTCTTCAAAGAACCGCACTATCAAGGCAGGTATCATCTGCCACAGCAAGGAAATTCACCAGGAGAAAGACTAACTGCTCATTTATCTGGCTTTTCCCAGTGACAGAGATGCAGTATACAAGGAAACATGATTGTTAACATGAGAACAACCCAGTGTAGTACTGGCACACAGGCAGCATTTCTCTGAAGCTTCTGGTAAGGACTGCAAGCAAGGAGATGACCAAGAGTAATTTGCAGACTTCAGCAGAGGCATGTCCTACCAGGCAAAGACAGAAGCTCACTTATGAACTGTGCAAGTGAGCAATAGAAGTTGGCATCACTGGTTAATTACCTAACACTACTGCAATGGAAAACAGTGGTCTTTGAAGCAAAGAAGTTACCTTACACTTCCTGCAACAGAAAGGAAGTGCCAGATGATGCAGAGAGAGACCAAATGAACAAAAAAAAGGCTGCAGAAGCGCTCAGACTGAGACTCTATTTGCCATTCAGCTCACAGTGAATGAGGAGGGGAAGTTGCCAAGACAATAGTGATTTATTCACTTTCCCACCTAAGGTTCAGCTGAACAGATTAAAAAATCATTTTACCATGTGCAGGAAGAACCTAGCGGATTTAAGCCTAAAGCAAAGTAAGAACCCAAGATTAGTAGCAGCTTTTGCTACAACTGTGATACCTTGTGCACAAAATGGAGAGCACAGCAGGGTGTAACCAATATTAACAAGACTGAGAATCAGCTGACACTGATGCCCAAAAGATAGCATCAGACTGAATTCTTTTTCATTGGTTGCTGAAAGACAATCTGCAGAAGAGAAAACCCTCAAAGTTATCACACAGAATGTTTTCAGCATTTGCAGAAAACAATGACCAGAAAAACATGAGAAAGAAACCTTTTATAACCTAACACTGAAGTAGGAAGAAGAGAATTGAAGGAGTCTCATTTAAACTGAGTAGAGGCAAAAAAATTAAAAAAAAAAAAAGCAGTCAGAATTGCATATGGGAGGAGGGAAGATACAGGACAATACGTCTGACACACCAAAGTGGTTAAAAACAATCTGAAGAAGAGGTTTCACACATTCTCTCTCCACATGGTATCTTTGCAAACCCGTTACTGAAAAAACCCTCTGTTCCATGACTTTTACCACACTTTATAACCTCAAGAAGTATTTCTGAATGGGTTGTGCAAAGGCAAGAGCTTCTCTCTGTTCTACTGAAAGAAAAAAGAGAGAAACCCATTCCAGAGATATTTTAAGAATGAGAAAGCTTTTCCCTTTCTGTCTATACCCAAGCCTCCAGATAACCCTGTGACTATGCACTAATTTTTGCAACATCAGACACTCCTGAAGTGTGACTGCCAACAGTGTTCTGTTACACTATCAGCAATGTGCTAGGAACCCTAAAACACGTCTGTCCTTCATGCCCACAACAATGGTGCTCTAACCAGACAGATGCAGAGCAGTGCACAAGTGGCACACAAGATGCTGATGCCATTTCCTCTGAACAAGAAGGAACTCAAACCTCTCACAAATACAGGCAGCCCACAGCAAGGGCTACCACCCTCAAATAAAATCAGTCTGAGCACCTGTGAAGAGGATTCCCCATGCAGACAGCAGATTGGTTTTGAATTATTTAGTTACATTAACAGCAAAAGACGAGGTTTGCTATAGGGGGCTTAATCACATTTATTTTGTGCTGTGGCTGTAATATGATTAACAGCAATAATGGTTATCTCACACAGCAAATGTACAAACGCCATACCTAACATTAGAGAAATCTGAGTGATAACAAAAAGCTTGGCTGTTTTGGCAAGCTAACACTACAGAAAAACACATACACACTCCACAAGTCACCAAGAAACCACAAATACACATATACATACTTACTGGCAATGGGAACAGCTTCCCATTTACTTTAATGCACAAACTATTAGGATAATTATCCTCTTGAGGGCAGCTTGTCTCTGCTAGGCATAGCCTGTATCCATAAAAAGAGAAAGCATCATTTTCAAGTGTCCCCACAAACATTCATCAGCCACTTAAGTTTTCAGAGAACACTGCACAAAACATACCTTAGCTGAACTTGGACTGTGTAATCTCTCCTGCCTCCAGGCAAAAAGTCCCTGTGACAAAGAGAAAGAGAAGTACCCAATTAGCAGGACTCATATTGAAGCCATACAGAGAAACAAATGACACACCTGCCCCAGCATCACTAAACTTTGCTCTTGTTTTTGTTTTATTGAGCTATGAACACCTTACAACTGACATTTCTGTTTAACTACTCCCAAGTTACACAGGGCTTCAGGATCAGCATCTTACATCAAAAGTTCATAGCAACAATAAAGTAGGATGCTGCCAGGGATGAAAAAGCACCTATGAATTTTCACAGTTTACAACATCGACCCTGGGAAAAAACAGAGAAGCAGGCTTCCATTCCTGCAGCCAGGAGAAATGTGGGGAAGCTTTGCACCTCGCTGAACAGCAGCAATTATTTGGAACTGAGTAATTGCTAATTCTTTAACAGGGTACGATTTTCACAAAATGCACACAAATTCTGTGTACAGTTGTTCCTGAAGGAACAAGATATAAACTCAAGAGTAACTTCACTGAGGATTATCACTCTGCATCTGGAGAGTAAGTGATGCATATGGTGAATGAAAACCTCACACTTTCTCATGAAATTCTGTAGAAATTTACCTACACCATACCACACTCTTACTTCTTACCTGGAAATACAGATTTCTCTGACCTGCTGAGGTGTTAAAGCAAAGATAAAAAACTTCTCCTGGAACCTCTGAATACTGCTCTGTACTAGAAGAAGAAAAAAGACATAAAAGAGGTTGAACCATGGTGATTAAAGCCATTGATTAAAACAGGATCTGCAGTTTATGCCTGGAACAAGGCATTAAGTCACTCAAATGGTGGTTGAACTGCATGAAACTGTTAACAAAAAAAGCAATGGAACTAATCTTTCATTACATTACCTTCAGATGGTTTAATATCACATCACACTTCAGTACTAAAGCAGCTTGGCAAACTGTGTTACAATCCTTTCTCCCAAAGGAGGAAGGTTCGAACAAATACACAAAATATTTCACTGGATATCTGACAGAAGGAATACCACAGAGATGCCAATAACTGCAGTAAGGTACCACAGGAAGAACATGTGCACCAGAAATTATTAATGGACAGCTGGAAAATTCACAAACAACTACAGGTAACAAAATCTCTGTGGAGGAAGGGAGGGACCACAATCCCTCAAGCCAGAAAAGCCAGCTAGACTTTGTGTCTGGAGTTACCCTTTAGTGGCATCTGACAAAAAAATAAATAAATACAATGCTCACACCAGAATATAACTTGTCTGTCAGTGATGGGAACTGGCAATATTTTCGTATTTAAAGTCCACAGTAGATACATGCCACTTTCCTACTTCCTTTAAAATTGAAGAGAAGTTAAAAGTTTTGACCTGAAATAAAGGCAGATTATGCTTGTCCAATTTAAAATAAGCAGCACGGAGGACAAATGCAAAAACAGCACAACTAAACCAGCAAATTTGGAAGAGCTGGACTGCCTTGTGCACTGTGACATTCAGAGGAAATGGTTTCTATACCCAGAAAATAAACACACAAAAAGGAGGCAAACTCCTAGCTCTCTGACTTAGCTGTAATTACTGTTTGTTGGTAAAGTTTTCTCCTTGAGGTACTTTAGGATGGCAGATGATCAGTCATCCCTCGCTGATGATGGATGTTATGAGTTATGAGTTGCAGCCTAAAAGACTTCATGATCAGTTAAATGAAACTGCTTAAGAGGATGCAAACTATTTTATAAACATATTACTAAATAGTTACGGAACATTTTTTCCCATGTAAGGTAAGCCAGACTGATTTCAAGATAGAAGATGTAGCTCCAAATAATTAAAAATATTCAAGACTGAGGCACTTGGCAAGATAAACCTGATTTCAGGTTATCTGGAAGACAATGTCCACTCCACATTATAACAGCACTGCAACAACTTTCAGGCTGAGAAACTTCACCACTCTAAGCACAACACTGAACATCACAGCACAAAGTATCTATTTCAGTGCCAGATCTCACAGCCTGCAGAATTGTTGCAAGTGAGATAAGGGTGAAGTAGCAAACCAATTAATTCGTTCTTTTTACCCTGCTGCAAATTGTAAATTACTGACTCTATAATCCCTTCTCTACTACTCCTGACAAATTGTTCCTCATTTGCACTAGGCAGAAACTTCAGGTCCAAATCTTTCAACCAAAAAGTGGAGGTTCAGACTAGGTATTAGGAAACATTTTGTTACCAAGAGGGTGGCTAAACATCCTAAGCAAAGCTCAAGGAAAAGCAGTCAATGCTGTCAGTGTTTAAGAGGAATCTGCACAATGTCCTTAACTATTATTCTCTAACTTTTGGTCAGTTGGAAGATCATAGTAGGTACCTTCCAACTGAATAACCCTACTTTTCTTCTTAATAGTCAAAAGAGAAATATGTTTAATCATACTACTTTTATAATAGAAAACTCAAGTGTGGTTTTGCACTTTTGGGGAAAATGGTAAAGAAAGGCAAAGGTAAAGATATAAAAGTAAAGGAGTTTCCATTTGTCCCAGCTGCAAAAACCCACTGAAGTCTGGGCTCAGTATTGTCAGAAGCAAAGCTTATTTAATGAGCTAAGCAAGCTGCAAAGGTATTAAACACTTACCTAGACTCGTGGGTTTAATGAGCACATCGAGCACATCATAGAAAGGCAAGCTTTTCAGCTGAACATCAGGGTGAACAGGCGGAATCGGAGGGGATGGCTGCTGCATCTCAAAGTGCGGCTTAGTGTCTTGGAGGAGCACGGAACTGACGGGCGAGGATGGAGACTGGGGCGTGACTGAAGTGGAAGGGAGTGGGTGAATGCCCGCGACAGCCAAGTCAGGCTCGACTGGAGAGGAACTGCTGTCCAAGTTGAACGACGCAGGTTTTATAGCCGATAAATCCGACAGCCCCTCAATCGTCCTTGGGTACCGACGCCTATAGAGTTCTCGGATTTTGATCTGAACTGCTGGGCTGCAGCCGCTCTTCAGTAAGTGCAGTGCCCTCATCAGGAGGTCATGTTTGCGCCCACTTTTATTACGTCCAGCAAATCCCAGCAGCACTTGCAGTTCAGAAACACGAAAACTTGATACCATATTCTAAAAAGGAAAGAGAGGAAAGCACAGGTGAGCCAACAGCACCCCAAGGAGGCCTTTTCAAGGCGTATGATGCGACATCTTTCATCATTTAATCTGACAACTTGGTTATGGGTGCTGCCCACACCTTCACAGAACACAAACGTACAGTTACTTTAAAATGAAGAAACAAAGAGTCCAGGATGCAGGTTGAGTTTGCCCATGAAAGATTTGTTTCCACACTCAAACAATAGTAACAACAAAATCTTAAATTCACAAGCACAAGCTGTACCACCAAGAACCTGTCCCACTTTGTGGAACAAAATACCAAACAACAAAAATCAAGTGAATCAGTATTATCACCTGTCTCCCAACACACTTTAAGCACTTCCTTATTTTATTTCTTATTTTCTGAATAGTTTATTGTGAAACTCCCTTTATTTTAGACACTTTTAAAGGCAAACATAAGGAGAGATAGGCTTATTTCTTTGCTGAAAGATCTGCACAGCAAGGAGTACAGTTCTTAAAAGCTACATTATCTACTGCAAACTGTGCCATACAGTATGATACACAACATAATTGATTCTTCAAATGTCACAAAGAACCCCCTCTCCTTTTCAGATCACATACTCATATCAACCGTTACAAAGGTATCTTCAAAACAAATAATACAATTTATTTGGTTATCAGGTTAGTTTTGGAAAACTGAGGATTCAACTGTGAAATTAAAAAAATTAAGAATCCTACTGTTTCTGAAAACAGAATTTTAAAAACAAAAGCCCACTATACAAAAGGAAACAATTTTGTGGCCCACTACTACTACAACTACCTTTGCACAGATGCATCATCTCACATTTTTTTGAGCAATTTATGCGTCCATTCCAGAGGTATAAAGTTGTCCAGAATACTTTAACCAACTTCCTTCCAATTTCTGGGAGACTCTTTCACCATAGCAAGGAGATTTTTAAAGGTGAAAGAAGACCTGCCTTCAATCTGTGCTGCTGCAGCATGACAACTCCAGACTCAAGCAATGAAGGTGCTAACAGAAGGTATGAAATAGCAGACATCTGTGATCATATGTATTTTTACAAACAGTTCAGAAGTGCATCTGGACTCTAGTTACTAAAGCTTCGGGCATTGATTTCAAAAGGGACCAACTCAAAACACAGTTGTTTTGACTTTACCTTCCAAGACCTTACTACACAGGGTTAACACTTGTGTTCTGACACAGATCTAATCTCAGCTGAAGTTTTAACATAATTTTTGCACAATCATTGAGTCAGTGAGAATTGTTTTGGCAGTAAGACCAGTGAATTATTTCACATCAAAACTGAACTTAAAATCACAGAATCATTTAGGTTAGAAAAGACCTTCAAGATAATGAAGACCAACCATTGCTCCAGCACTGCCAAGACCACCACTAACCATGTTTCTAAATGCCACATCCACATGACTTCCAAATCTCTCCAAGGGTGAGGACTCCTCCACTGCCCAGAACAACTTGTGCAGGGTGGGACAACAGCCTTGGTCAATAATTTTTTCTCAGTATCAAATCTAGACCTCCTCTAGAACAACCTGAAGCCATTTTGTCTTGTCCCATCTCTTGCTACCTGAGAGCAACCCCACCCCCACCACTCTGGTCCCTCAGCCCTCGTGGGGCTCCAGCCCCTTCCCAGCTCCGTTCCTGCCCTGGACACGCTGCAGCCCCTCAGTGTCTCTCTTGTCCTGAGGGCCCAGAGCTGTCCCCAGCACTGGAGGTGCCTCAGCAGTGCCAGCACAGGGACGGGCACTGCCCTGGGGCTGTGTCACACTTGGCTGGGACACCACGGGCACCTCATCCACCTGAGCACATGCTGGCCCACATCCGGGCACATGCTGTCTCAAGTCCAAGCCAATGACTATTTCTTGTGCCAATAAAACACAGCAGGAGCAAGTAGCCAGGACCTGCCTTCTCAATGGCCACATTATTTATGCAAATCAAAATTACCACCTAAAACACTATGGCAGAAACCTCACCTGCCACACCCTTTCCTCATCATTGATGAGACAAGGTTATTGCATTTCAGCCCCTGATTTTCAGCATTTCCAGACAACCCATCTGGATCCAGTGACTCTTCTATCAAGAAGCTGTTCTGAGCAGAGGTAACACAGCAGCCTTCACACAAGTATTCCCGCAACAACCCTGTCTATAAATGCACCATGGACACTGCAGCCAGCAAAAAGTCATGGGAGCTACTGAGTGGCTCACCCAAACTTCTGAAGAGGCCAACAGCAGGCGTCACCTTAATTTCATCCCAGCAACTTCCCTCAGCAACAAAACAATACAAGATGGAGAATGTTAGTTTCTACCTGCATTGCCCTTCTACTTTTCATTGCACTCAACAGAGTGATTAAAAGTGTTTCGACATTCACAAAAAATGGCTTGGAATAATGTAACAGCATTATAGTTATGACATAAAAGAGAAACTGTGTGAAAAGATAATACTAGTATTCATGAATTTACAAAATCTTCATGTCGCATGGCTCTGTAGATAACTGCATAAGCTTGACAGCAATGCCAGCTCCTTTATTTTAGACACAGGCAGTAAGCATGATGCTGGATTCCATAATCACAATGCAAATGAGTAAAATAATCCTTTACATGGAGATTATGGAAACACCATGTATTGTAAAATACTGTCTACTACCCTGCCTGCTGCCTTCTGTGCATTCCTGCAAGTTAATCAAGGTGAAATGTGCAGCCAGCCACACCTCAACACAGCTAACATTTCATACAAAAAAAAAATTCACAAACTAGCACTTTATTACAAGATGGACTTCATTTTACTAGAAGACACAGCCTGGCTTCAATACCATAGTCATCAAAATTTTAAATTAACACCTACATGAAAAATGCTTGCAAGTATAAAAATATACACTGTTGGTCCACCAATGTAAAAATCTTACACAGGCTTTAGAAGGAAGACTGGCAAAAAGCGAGGTTTACAGGAGTATCTAAACAATAGCTTTTACAACACTTTCCCTCTAAACCTGTTTCTACTTTCCCTTTAAGGCAACAACGAACATGTATATGAAAACACATCTGCCAGTGCCTAAAGGGGCTCCGGCAGAGCTGGGGAGGTACTTGGGACAAGGCATGGAGGGACAGGACACAGGGAATGGCTTCTGCTGCCAGAGGGCAGGGATGGATGGGACATTGTGGGGGCACTGCTCCCTCCCTCTGGCAGGCCCTGGCACAGGGTGCCCAGAGCAGCTGTGGCTGCTCCTGGATCCCTGGGAGCGTCCAAGGCCAGGCTGGATGGGGCTTGGAGCAGCCTGGGACAGTGGAAGATGCCCTGCCCATGGCGGTGAAGCTTTAAGGTCTCACCCAAACCACACCTATGATTCTGTACTTATCTCCCTACTCTGTTTACAAACACAGAGTGGACATTCATTATAATAAATAAACTTTTATGGGGATGTAGGTGTGAGTACATTTATAATCATAGTGCAAGGCAGACACTGCCTCCAACAAACACTTATCAAGGTTTTTTTCCTTTCTTTTGGTTTTCCAACATATTGCGGAAGACTGCAGCCTCATTATTAATATGCTTTTCACATCACTCAATTACGATTAGACATTCAAGTTGTGTCATGTACATGACATTTTCTCTTAAGAGAAGTCTTTACAGCTGCACAGCCCAATAGAAAAAGCTTTTTTGACAGAAAACCAAAGCCATTTTAGTTTTAACAGTACTCCATGAACACAAAGCACTTTGACAGAACTCTAAGGAAATCAGACTAGATAATTCAAGCACTTTTATATTCCAGAAATATTTTTCTCCTCAAATTCATGCTTAAAGGTTATAAGATGCTTCATAGGCTTTTTTGTTTCTTAAATTTTAGCAGCCATGATTCATCAGCAGAAGCACTGTTCTAAAGCATTAAGCCGTAGGTGTATCTGGAATGGCATTAATTTCCCTGGCATGATGATGTTAAAGAGCCCAGGAAATGCTGACATGCCACTGAAAGTAAGGGGCAGGCGTTTTTGAAAGCAAAGTAAGGGATCAAACATCTCTCCAAACAAGAGCTGTGTGATTCTTCACACTTCCCTGCAATATTAACGGTCACTCTACATCTCTTTCTCTCTTTTTATATATATATTTATTTATATATTTCAGGGGAAGGTAACTGAAAATGCCTGTTAAATTTGTTTCATTCTTGATGTATGCCTACAATAAGCAGCAGTAACCGTGGCTTTAAGGCAAGCACTGCTTGAGTGGCCACCTGGACACTTGCACTGCAGAAGCAATCCAGCCTACTCAGAACTACTGGTCAGCCTGCCCCTAAGAGCTCTGCTTCAGCCCCACTGGCTTCCAGATAATCCCCAAAGTGTCTGAATGCTCTGTACGAAGAGACACGCCAAGGACAGGTTCCACAAATCCTCACTCCTGACTTTAAGCCCTTTCATGGACATTCAGCCAAGTAGTACCACTTGTGACATTTTCTGCAGCAGATTTGTGTCCATGCTGACTTGCAGCAGGCTAGAAATGGGTAATGATGGTAAGGAAAAACAATCTGTGTGTGTCCTGGGATGGCTGAAGAACTCCCTGCTGAGCAGAAATGTTTTCTCAAACCGATATAACCATAGATAAAGAAATGCAAGTCACAGGGAAAAATGAAGATGCCATTATTGAAATCTGTGTCAGTAGTACAGGACAGCAAAAGTAGCTTTAAAGAAAACCATAGTCAATGCAAATCATAACCACCAGATCCTCAGTGTAATGGAGATTTTCCTCTGCACATATTCTAGCCTGGCTTCTTAATTAGGAATCAGCTTCAAAGTGGCATGCACTTAATAACAAAAATCCTAAGTTAAACAAACACAAATATTTAAGACATTCAAAACAAAGCTTGGCCATTTCACTGCAGCTTCTTTTTTAGAGTACCTAAAAGCTCATTATCGCCTTCCTCTCCCAAACACTTTATCTCAGCACAATCAGTTAATTGTTAATGATTTTACATAAACAAACTTTTAAGGTGTCTCAATAAACCTTAACGATCTAGAATAGTGACTGTGAACCTATGGAGTACACAGGAATATTGTGCAGATACAAGGTAACAGCACATTATCATAGGCTATTAGGAGTATTTTATCAGCATTTATGTTATTTAATACACTCAATTTAACTGCAGCCTAAGGACCATGACAGCACCAACAGAAATTTCTCATATCTATTCTGTTCACCATCTTAAGTTTAACCCAGATCATGAGTGGAACTTGATTTCTAGATCAAAAACATAAACTGGTCAGCATAGACAATAAAATTATTTTAACACAGACAAAATAAAACAGTGTTTATCAATGACCTTGAGGAGGACACATGAAAACAGCTCTCAGCATTTTCTTGTTAGCAATTTAACACTAAGCACTGCTTCATCTGGTAAATGCGAGGCGGTCACTTACACTGTTCTTCCAAACTGGAAAAATAAAGCAAGTCAAGTGGAAAGGCACCAAGGCTGGTATTAACAAGAGAGCCTAAGTATAAAAGAATGATACTTCAACTTCTGTATTTTAATATGGCATCCAAATAACATTTCTCCTCCCATTTTAATCATGTGACTTCACAATTAGGTGTGCAAGACCAAAAAGTAGAAGTGGAACCTACTTCCAGCATTTATAAACATGATTTCCCAGTAAATTTTGTACAAACTCTCCCACCAGAAAGGATATATTAGCACATCTCCATCTCTTCTCAACCAAATGACTTCTTTTCCACAATGGCTATGAAACTGATCACAAGCGTCACAGATTAGTTTTGGCACAGGCCGATACATTTGCATATAAAGTGCTTTCTTTTTTGCCCCACAAAGATGACACTAACAAATTACTTCAAAACATGACTAAACACGAACTACAAGACTGAAACTGTCACCTAAACTAGAGATCTGTTTCAAAGACTGTATGCACTCCACATTATTTGTTTCCATTTTAGAGTCAGGACGCCAGCAGAAACACGGGGGACCCAAGAATATGAAATAAAAATATGTAATACATCCTCTTATCTGCAGTATTTTGTTGATATTCAACCAGCTTCAAGCTAAATCTTGGTGAGTTCAGAATCTGTTGGGAGCTGGAATTGTTGCCTCACAGATGGCTCTCAGAAGGAGCTGTAATTCCCCATTTCTGGGCCAATTCTATTCAAAAATGTGTCTACTCGTCATCTCTGGCCTCCACACCAGACTGATGATTCTGTTCCACATCCGCCTGTGCCTGAGTAATTCCTTCATCATTTACTGGGGTGCTCTGGAGAGGGGATTATGGATAAAGGTATGAGCCAGGTTTAAAAACACATCTGTGAACAGCAGCTCTGGAAATGGTATCTCAAAACAAACTATAACTAAACACCGCTGTGCTCTCCTGAAAGACAAAACATTCTCAGCCACTCCCTAATACTCCAGAAACCAGCAATCTATAGAAATCAATAAACACTACTAGCTAATAAAATCTTAATCACATGGTCTGGAAGGGTAAACCTCAGATCAGATATTTTCACCAATATCTTGAAAAGTAGCAAATCCTTTAACAAAACTGAAGATTTCCAAAAGGCCTGATGTAACAGCAGGTTTCTTGAAGTCTGGTTCCTTTCACTACAGCCTCTCAGTTATAACCCTTGAGTCCCAACTCCACAGAACTTTTACTATGAAGACCCAGAAGATGCCAGGGATAGTCCTAATAAATATTAAAATGCTCCTTTGCTCCGAAAAAAAAAAATGCTGTGCCTGCTTGCTTCCCTCAAGAACCAGTGTTTAAGAGAGAACTCTGATCTCTTGCCTTTAGACAGTCTTTAACAAATAACTAAAATAAATTCCGCTCTCAAAATGGCCCAACTGGTCTTTTATAAAGCAGGTAGAGATGATTTACTACAGGAAACTGCAATCAACAAGAGAGCAGCAGACAATACTGCCATAAAAACATTCAGTTGGTTCATCTATAAGGCAGCCATTTCAGATCACACCTAAAAGGTCAATTCACAAAATCTACTGGGGGTGGGGGGATCTCTCTAATTTTTGGTCAAAAGCAGGAAGATTTGGTAGTCTGAAAAAAAAAATTCAGCCTCAAAATCAAGTATCTGGTATTCAAGCAGACATATTCAAATACATCCTCAAATGTGAAAAGAAAAAAGGAAAAATTCAGCCATGGCCTTGCAGACATGAGGCAGACAATTACATTCCCTTCCAAAAATTACCTAGAGCTTTCCCACAGCAGTCCAGATGGATACTGAACATTTAAGGAAGCTCCAGGCTAACAGATTCATCTCACAAGCACTCCGGTTTACAAATAAGATGAATGGGAATATCAACAGATATGTCTTCAGACTTTTTTTTTTTTTAAAACTAGTGGCACCTCTTGAATGATGAAAGGGCAGCTCTGCAGTCAGCCTGAAACACAGCTTCCTTTTCCCTCCATACTTCTGCATTGCATCTATCTATGCACCTCAATTTCTTGTCAATTTTAGAGGTATTCAGGAACCTAATGCCCAGGGGGAAACTATCAATACTTATGGATATCTAGAAAAGCAATGACAGTGTTCCGAGAGAAACAGATCACAACTCCACCTCGAGACTGGAGAGGCAGAGATAAAAGAGGAGTCACCACAGGCACAAAGTTTACACAGAGGCTTCAGCCAAACCCTTTGAGACACCCTGGAATAAGGGCTGAGAATGGGTGAGGACACCGAGCAAGAAAATGTGTAAACACATTCTAAGGGGGGGGGGAAAAACCCCCAACAACACAAGGGTCACGCATGAAAAAATAAGCCAACAATTCCAGAACCTAAAATTGAGACAGAGCACTGCTGTCTTCAGACAAAGAAACACAGTTCTTTCCACTATATTTTTATAAGTGAGCTCCTCAGCTGCACTACCAATATTAGTGCTGGAAAAAGACTAAGCATGGGAAATTGTGTGGCCATTGCAGTACATTTCCCACTGGTCACACCAACATCAGCTCTTCCTCTGCACTAAAACCCAGCTCATAGCAGCTCCTATTTAACCGGCTTTAATCCCTCCTTTAACAAAGTCCAGGTCGGGGTGGGGGGAGCGGCCTGCAACCAGAATTGTCACGAAGAATTCCACTTCTGCAGCTGTGGACGCTGCTGAAAGACAACCTCCTCCTTCCACACAAAGGTTAACAGAGGATTGTTCAGGAAACAGGAGCAAAAGCACCAACTATGCAGTCAGTTCTTTGTGTACACACCTAAACAAAATGAAAGGACACGCAGGCACACACCCACGCCGACAAATCTGCTACAGAGTCCACCACGACAATATGAAAGATAATGAACCGAAGACAAAAAGTCTGACAAGCGGCACTGGGTTTCACACTAGGCAAGCACAGCTTTCCCGGCTGGAAAGCGGTCCAGGGATTTCCAGCGATTCCACAGCTATCAGCATTTTTAACAGTGGTGGTTATTCACCGCCCTCCCTTCAGCCGCACGGAGCGCGGGGCCCAGCAGGAGCCCTTCGAGCCCTGGGGCCGCTCGGCAGCGCCGAGATGGATTTTAAGATGTCGGGAGGAGAGCGAAGAACCTCCCCGGCGGCAGCGGCAGAACAACCCGCGCGGCGGGCACGGGCAACTGGGCACTGACAGGGAGGGTCTCCGCGGCAGAACCCGCCGACCCCCGGCAAGTCGGGGCGGGCCCGCTCCTTCCCTCCCTCGCCGTCACCCCGGGGACGGCGCGGACACCCCCAGCACCGACATCCTGCTCCCGCCGCCACCTCGCTCCCTCCTTCCTCCTCACCCGCAGCTCCTCGAAATCCGCCATTTTCTACCCGCCGCCGCCGGGCGCCGCCGCCACCATCATCGTGCACCCGGAGCGCGCTCCCGGCACGTGACGGGGAGGGCGGTCCGGCGGGAAGGGCGGCGGGAGGGGCGAGGGGAGCCCTGGGGAAACCGGGGTGCAGCGGTACAGACACAGCGGGAAACATGGGGGAAACCGGGGTGCAGCGGTACAGACACACCGGGAACCCTCAGGGGAAACTGGGCTGGAGCGGTACAGACACACCGGGAACCCTCAGGGAAAACTGGGCTGGAGTGCTACAGACACACCGGGAACCCTCAGGGGAAACCGGGCTTCAGCGGTACAGACACACCGGGAACCATGAGGGGAACCGGCCTGCAGCGGTACAGACACACCGGGAACCCTCGGGAAACGGCTGGAGTGGTACAGACTGGGAACTATGAGGGAAAACTTGTCCATCTCCACACACACATGCCCATAGGTACGGGCCTCAATTACACAGTGCTTCTGCAGCAGCTGCAGGGTGTGAAGAATTCAAGTGGCCCTGGAAAAGATCCCAGAGGGATCACAGAATCACAAAGGTATCTCTGGAGATCACCTAGACCATACCCCTGACAAGGCAGGGTCACACAAAGCAGGTCATACAGGAACTGCAGATGGGTTTCAAATGTCTCACATAGAGACACTTCTGGACCTCCCTGAACTCCTCTACCAGAGCTGTGCCACCTTCAACATAAAGAAGTTCTTCCTCATGCTGAAGTGAAACTTCTTGTATTTCAGTTTTGGCCATTGCTCCTCATTCGGTTGCTGGACACCACTGAAAGAGTCCAACACCATTCTCTAGATACCTGCCTTTGAGATGTTTATCTGCATTGTTGAGATCCCCTCTCAGTCTCCTCTAGGCTAATCATACCCAGGTTTTGAAATCTCTTATCACAAGGGATACTGTAGATCCCTCATAATTCTTGTGCCCTCCACTGGACATTCTGCATTAACTCCTTGTCTTTCCTGTACTGAGGTGCCCAGATCTGGACACACCTGCCATGTTTCTTCCCCTCCAGAATTAACACTCTGCTCTTTAACTAAATTGTTCTACTAAAAACCAACCAAACAAAAATAAAAAACAACCAAACCAGCAAATCATAGAATAAAATAAATAGAACATACTCCAGTTTGCAATTGAAATGGATTAAATAGAAAGCTTGTGATTCTACAACCCTGTTTATCCACCCAATCGAGAACACTCATAATTTGTGTTATAATGATGATGCAACACGTTTTATTAATAAAAAATGAAGGGAAAATGTCACCAGCAATAAGCTTCAAAAACTGGATAATGGGTTTCCAGCTGTAAGGAATGTAAATGTTGGGACATTTATGGAAAATAAACATTGAGGTGCAGCCGAGAATATTGTTTTCAAAAGCAGCCAGAGATCATTACCTAGTCCCAATAATTACCTACTCAAAATATTCAGTTTCATCAGCAACTTGGCTGTAAAACCAAACAACCGATTTATTGCAATAAAAAATAGGAAAGACTCAGCCAACAAACAGGCGAGCAGCCAGCATAACCCAAACAATAAGATAAAGAAAATAAAAGAGGCATGGAATGCAAAACATATTTGCTCATATTAACCAAAAGGCAGCTAGTTTTGCACGATAGACACATCCAGAGCAGCAACTTCAAAAGTAACTTATGGGCCAAGGACAGGTCACACCAGCAGCAGGTTCTGCAAGAAGGGATGCTGGCAGACAGTTCTGGGGAACAAATAGCTGACCTTTTCTACAGGATACTGATCCCTGCCATACACACTACCTATGGGCCCTTAATGCTGCTATGAGACCTGGATGCCAAGGAACTCAATAACTAACAACATTAGTTGCAATTTTGCAACAGCTTGCTGAGACAGGCTTTCCTTTTTATTTATTATTTACTCCAAGATAAACCCTTAAATGTGCCAAAGTTTTCCACTGCAGGCACAAATACCTATCCTCTGCACTAACAGCTTTTGTGCTTGGTCTTATGACACCCCTTTCCCCTGAAGATTTAAACATAAGGACTTCATTAATTTCAAACTCCTTCTGTCAGTCAAAACCAATAATTGACAGGCTAATAAAACATGCCATCTGCCACACCACTGCGTAAGTTCAACTCCTAAGTCCATCAAATGCTTATTTTCCCCTCCAATTCAGTACCAAACTAAAGGGGCAAGCTGCAGGTTAGACTCTCTTAGATCATTAAAGCATGACCAGACCAAAGCCTTCTTTTGTTCTTTTAACAAACCCTGTAGTGTTCTTTCCTTCAAACACACCAGGAAGGACATCAGTGTTCAAGCTCATATCAGAGCCAGGCGGTTCTTTTCTAGTATACAACTCACCTCTCACTTCATAACCACATCTTTCAACATTTCCATTCACCTTATCCCCAGTATCTGCAGGGATAGGAGCAAATGCTATTTTTATATATCTCATATACATAAGATAACAAGAGTTTATGTAGTAGCTTTCCACAATATTTTACTGAAGTGTTCCTCAATCATTTGTTTTCCTCCATCTTTCCTGCACAGCCTTTGTACTACACATCTCTGGGGCCCTATACTCAAAAACAAACAAAAAAAAATACTTTTGGTCCTCCTAATTTTTTTTGTAGGGCATAGGCCATTTTCTTTCTCATTCCATTATCTCCCCACAAAAATTTCTTTCAAATCTCCCTCTTCTGTTTTTCCAGTAACGAGAATTAATCTCCCTTCTAATTAATCTCCCTGCTCTAGTTATTCAAAATCCTGCTGCTTTATAACGTCTCACAAACACATCAACTCCAGGCTTATACTCCACACCTACTATGTCATCTTTGCTAAATTTCAACATTTCCAATATTTCTTTTTCCACCAAACTTTTAAGAAACCTACCTCAAATGTCATAAATTCTTCTGGTATCCGAAACTTCTGCTTCTTCTTGGACCTCCATCTCCGAAACCCCCTTCTTCTTCTCATCTTCCTTCTCACGAAACCTGCTACTGCATCTCCTGAACCAGTCTCTTGGCTCTTTCCTTGGGCATTTTCTGAATTTTCAATATTAGTGTTAAAACTCGGCCCAGCATCAGCCATTGGAGAAAGAGACCTTCCCCAGAGCAGCCACTACATACTCCTATCTCCCTGAAAATCACTGAATTAGTTGCTGGGGTTTTTGTCTTCCCCTGTAGGCTGTAATTAGGGCAAGGAACGAGCCTCTAGGTGCTAAGCAACCTGCCCTCTAAATTGAGGCTTGTTAGGGAAAAAAAAACCCATCTGGTTTCAGCCTTTTCTAGTAATCTTTCTAGTGCTATGCACAGTATGTCTGTATGAGCACTGCCTGTTCCCACAGCTGTGTTAACTACGGAAAGACATCTGAACATCCAAATAAACCCTCCCAGCCTTCCACAAACACTGCAATTAAAAAAAAAAAAGGCCCAAAACAACAAACAAACCACTCTACAGCTGCTCGAAGGATTGCAACAATTGCTTTTATCAGCATTACACCTCATCAAACTCCTCCTGTGCTGCTTAACCAGCTGCTAATAGACTACAGGCAGGCAGGGATAGGGCTGGGGTGACTTGGGTGGAAAGTAGACTTGTTTTGTGTGTCCTGTGTTTAAAGGAAGAGTTTTATGAGGTCAGCCTTAAGCTTCTCCATCATCTCTCATATCCCACAGTCATGTACTTTTTCAGGTAAAAATATTCAAGTGGTTGTCAGACCTCTTGTGTGAGGTCTAGAGCTGTCAAAGCAGAGAGACTGAAAGACACGCTTAATTATGCTGCTGACAAAAAATATGTGTGCTCTGGCTATAAGACAAAATATTCTAAGTTGGATACCTAGGTTGCACAGGGCTTGGAGAAACCTGGTCTAGTGGAAGGTGTCCCTGTCTGAGGCAGGGCACGGGGAACTGGATGGTCTTCAAAGTCCCTTCCAACCCAACTATCCTGTGGTTCTCTAATTCTGCTTGTTGGAAAGAAATAAGTAATGTGCCTGCGTCGTATCCGCATTTTCTATGCAGCTGTTTGACAAAACAGAGTTTGGATG
The DNA here is from genome assembly GCA_003676055.1 of Chloebia gouldiae. NCBI lineage: Eukaryota > Metazoa > Chordata > Aves > Passeriformes > Passeridae > Chloebia > Chloebia gouldiae. The sequence continues at coordinate 1,347,511 of QUSF01000090.1, read as the reverse complement.
GGACATAATTTTCTGTTAAGGTGATGTTGTTTGGGTTTCACTCTTTTTCATTTTATATGCTCTCTGTATTCTTCACACATATATTTGTAACTCTGTCACTTACTGTATTAGTAGCTAGTTTTCCCAGTACTTTTCCATGGCCTTTCCCTGAGCAGAAAGACAAAACAAATTCCAGAGCTCCAAGCCCCGGGAGGTACAAGGCTCCAGTGCTGTCTTGGCTCTTCCTAGGAGCCAAGGCTGAGAACAGACCTTGAAGACATATTTTCATGGGCAAAGTACAACTAGTGCTGAAGGGGGGACTGCAGAGAAAGGGCTTGACCTGGGTGGGGAATTGCATCACCATTTTTCTCCTAATTGGTGCCTTTCTCAATTATGCTGATTTCCTAAAACCTATAAAAATGTACTCACCCCTGGGGGGGAGTGGGCATTTGTGGACATCTTTCCATAACTGTTCTTGAGGGCCTTCATTAAAGATCCTCTTTTATGTTACCTCCTTACTAGAATTATCTCGAGTTTCATTTCCAGCCTGGGACAAAGGCAACAAAGGGACATGACGAATGTAGTTCTATAAAACTACATTGACAATAGATATATTAAAGTTTAGAAAAATCTACATTAGAAACCTAATGCATTTATATATATATATATTCTAATCAATTTTGATAATGAAATATTAATTTTGCCTGCCCATCCTAATATACCACCTGTATTTTGGTAATAAGAAGAACAGCAAAAGATTTACGTTTTGCTATGAAGTTGCTTACTTGATCATTATTATTTTTATTAAATTATGTCTATAGACATAGGCCTAGATTTCAGAGTCTTGAACACACCCTCCCTGACTGTGTATGAGAATTTGCCTCTATGAACAGTTTTTGTGAAAATTACCCTCAATTTTTTTCAAAGGATTTGAAGACTCACTTTATCCATCAAAACTACAGGAAACCACATATTAAGGTAGCATTACCCCTTTAACAGTAATGGTGGAAAACTCTCCAGTCAAGCACAGCCGGGAACTCAGGCTATTCTCCCAACATGAACTTGGAATGGCTTGAATTCTAACTTCAATTACAGGAATTTCTCTTTCAGAGGCATAAAAAAGAAGCCCACGGTAACAGAAAAAAAAAAAAAAAAGCATTACCACTCTACTAACACATTAAGGCCACAAAATTAAGCACACATTCTAATAGGAGGGGACCTAAGTTAGTTAGAAAACATTGATCTGATCTACTTCGGAAAAACTCCATGTTTTATGGGAGTAAAATATAATAAAATGTAATAAAAAATGTGTATTGAATTGCACCCTTGACAGGATGAACACATAAACATTTGCAGCACAGCTACCTGAACTGTGAACACACACTGAAGCCTGTGTTGGCACGTACCAGATTGAGAATGTTTTAAAAAAGGGCTGGGGAATTATTCCAGAGTGGGAACCGAGTGACAGCAAAAGGACAAAGCCATAATGGAGTATTGACGTGTATACTGAGGAGTATTTTTGGAAGAAGATGTCTGGAAAAAACATGTTTTTGAGGGTGAGATGCTAAGCAAGTATGGTATGGAATCCCAGAATGTTTTGGGTTCAAAGGGACCTTAAAACTCATCCAGTTCCATCCCCCTGCCATGGTCAGGGGTACCTTCATTAGATCAGGTTGAATTGCACGATGTGAGAACGCCATCATTACTCTGTCCAAGAACTGAGTAGCTGTTGGATTTGGGAACAGGGATAATAAAAGCCCTTCCCACAAGGCTGTGCATGTGACCATCAATTCCTCTTCCCACTGTGCAAGAAAAGCATAGCAATCCTCAGAAAAGAGGAGATTTGGTAGAGCTCCTGATACTGAGCTTTAGGCTTCATCTTACCCGATCATAGGTTCTTCTCCAACTGCACTAAAGCTGGACCACATCCAACAGGCACAATTCACCTCTCGAGTAACTCACACCCTGAACCCCAGGAGGCTGCAGCAATCAGGCAGCCAGCCAAGTTGTGCTCCCAGGAGTGCGCCTCTCACAGCCCTGTGCTCCCTCACCGTGCTGGTCTCCATTTTAATGCCCACTGGCACATCCTTGACGTGAAAGGATGCTGCTTCTCAGGCACACCTCAGCCTGTGGGTGAGCAGGGCAAGTTTAACAATGGAGTGAGCTGGGCTGAGCTCATTCGGGTTGTTTTGGCTGGATTTGGTTTATTTGGGGAGGAGTTTGGTTGGATTGGCATGGTTTGGGTTGGTTTGGCTTGTTTGGGGTTGCTTTGACTTGGACTGGCATATTTTGGGTTGATTTGGCTTGGTTTAGGTTGGTTTGGCTTGTTTTGGGTTGGTTTTGGGTCGTTTTGGATTGTTTCGGGGCCGTACCGCTCCATCCCCTCAGCCCGAGGCCCCCGCCCAACCGCCCCGCACCGGCCAGGCGAGCCCGGCGCCCATTGGCCAGCGCCGCCTTCCACCCACGCTCCTCTAATCATGATTGGGCAGATCTTCAGTCAATCTTTCACTTCCCGGCGTTCCGATTGGCTGCACTGGTGAGGCGGGGCGCGCCCGTCCCCCTCGGGGGTCGGCGGGGCGCGGGTCCGGGCGCTCGGTGCATTATTCCGGGCGGCGTTCCCGGTAGCATTCCCGGCGGCAGCCCCCGCCACCATGGAGCTCGCCTGCCAGGCGCTGAGAGCCACCCACCAGGCGAGGGAAGCGGTGAGAACCGGCGGGGCGCGCGGCTGCGCGTCGCGGTTGCCTTGTCAACGGGGGAGCGGCGGGGGCGGCTCTGCGCATGCGCGGGGGGTTTGGTGTTGTCATGGCGGCCGGAGTGGGGCTGGGCATGGTGGGAAGGGGCGGGCGTGGATCCCTCGCAACCCCTCTCTGCTTAGTTCTGGATCAGTAGGCACGGCCAAAGGAGGTAGTCCGTATTCCTTCCTCCACTCGTTCTTGTTTAAAAAAGTAACGGCTGTATTGCCCCATCCCAGGTCGGGTTGGACAGGGTTTGGAGCAACCTGGGATAGTGGAAGGTGACCCTGACCATGGCAGACCTTGTAACTGGATGGTCTTCAGGTCACTTCCAACCCAAACCATCCTGTAATTCAATGATTCTATGGTTCTTGCTCTAGAAAACCGAGACACAGCAAGATTTTGCTGAATTTCCTAATCTGTTCTTCTGCTTCCGTCTGCTGGTTAAATTACACCAGAGGGAGAGAGGCTGCAGGGATGATAAAAGCCTTCCCATAAGGCTGTTGGGTGCTTTACGTGCATACACCAATCCCTCTTTTTACTTGAGAGTGAAAAGTGCAGGATTCTTCACAAAAGAGGTGTTTGGGAGGAGACCTGAGACTGAGCTTTAGGTGTTACATCAACTTCGTGTAGAATCATAAAATGTTCCAGGCTGGAAGGTACCCACAAGAGTCATCATGTTCTTACTCTTGGTCTTGCACAGCACAGCTCCAAAACTCACACCATCCTCTTTGACAGCATTGTCAAAACACTCCTGGAGCTCTGGCAGCCTTGGACTACTCCTTGAGTGCCTGACCACCCTCTGGGGGAAGAACCTTTTCCTGATATCCAGCCTAAAACTCCCCTGGTACAATTCTGTGAAATTGCCTTGGGTGCTTTCACTGGTCACCAGAGAGAAGAGATTGGTGCCTGCCCCTCAATTTCCTCTCCTTAGGAAGTGTTAACAGGATAGATATATTTACCCAGGAATGGGATCCTCTAGCTCGGTCTCCTGAGCCCTAAAGTGAATTCAGTTCTGAACCACTGTAAATGGAGCCTGAAGGTGTGGTATTGAAACATACCACATGCAGGAGGAGAGAAGAAAAGGGGACCTGATTTTTAAGTTCACCAGTCGGGATTTGCATGGCCTTTGTCCCAAAGTGGTGCTGGATACTCAGTGCAGAAACATTTGTGGGACAGAGAACTGGAGCTCAAGAGTTCTGTCAGCTGTGCCACAGGATTTGGTTTGATGTGCTTTTGGTAAACTGGCTTCTCCACAGCCTTTTGAAGGTAACAGTCTTTATTTTGGGTATAGAGACGAGGGAGTCATTTGTTTCGCAGAGGAGCAGAAGTTTGGAGCCTCTTTTTTTAATTAGTGACTTGAAGAACCACCTGAAGCTGCCAAGCAGCTTTTTCCTTCTTATTCCCAGTCAGAAGTTCTATGGTGAGCCTCCTGTATGTCTTTAATTATGAAAGCTCATTGTAATCCTTGAAAAACTTTGGCAACTCTATTGTTTGCAGCAACCTCATATTATTTGGAGGAGAGAGGAGGGCAAAGTGCCCTTTCTTTGTCCTGGGAAATTCTATTCAATGGCAGCCAAGTTATACATTGTTTAAAACTCACCAGCTCCATTCTCTGCTTGTGTTTCTCAAAAAGTACGGTCAGCAAGCCAGACAAGAACTGAACATTCAGCCTTCTGAAAAGCCTGTCAAGGGTGCAAATATCCAAAGGGCTATGTGGAATGGAAAGCTGTGGGAATACAGGATGGTGGAGGGAGGAGGAAAACTAGGTGAGCCCATCAAGCCTCTCTGTCCTGGCACACGGTGCCAGCTTGGTTTTGAGGAACTTCATACTTGTCAGCATCCTGGGATCCCAAACGCGAAGAGGGAAGGGGCTCTGTGTGTGTATTATGATGAGTGCTTTCCCTGTGTGATTGCACAGACAGCTGGCTGCCTCTTGTCCGAATTCCTAATCAGAGATCATTCTGAACACATCCTGACTGCTCCAGGTGGATGCCCTTAGAGCGCATACACTAAAGCACAACAGTTCTTATTCCCAACTCCCCAGATGATGACGTACTCTTGTAGCTCTTTATTTTTCGTCCCTACAAACATGCAAAATTCGTGCAGAATATATAGGGTCAAATTATAATGAAATGTTACTGAGTTAAATTAATCTTTTAGTAGGTCCATTAATTTCGGGAAATTGCACAAGAGACTTGGTTGATTTCGAATGTAAATGCATTCCAGTGAAAGGTGTGGAAATGACTAAACAAAACAATTGCACCTAAAGATGCACAACTCTATTAGAGTTTAATTCAAAATGACTCAAAGGAAGGAATATGTGCCACTCTTTTGTTAAGCTAGAAATAAAGAAAATAACACTGTAAGTGTTGAAGCTAATTAGTTAAATGCTCAACTATTTAGGTTTTAAAACAAGATCACATTTAAGTGCCTTAAGGTTTTATTAATTTCATGGACCCCAAAATCCTCTATAGTAATTGAAAATTTAATTACATATGTTTTCTGTTCTTTTAAGAATGGAAGCTTATTAAACTTTAAACACTTAAACATCTATTGAAATACCAGTGGCTATAAACAACATGCAATTCTAAATACTAATTAAACAGGAAGGCTAGATCACTATAAAGCTAAACTGAATTTTAAGTAACTTTGCACTTGTAAGCACTCCTGTTTTTTTCATGTTATGTAAGAATTGTCATTTCTTGTCTAAGCACAGCAGAAGCCCTGGGCTGTGTTAATATCTTCCTGGACTGTGGCAGGCAGCTTTTTTTGGGCATAAGTGCAGTGGGTCAGTCCTAGAGGACAAACTGGAGCTCAGGACAGCAGACCAGGGCGGGCACAGAGCTGTTTTAAGGGGACAGATAAAGCTGCTGGTGGCACTGACACAGACAGAGGTTCATCTGCCTCGTGGAAAGAGTGTGTGCTAAAATAACGGTGAAATAATAATCTGCTAAAATAATAGCTAAAGTAATGGTGAAATGTAGGAAAGAGATTGGTGGGACTGGTCAGGCAATGATCCCTATGCCACTGATTCAACAGATTCGTGACTTGTTAACAGTTGCATGTTGAAAGATCCTTGATTTTCCTTTGGTTTATAGAATGCTCACAGAACTGAGCTACCAAAGATACCTTGGTTCTGCTTCTCAGGTCCAACCTAATACAACTCATTACCAGTTGATTAACTGATTAACAGATTAGTTAAATTTGTTTGGAGACGTGTCACTTCTCAAAATCAGCCATTGCTGTTTGCATTCTTCTTAACAAAGGTTAAAGACAGAATTAACCTCTTAGTCTAAACTCTCTTTTCCTTTTTAGATGGGGCTCTTTTGGGGTGTAAAGGTTTGTTTTTCCTTCTGTTTGGTCAGCACAGCCAGAACATTGCTATGTCAAGGTTGAAGTAGGTGGCTCACATGTAGACACAATGTTATCCTGCCCCCAAAGCAAGTCTGTACTTAAATTGAGATGCCGCCAATCACTGTATCACTATTTATATTAAATGCTTTAGGGATAGCAGAAGTAACAAAAGGGGATGAACAGCAGCAGATGACATGCTAGAACACAAATTCTTTTCGAGGAAAGTTCCAGCCATCGATCATGAACCCTGTCAGTCCATCAAGCAGAGGCAATTCCTCTCTTGTCAGAATACCCATGTTTATTACATGAAACACTTGATGTGTTTGTCTTCTGTGGCAGCCACTCTGTTTGCATATTGTGTTTTAAATATTCAGAGGTAGCTGTAACCTTGCCCTTTGATACATTAGCAAACACAACAGTTAATCTTTCTCAACATAAGCCTTCAGGAGCAGTTGCATTTCAAAGGATGCACAGGTGGGATTCTCAGCAACTGATGACTCCAGCTTGCTTCTTGCATCTCCAGATGTGTTTCAGAAGTTTCAGGTCATCCAGGAGAAATGGTAAAAGGGCAACAATTCAAAATCTGTTTTCCAAGCACCAGCATATCAAAAGATTAATAAGAATCTTTCATCTCAGAGTGTTTGTGTTCTCTCTTTGCTCATGGCAATTCTCAGAATTAGTTAATTTCTTGTTGCAGCACCTCCCAGGACCCAGTCTGCTTCATTCAAGAGTTACCAATCTAGAAAACATTTACAGAGCACTCCTTTCTCCCCAGAATGGTTTAGAAAAATTATCTTTGTACCACCACTGTAGTGGTATTGTAACTTCCTGTTGGAAACACTTTCTCAAGGGGGTATCAAAGATAGTAAAGGTAGAAGAGGGATATGATTTTTTCCCTTTTCCCTAGCCACTTTTAGCCTTCATTTTAGAAAACCAGAATGAACATTCTACGACTCTTATTTGCAATATGTGAAATGCCAATACATTTTGAATTTGTAGGAAGTTTTAAGAGCAAACGTCAGCTCTTCCTTAGTCGTGACACTAGATGGCCCCACGACTGAAGCAAACGTCCCAGGAAATACCTGCTGGACTGGAATACTTTTTCCCTGTTCTACCCAGTACATTTCACAGGCTGTCAGATTTTATTTTAAAATAAAACAGCTGATGATGCTATCTCAAGTGTTGAAATCAGCTGTGGACTGCCACGTGATACCCAGCGCTGTGTACAGAGCAGAGGGAGATCTAACCTAGCAAAGGAATGGTGTGTAAAGAGGTGAATTGGTTTTGTACCACCCAAAAAACACCTTTGATTTTTGGAATAAGTGATTCTCTGCTATCAGAAGTCTGCTATGGTTGTTCCCTCTTCCGAAAGACCAGAAAGAATAGAGTAATGGTCATTATGTATGTATATTTATTTTGCACATCTTGTGGGGGTTAAAAACATCAGCCTTGGTCAGTAGTAGTTCCTTGGAATTTTTGTGTTCCAGGCACAAGCAGAGAGCAGCCCAAGTCCTTGCTACAGGTGGTGGGGCTCTGTCTGCAGTATGAAGAGGACAGAAATCTGCATTTGTCGCCTGCAGGCAGCGGGTGACACTTGGGCTGGGATTTTCCTTGGGGGTGGACGAGGATGCTGCTCTGTTGGGACAGAAAGGAGGGAAACTGGAGATGGAAGTGGGAGCCTGTGTAGCTTTACTGTGCAGTGTGATCAGGGGTGTGTGTGCTGTGCAATCAACAGAAATCATTGCTCTTTCCCCATCCTTCCTGTTCACCTGGATCCTCACAAGTAATCACAGAATCATAGGAAAGACACAATACCTCAAGATGGAGGGGACACATGAGGATCATATCCCACTCTCAGTGCCTCCTAACCTAAAAGAGAAGTCATTAATTAACCTAAATGTGTGTTTGGCCATACCTACTTTCCATGTGGTGCCAGTGGGTCTGACTAAAGGCAACGTACTGATTTCTACAGCTTTCATTGTAGCACCCACCTTCTGTTATGACCCAAAAATCTCAGAGTTTTCTGCAGACACTGAGCATAAATGGCATGTTTCATCAGAGTAAGGCTTTATGCAATCATCTTGCATGATTCTGTTTCCACTGTGCCTTTTCCTCTACTTGGTATTGCATCTGATACTCTCTCAGGTGACGCTTCACTGAATGAAGACAAGGATGTTTTATGCTGCCTTGTTTTTATTGCTGAACCCTTTATAAATGACTTTGAGATCTCCAGTCTGTGCCAAGACATCAATAGGACTGACTCCATATTGAATTTCTTCATGTTGAGTCCTGATTTTGGTCAGTCCTGTGCAAGTTTTGTGTTATTCCCATCCACTAGTTCTCCCAGTGTCTGTGTTTCGTTTGTTGTGTTTATACATCAAGGCCTATGAAATGGGAGGTGTCAGCAAGTGTTGCAGCTGGTTTTTGTAGCAGAGTCATGCAGAACCCAGACTTGCTCCCCAGCCCTCTTTCTCCAGGCACTCAGGGGACAGATTTCTGGTTACAAGTGAAGGACACAGCCAGGATGGTGCACAAGGTTTCCTTACACAGGCCCTGAAGCATTGAGGTCTGCAAGAGTCCGGCCCTGAAATTCACAGCAGTCTGATCGTGTTGGGAGCCATAACCATAGTAAGGGAAGTAAGTTATTTGTCCAACCCTAAAGTAATTTTCTCTTCTCTAGGAAAACGTTTCTACCCATCCAGTAGCGCTGATAATGTGTAAGAAAAATTAGATTGAAAACCACTTTCCTTGTGTTTATTAACAGTGAGTTGTTTTACAGTTCTTACATGCTGTTGTGTTAATTTGTTTGTTTCCAGAGGCTACATTTAGATGTTGTTAACAGCAATAAAGAGAATATTACATTTGATCTAGAGTTCTGTCTTAATTCACAGGAGGAGATGCGAACAGAAGCTCGTCGGAAAAATCTCCTCATTCTAATTTTGCATTATTTAATGGAGGAAGGGTATGTTTTCTAAATACTAGTGCTCTACCCTTGTAGGATTTTGTGTATCTGACCTGCTGTACAGCACCTTTCTGTCCTCTGTTGGCTGAGTGGACAGTGTGGGCCTTTGGGTTCATGTAAGGAAGTGGTAAACTACCATGAAGTATCCTCACTGTTTGCTTTGCTAAATTGTTTCAGTTTCTGAAATAAAAATTCCCTAAATAATTTAAAAATATTTTAGATCAACCAAGAAGGCTTATTAAAATAGAGTTTATACTTCTATAAAAATAGGACTTTGGTCAGGTTAAAGATAACATATGCTTACTAGTGCTATTGTTTGCTGCTTCTCTCAGAAATCAGAGTAAGATAATGACTCAGTTTTTTGATCTTTGTTTGTTTTGTTTTTAAATTGCCAGATATGTTGATGCTGCAAATGCTTTGGAACAAGAGACAAAATTAGGTTTACGTGGCTTTGAAGTTTGCGACAACATTGATCTTGAGACAATTTTGATGGAATATGAAAGCTACTATTTTGTAAAATTTCAAAAGTATCCTAAAATTACCAAAAAAGTCCTGGACACTGGTATGTGGCTCTTCCAAAAAGAAAGCTTTTGTTGCCAAAGTCTAAAATGTGTATTTCCCTGCTATGCTCACAACCTTTGTCATGTATGTCAGCATTTAATGTTCCAACCCTTACAGTTACAGATCTGAAGTTCTAGCACACAAGACACCAGAACTGAGAGGTGGCTTTGAGCTCTTCTGTTTTCCTTTCTCTCCTTTTATAAAGGCACTAGAAGGTGGAATTTTTCTGTCTTTTGAAATCTGCTTTGGTACCAGAAAATGTCAGCTAAACACAAAGCATCATGGCAAAGATATATTTATCCACTTTCTTCACAAAATGTAACTTGGAGAAGCCGTAAGAACAACTGTATGAGAATAAGAGATGAAGAGCTTGAAGGATGTAGGTTTAGATTATGCAATAGGAAAAATTTCTTCATGGGAAGGGTTGTCAAACCTTGGCACAGGCTGCTCAAGGAAGTGGTGGAGCAATATCCCTGGAAGGGTTCAAAAGACATATTGATGTGGCACTAGGAGGTGTGGGTCAGTGGTGGCCACTGCAGGGGTGGGGAAGTGATTATACAGGATGTTCTTAGGGGTGTTTTCCAGCTTAAAGAGTTTAGTAATTATTTGCTTGAAAAAGGCATGTACATCTAATACCTGTGGATTTGTGGTGTTAAAAAGAAAAAGAAAAGCCCTGCAGGACAAAACAAAAAGATATGTTATGAGGCAAGGGTAAAAATACATTATAAAGCATTTTTTCACATTGTAGTCAAACTGAGCAGTAGGCAAGAGTAAGTAAAAAAGAATTCTCAAAAAGCCACTCTTGGACACAGAAAAGCTCTCATTATGCATTTTTTTTGGTCAGTAGAGCTTCTCGGGCATGAAGCGGTCTGCTCTTACCTAAGACCAGATTTGTGACCTTGCTGGCAGGGAGGCATCATCCTTTTTCCCTAAAGCATAAGCAGCCTCTTCTCCTGCACTGCACGTAGTTTTCACCATGCCCTAAATTGTGCCTGTTGCCAGACTTGGATATCTAAATAAAATCCTTGGTGTAGTGCTCCATCCTGTTGAATTCTTTGCAGCACTCTTGGTGAGTGCTACAGTAAAAGATTGGTCATTTCCATGCTGAATTCCAATTGGAGGAGTTGTAGATACAGCCACAAGATTACAGGTTGATCCATGGGCTCTGCTGCCCCTAAACACACCGTGTTGCCAAGCTCCTTCAGGGAAAGAGCTGTTTGGGAAGGGTTATTTTATGCAGGTGTGTGAGAATCATGAGTGGAAGAGCATTGTACAGAGAACACTGAAAGCAGAGGTGTTTTGGAGCAACCAGGGGCATGTTGGTAGCATACAAACCCCTGGCTGTATGGGTTCACATCTCGGCTTTGTGAGTTTCACATTTCATGAAAAAAAAGCTTTCCTTTGATATAAATTGTTTAAAATTATATAAATGCAAAAGATAATAGTAGTTTGATAACCACTATTGCAATGTGACATTTATTCTGTCTTGTTATGTTGAACTTGATTCCTCTTTAGAGGAGTAAGGCAAATTAATATTTCCCAATTCAGCAATGAAAAAAATTATTAGCATTAAATAAGCATTCTGTGTGATATATTAAATTATTGCACTTAATCTAATTTCTGGTGGTGTCTGTTTTACTGTGAATATGATACTGTTTTTAAAATGTAAGCAGAGAAACCAAAGACTGAATGAGCTAAAATGTAAAAAGCTTGAAGCAAAAGCACTCTCACCAACACCAGTTTGTTTTCCCTAAGTTTTTGCAAGCTTGCAGTGCTTATAGTCATGCTGTTCCTGTTTATGCATTCCAAGGTCATTATTGTGTGCTTAAAAATATTTTTAAAGGGAAAAAAGGTTCAAATTGCCCTCTTTTATATCCTTAATTATTTTCCATTTTAATATTAATTTTGCCTCAGCAGAAAATAAACAACAGCTGAGAAGCGGAGGAAGAGCAAGAAGGTGAGATTTATGTGTGGGGTGTTTTTCTGGGCAGAAAATTTTCCTAGTAAAAGCAAACAAGCACAGTGGTTAAAATAATGCTGTGATACCAGAGGACTACCAAAGCCTAGAGTCATTCTCCTGACTGTGTGGTGCATTTTTTCTGTATGTGCCAGAGGAAACTAGAGACTTACTTCCCAAATGGAGAGGCAGACAATTTACAAAGCTTCTTCAGTGTGGGTAAAGTGGGGTGGGGTGTTTGAAAAAAGTAAGCATTGAACTCTGCTGTGATTGAAATTAACACCATAACTTCAGTGGAAGCAAAGTTAGCCTAAAACAGCTTTATTTGAAAGCTTTGGGTTTTAGTCTTTTGGTATTTTGAAAAAAAAATAAAGAAGGTCATGGAAGTCTTGCATTTTTTTTTCTTTTTTTTCTAGGACAGCAGCTTCCTCTCAGAATGTACCAAGGGTCAAACAACAGACAGTGCAACGATCAATATCAAAAACTTCACCTGGGTGTACAGCAGAACCTAAATCCTCCACCAAGGAGAGCCCCAGACAGGTTTAAACATGTTTTATCTTGGCAGCAATACAGTTGAAATTAATAGGACTTTGGGGAGTCTCTAGGCAACAAGAGGGTGGGACTTAAACAATTAATAATTGGGCAACTAATGGGTTTTACTGATTTTGTCCCTGAAGGATTATAGGTGCAAGACTTTGAGAGAATTTCTGGCCATGAGTTTGGGGGCACTCACAGGCAAAAACTTAGAGGAAAAGGAGGCATATAATCCAACCTATATTCTGACTGAAACTGTGACTGAAAGCAATCAGAGGTTTTTTTCCATGAATACCAATATATTCATCCTTTAGTGCCAGAAAACAAAACAAACAAATAAAGAATGAAGTGGACTCAGTTGTAAGCATCTTCACAGTGCTTAAGTGGTTTGAAACTGGGGGAGTAATTTGCGTCTGTAATGTTTGGGTTTGAGAGTCTCGTTTTGGTGAGATTGCTGTGAAATCTACTTTATTATCATCCCTTTACAGAGGGTGGAGAGGATCACGAAGTTGGTGCGCAAGCACTGTGTCAATTGCAGCCTTTTTTTTTTAAGGGCCTGGCTATATTTCTGCATCAAGAGGAACTCTTCTCTGACCTATTGCTACCCCTAAAAATACCCCAAAACTTTGCCTTTTGGATTTTACAGCAGTAACTGCTGTGAAGTTACTAAAATAGCTCCTAAAATAGCTCCTCATTTCTGAGTTGACATGCTGTGCCTTTTACTTGACCTGTCATTTCCACTCTTCATAAGAGTTGCTTCTTATGTAAAACGCAGTTTTCTGCTCAATACATGGAATAACTTCACTGCTGAGCTCCAGAGCCTTGGCTTTCACTGCTGTCACCATTCAGGTGAAGTCCAGTTAAATCTACAGTGATGTTTAAATGATCAGTATTTCTCTTGGAACTTCATCTGGGCCTGTGTGAAGAGAGGGAATGATACCTATCATGTGATATCTTCAATCTATTTACTTGGCGACACATCTGTTTTAAAAGGCTTTTTTTTTTTAGGATAATGATGGTCCAGATGCTCTGGATCAATCTGATTTTGGCTTAAGCATCTCAGGAATCAGCAAAACTGGAGGAGACAGCTCTCACCCAAGAAAGGTTGGTGGAAACCTGGTATGTGGTGTCTCAGAGAAATATCTGTGTGGAGAAAAAAAAATCACAGAGGTTTTCAAAAATATCAAATGGTAGGGTTTTTTTGTTTATTTTTATATAAAAATGTTTCTGTATAGTCAGCTGAAGAGTCAGTTTTATAATTTTATATTAACAGTACCTCCTTTGCATAGAAGGGACTTTGTTTAAGAAATACTATTTCAAACATACTCAGAGAGGAATACTTCTTTTTTTAAAGCCTGGATAAATAACTATAATTGAAGGTAAATTTTGAATTCCTGAATGAGGTAATGAAAGGCTCTGCAGTTCTGTTACTGAATTGACTGAGTTTTGTGTTCTATCCATATTGCTACCACAATTTTTTGAGTGAATTTTTGCCATAATTAGGTCTGTATATGCAGAAAGGAAACACACTGTTGTAATTGCAAGCAAAATTTGGTCCAGTGTATTTTTAATAGTGCTACTACTGTAGTAAAGCCTAGAGCAACATTTTTTTCTCCTTTAGGGCCAAATAATTGACTTCCGCAAGATGATTCAGGATGCTGTCAGAGTGTCACCAGATGGAATTCCCTTGAACAGCCTTAATTGTGATCCAGATCCATCAGTAAGTGTTTCTGTTCATATTTCCATCCAATCAATATGAAATTGAGTTTTGCACAACCAGGAACAAAACAAAATACTGCAACAAGATTTTGTTCCCAAGTGGTAAAAAAGGCCTTGGATTTCTGAGAGGTGTATTTCCTCCTTGAAGGGACAGCCATACTTGATAGTGGTCTAATTTAATGCCAGTTGTTTATGCTGAACATGAAAGCAGGCAACAAATAAAAATGAGACCTTAAGATGAAAAAAAAAAAAATGCAGACACCTGCTGAACTTCTGGGGGGGAAATCCTGGTTTCTTTCAGCTCAGTATGTCTCTAGCAGTTGCCTCAGCTGAGACAACAACAGAATTTTGATGGTTGAGATAAGTTTTCTGCAAACACTCCAGACACAAGCCAGAACTTAGACAGTGCATCCAGCTTTCATGGTGCTTGTCTGCCTAGCAACTCGCTACACTGGAAGAAACTATCCAAAAGGAAAATGTTACAAAACAGTAACCTATGGTTACATTTTTCATTCCTCTTAATCTCTGTAGGGCATATTTAAGACTATAAATGCAATAAGAAAGCTGCTTATTTTAATGTTGATTAAGGTTAGATTCTGTCAGAGGAAAACATGACACTGCAAATATTGTTTAATTTAAAATTTGTATTATTACACATATATATGCAACATTAGCAGTTTATATTACTATGATGTATCAGTTTTTTAAAAGATACATAATAGTTTGCCTAAAAATACTTGCAGTCTAACAGGAACTTATGTTTTTCTCTTTTAGGAACGATTATTGAAACCTCTTAGTGCTTTTACTGGCATGACTGGTGATATGAGAGAACTTGCAGTGGTTGTAAGCAAAGTAAGAACAGATCTCCATGTCAGTTGTAGAGAGATGTTAGTTATCTTTGTTATCTGGGAATGCTGTTTGTGTCTTTTTACTGTCACTGATAGTGCTCATTCTTGAATTTGCAGATTATTTTTCCCTCCACATAGCTCCCCAACAAGTAATTTCTTTACATGTAATGATATTTCTTTCTGATGTAGAGTGGGAGGAAATAATTAAGTCCATTCCTTTCTAATAAGGAACAGGTAATTTAATCATGTTGTGCAGACTGTCATGGCATTCTTCTTTGCTACAAAAGAAAGTGCAATACTTCAATGGAGAGATTTAAATATATTAGCTAAAATCAACTGTTATCTAGTGTTTTATCTACCTGTAATCAGGTAGTGGGAAAAGCCTTGATTCCACCCTTTGGGTGAAGTTTTCATTCCAGGCATAGGGCTGTAGTTAGTGTGGATGGTGTGCCAGGATCACAGCAATATCTGAATTCTGACTGTATCTACTAGACAGCATCTACCAAAATTTCTATTAAATCCTGGTATTCCTGCATGGTTTAGAATCAGAGAATCATTTAGGTTGGAAAAGCCATCTCAGGTCATAAGGTCAGCACTGCCAAGCACTGCCAAGGCCACCACTAACGCATGTCCCCAGATGCCATATCACCATGGCTTTTAAACTCCAGGGATGAGGATTCCACCACTGCCCTAGGCACCCTGTGCCAAGGCTTGAAAAACCTTTCCATGAAGGAATTGCTCCTGATGTCTACCCTGAGCCTCCTCTGGCCCAGCCTGAGGCCGTTCCCTCTCCTCCTGTCCCTGTTCCCTGGAGCAGAGCCCGACCCCCCCGGCTGTCCCCTCCTGTCAGGAGCTGTGCAGAGCCACAAGGTTCCCCCTGAGCCTCCTTTTCTCCAGGCTCAGCCCCTTCCCAGCTCCCTCAGCCCTCCTGGGGCTCCAGCCCCTTCCCAGCTCCGTTCCTGCCCTGGACACGCTGCAGCCCCTCAGTGTCTCTCTTGTCCTGAGGGCCCAGAGCTGTCCCCAGCACTGGAGGTGCCTCAGCAGTGCCAGCACAGGGACGGGCACTGCCCTGGGGCTGTGTCACACCTGGCTGGCACAGCCCAGGGGCCACTGGTCTAGTACTTGCCCTGTGCCTTGCTTTGTGCAGCCTGCATGATCTGCACTCCCTGTGCATTCTCACGTGGTGCAGTGGAGAGATGCTGTAACTGTGGGCTCTGCAAGCAGTGCCCTCATCCCAGCGCTGCCAGAGCAGCATCAATAATACACCATATCCTAGGGCAGACCTGGGGATTCTTCCAGAATGGGCAGCTTGACCTCTGGAGGGAACCACAGCTTTGTCAGCAGCATTTTATTTCACTCCTGGGTTGAAGTATAGCCCAGCAAACAGGCCCTGGTCTGCTGGGGATCTGTGGCTACAGCACACACAAATGCTTAGCATCCACCACTTTTGGATGAGTCATTCATCCAAAAGAATTCATAACACCACAGTGTTTGGTAGAGTTGTGACTTTCTGGATATAAATATCATGAGTGGTATCGGCTTGAATAAATCTGCTTATAATCATCTTTCTAAAAAGCCTGGAAGACTTTTGCACAGGTTTTTATATCTGTGTATGGCCGAAATTCTTGGTCCACAGGTTTTGTATTTGATATTTAGTAGAACTTAAGAAATGTCTTAGGAATTTTCCAGCCTTAAAGTAAGAAAATTCTCATTTGTTTCAATTTCGGTCTGGTCTTTTATTTATGGTAGACCTTTAAAATAATGTTGTTCTTGCTGCTACATTAACAAAAAAAGCAATAAAAGATAACTTTCCATTTATTATGGTGTGTTTTTTGAATTGTGCTCCATTATGGTATGTTCCTAGTTGCTATGGTAATCAACTTGTAAATCAATACAAATAAATAGCATGTTATATCTGTTTCATAACACAATCTAATTTAATTTGGAAACAGTTATGTAAGTCTCTACTTAATAGCAGAAATCTGATTCATCTTAATTCACTGTTAATAGGCAGGGAAAGTGTAATCTACTCTATATAAATATTTTTTTCTAATTGTATTAACTTTTCCCCTTGGATACAACCACATAATTTTTCTTCAGTCGGTGTGGACTATTTTTGTTGGAAAGCAGAATTTATCCTGAGTATTTGTTCTCAGGATGCAATATTTTTTGCAGAACAATTAGCCCCTGGAACACAAAGCCACAAAATATTATGAAGGCAAATTGAAAGATTCATAGAAGATTTGGAAAGTTTGATGAATTAAATGAAATTAATTTAGTGTGTGTTTCAGGGCATAGACTAATTACCATCTATCTTTTGATAGACTCGTAGGGGAAGAATTTCTTCCTGTTGCAGAGTTTTTCACAGCTTTTGTTGCAGCATATAAAATCTTGCATAGAATGGAGTAAATAGAAATTTTTCACTGTTATTTACAACACAAGACATAACATAAGTAATAGGTATTGACATTTTAATAGTTAATGACGTAAATAATAGATGCAACCATAAAGTTACTGAGCATCGAGTTTAAAAAAAAAAAACAAAATATTTTTACATTGCACATGAGTGAGCTGTGGAACTTGTGACTATAAAATAAGCATGTTTAAAAGAGGGAAGAAAAATTCACTGAAGAATGAGTGTCAAAAGGTGTTTCAGCTGAAAGATTCAGATGTGATTTGAATTACTGAAGTCCATTGATGGGTGTAAACTTGAACCAGTGTGTCATTATGATTACTTTTACTTTTTTTTTAATATCCAGTACGTGCAGCAGTAGAGACAAAATACTAGGGTTGGTGAACCTTGTATCACAGTTGCTCTTGGTATGTTGGTTGGTTTGTAAACCAAACTAACAGAAAACAGACCTGAAGAAGATCTGCTCAGCATCTACATTTGCTAGGATTACATTAGGGAAACCGGGGCCTGGAGGGGAAATGATTGCTGTGGATGCTTCCCTCCTGGGAGGTCCCTGGTACCTAGGGTTAAATAATACAGCCTGTATCACTTAACAGCACCACTATTTTATCCCTGAGTCGATCCTTTTACTTTGCCAGAGTCATTACCCGGCTGCAGAAGGAGTTTTGCTAACAAGATGTGATGTGTGTTGCAGGACATTTATCTCCATAAGCCGAATGTGAAGTGGGATGATATTATAGGACTGGATGCAGCTAAAAGGCTGGTCAAGGAAGCAGTTGTTTACCCCATAAAGGTAAGGTGCTAAATAGCTTTGGCAAAACCAGTGTTGGGCTTGTTAGCTTGTTTCCTTGCAATTACAGTGGTGTTTTAGGGTTCTCAGTATTTCTGTGATTTTGTAGGCCATTCGTGTTAGAGCTGTTGGTGTTCCTGTTTCATGCCACAGCTATTCCTGTTCCATCTGAAATGGCACCTGCATTCTTCTACAGGAAAATTACCTTTCAGTATTAACATTGTAAAAGGTTCAATTCTTTGGCACCTTTGGCATTGTAAGAAATGCTGGATTTGGCCTATATTAATTCCATGAAAAATGACTTACAGAAGAGAATGTCACATCTACTGCACTTGAAAAAAAAAACAAACACTGAAATCAGATTTCAAATAATAAATTGCATTTAAAACAGCATTTTTCTCAGTACTGAGATAATACATGTCACATTGTTTTGGTGTGGTTTTATGCCTGTCTTCAGATTTCTTATGTTTCTTGAATGTGCTAGGAGCAGTGAAAGTAAGGACTACAATCCCTTGAAGTTTGTTTTAGATTATATATTTTAAATATCTGAATTACTTTCCTACAGTATCCAGAACTGTTTACTGGCATTCTGTCCCCTTGGAAAGGATTATTACTGTATGGACCGCCAGGTATGGAGAGCTTTTTGCCACATCTTTGTGTTTGTCACTGCTTCTTGTTTTGTTCTGTGGGTAAATAATCAATGTTAATTAGATGAGATTGTTAAAAAATAACATGATCTGTACATAAATCAAAAGAAGAGAATGTTGGATGGTTATGTTCATCTCTGACACTCAAACCTGGCCTTTCTTGTGAGCCTTGGCTATTTTTATACCCAAATCTTCCAGAGACAGCATTTACACTAGCAATTCAGGGGAATGAAGACTCAGATCTCTGTTTTTACTCAGCTTGGACCATTTTAATCAAGATTGGCATGATCCTATGATATGTTAATAAATCTGCCATGGACTTACCTCTATACTGAAAAATGTCCTTCCTTTTTTCTGCATTTAGGTGTTGTTTTGGGCATGGGGTTGAAGGTTTGCCTTCTGCTAACTGGGTGTTTTCCTTGTTAGTGCAGTTTCCCTGCTCCCACTGCCCCTCTTTGACACCAGGATGTCACTGGAAGGGGGCAGAGGGCACAAGAACCGCCTGAGTCATGTTGCAGAGCATCTCTCTGCAATGAACCCCATTTGTTCCTGTGAATGTTTAGGTGTTCCTGCCACAAAAGGCATCTTACCGTTTCAGCATGCACTACTTCAGGATTTGGAGAATCTGCATTTGCAGTTGTGTATTACCTGAGTTTCTCCAAACAATCCTGAAAGGGCCACAGAATATTCTGAGGGCTGGAGCCCCTCTGCTCTGGAGCCAGCCTGGCAGAGCTGGGGCTGTTCACCTGCACAGGAGAAGCTCCAGGGAGAGCTCAGAGCCCCTGCCAGGGCCTCAAGGGGCTCCAGGAGAGCTGCAGAGGGACTGGGGACAAGGCAGGCAGGGACAGCACCCAGGGAATGGCTCCCACTGCCCGAGGGCAGGGACAGATGGGATATTGGGAATTGGGAATTGCTGGCTGGGAGGGTGGGCAGGCCCTGGCACAGGGTGCCCAGAGCAGCTGTGGCTGCCCCTGGATCCCTGGCAGTGCCCAAGGCGAGGTTGGATGGGGCTTGGAGCACCCTGGGACAGTGGAAGATGTGTCTGGTCATTGCAGGGTGTTGGACTCAATGGCATTTAAAGGTCCTATTCAACCCAAACCATTCTATGAGTTTTTTACTGGTTTTACCCAACTGGTTGTAGGATGAGGGGAATTTATTCAAACATACACATTTTATTCCTTTGGAGAGTGAATTTCTCAAACGCTGTTGTTTGTAGGTACTGGGAAAACTTTGCTTGCTAAGGCTGTTGCCACAGAATGCAATACAACCTTTTTCAACATATCAGCATCCACCATTGTCAGCAAATGGAGGGGTGATTCAGAAAAACTTGTCCGGGTAAGAATCCCTCTCTTGTTCATTATACTTTAACAAACATCACACTCCCCACTGAAGAACTTGGGTTCAGCACAGAACTGGAAACAAGTGTTCCTCTGATACTCTTAGTCTTTCCTGATTTAGACAAAACATGACTTTGATTATACCTAGTTCTGAAAGCAGGAATAATATCACTTCTGCAGAAGTCTTGTAATGGATTCTTGCTGTGGGACTTCAGTCTGTAATGTATGATGGAGCAGATGTTCTGAAGGCAGCAAAGATCATTGACTGCCTGACCAGGAGTCAGACAATCAGAGTTCCAAACTAGTGTCTGCTTAGTGCTCTTCAGAGCACTTCACATCCATTTTGCAGGGGTTGGCTCCTAGGCAGCCTGCAAAATGTAGTCTAGATTCCCAAATTCCTAATTGTTCTTCATGGCACAAAATGGGCATTGTCGGAAAGGTCTTCCAGTCAAATGCAGGTGTGATGTTTTTTCAAGGAAGGTAGTTTGCTGGCAAAGAGGTAAATGCATTTTTGTGTATAAACTAGCCAGGAGTCTGCATGGCTCAGCTGTGGTACAAAAAAAGCCAGGGGTTCAGGTATAGCATCCTTGCCCATCCGAATCTCTCCATAACATCCACCAGCTCAATGGAAACCCACAAGTCCTTAACCTGCTTTACCCTCATCTCTTGGCCTGCACTTCAGGTAAATGCAGAGCTCTTGGAAACAAATAACCACAGCAATCTGTTCTCTGCAAATGGCATTGTTTGTCTCTCTTGAAAGGTAGGCTGCAGCACACTCACTCGTCCTGCCTCCTTTGTCCTTTAAAATTGCATATTTTTCTTCTGACATTTTTCTCTCTTACTGATTCTCTTAACATCTGTCTCAGTAGCTTCCTGGAATTTTCTCTTCTGACAGGAGTATGTGGGGACAATCTGGTTTCTGCTGCCACGATAGAGAAGGCTTTTGTGAACATGCTGTAGCACATACATTGATATTTGTGGCATTTTTCCCTTAATTAAACTTATGGCAGAATCAAAAAATGAAGTAAGATTGTGGATCAGGAGAGCTCTAAGAAAAGTATTGTGTGAATTTTTATCCTAAAATCACATGTTGCTGGTGAAGAGGAAGTATATAGGGGTTTGTGGTCATTTGGAGGCATATCCTATCGTCCTGTTTTGCTCACTACTACACTGTGTTTCTGTATTTTTATGTTTTTATATATTATATTTCTAGTAAACTTGTATACTAGTAATGGTCTACTTGTTACTCTGGGCAAATGACTTAAACCCTGCATTTCATGCTCAAAGTGATGAAAATAATATGTATCTTTTAAAATATTATTTTTTCAAGTGTTCAGATATAAAAGTGCTGGACTGATATATATCAATAGTGATACTTATCTAAAAACTCAAAAACCACTTTACTCAAGAAGAACTGACAGTGATTTCTTACTCCTAACACAGGCCTCTCCATGTTTACGGAAAATTAGATTAACTTCGTTCTCCGAAGACCAGATCCACATTTTTTGTTTCAGCTTTCAGTCCATTTTTTAAATTGTGATTGTTCAAGCAATTTATGTTTGTTTTGATCAGGAAAAAAAATGAGTTCTTGATTCTTATCAAAAGAATCAGTGCATTTTCTTTCATTATGCTTCAGCTGACCTGCATTTTTTTTCCTCAAATCCTTATTTAAAAAAAAAAAGTACAAATGGAACAACAACAAAAGGCACATGTTTAATCTCAGTAACAATTTAAGAGTTCCCAGAATCCTCTGATGGATCATTTTCTTCTATCCCATTATTCTCAGGGTACTCTGATAGGATTTAGACAGAAAGATTTGCACATAAAGACAGGATTACAAGGCTATGTTCTTAATATCTCCTTTATAAAACCTCTCAGATTTTGAGAGGATTCAGGGACCCTCAGCCTGCCCAGAGCTTTTTTCCAGCAGCTATCCCTTGGGATGTGGGTGCTGGTAATTTATCTTCATTTCCAGTTCACTTTAGTACCTTCGTGTGTTAGTTTCTCCTTCACATTTACTCTTCTCTCTGACAGGTGTTGTTTGAGCTCGCCCGGTACCATGCTCCTTCCACAATTTTCCTGGATGAGCTGGAGTCAGTTATGAGTCAAAGAGGCACTGTTCCTGGGTAACTGGTGGGACCACTTTGGGATTAAAAGAGAGAGGTTCGGTGGTTGTGCCAGTCACAGCTGACAGCTTCCGTGAGAATTAGCAAGGGGCTACAGGGACAGCAAGAGGGAAGGAGGTGCAGGGCTTTATAACCAGTTGTGCTGTACTTTAAAGGGATTTGAAATAGAAATAAAGGGCAGTGGTTAGGGAAACAGCATACCTGCTGTTGTTAGAGGAAAGTAAGAAGCATTATTTTGTGACACTTTTAACATAGGCATAGCAGAGTAATAGGAAGTGTACACAGTGGAATGGTGTTTTCATTAGTGACAGATTTGGTGCCATTCTCAGGACTTCCCGTTGCAGGACTGGGGATGTCTTGTTACTTGAATCCAAGATTCAAGAGACTTTATAGTTAAAAAACACATTAAAAAAGGTTAGGGATGGGGAAGAAGTCAGAGAAATATAAAAATATTGTTACAACCATTAGGAACCCATTACAGGGGATTTTATGTACAGTGAATTACATGATCACTTTATATGTATTATATTGTATGTCTGTATTGTTTGCTTACTGTTTGTAAATAGAATATGTCCTATTGTAAAGATGCTACTTGTAGTCATTCTCACTTAATAGATGCAAATTATGAGCCAATTTTGTCCTTCATTAGTACATTTAAAAGCTCTCATTAACATCACTGGGTTATATATTCTAATAAGGACTTTTATCTTACATGCTGTACTTATTTTTCCGTGTACTTATTAATTACTGACTTGGCATTGATGTCTGAATGCTTTTGCAGAAATAAGTCTTTAAATCTGAATGGCAGCCCTTGCCATCTAAGGTCCTGCTGTTTTCCCTGGGCTTGATCCAGGAGTTTCCAAGAGCTTCACATCTGGAACCAAGAGTTCCAGCTGGTTTTCTGCAAAACAGATTACCTGCATTGGGGCCAGAGTTCTTAGTACTTTTCTTAAGTTCTCCTTTTTTGAAGAAGGATCCTTTCTGTGTGGTCTCTGCCCCTTTCTTAATTCATATCAGTATGGTGTATTTTTCTGTTTTCTTTTGATAGAACATTTTGCAAAATGTTGAATTCAGTAGTAGTTTTATTTTCTTGTAGCCACTTCACATTCACTCACAGGAAAATGCTACCCTGAAGAGGTAGGTGTACTAGTTATTTACTGGCAACTATCACATTATATGGATTCCCTGCTATAGATCAATCAATCAATCAATCAGTCAATCAATCAAGTGGAGCCCTAGCTATTTGCAGTAAATGTTGGTCTTGCATGGAGATTAACATGAAGAAAAAAACAGATAAATATTTTCTTTGGATTCAGTTATAGTGAATTCTCCTCACTTAATGCACTGAAAAGAGTCCATTTAAGTAATCATTAGAAAGCTTGATTTTAATGCTTCGATGTTAGCTAATGGAGCTTAATCATGCTTTGAACTGGGGCAAAACTGTGACAAGGGCTCAGTTGCTGTGAATTACACTGTATAAATAAAGATGATTAATGCACTGAGCAAATAATATTTCTCTGAATCTTGGTAGTGGTGAACATGAAGGAAGTCGGCGGATGAAAACGGAATTACTGGTGCAGATGGATGGCTTGGCCCGATCTGATGATCTTGTATTTGTTTTAGCAGCTTCCAATCTGCCATGGTAAGAGATCCAGAGAGTACATTTTGAATACATTTTCATGAGCTTCTAAGCACAGATAAAGATTTTATTTAGACTTCTGCAGAAAAAGCCTTGATATTTGGTTAAAGCATTTAAAGATTAATTTGGAGCTTTTACTTTTAAACTCTTCAATTCTTGCTATTTGTGTCACATGAGAATAATCCATAATAAAGTCAACATATGCTGGTGGTACCAGCTGCTAATATTTAAAATGGAGTATTTGACTTTATAGGCAAGTTATTTACTATGTTTAAGCTAAGAAGGGTTTTCAGCCTGGAACTGTAAGGTGCTTAAAACATCTGGCACTTAGAAGGATACTCCATAAATAGGAATGTTGGATTTTATTACTATCAAATGTGACTTTGAAGAGTTGAGGGACAAAATTCTCTAGTTTCTTCAACACAGTTTAAGATTGGAACTGTGAAATTTCATCAAGCAGGGCAGGATGTGTATGGGAACAAGACAAGTTGGAGAGGATAAGGAAGGGAGGTAACATTTGTAGTGTAACAACTGTGGGTGCTCAGGAGAGGAGCTGCTGCTCCTCACAGCACTGAGATCTTTCTGGATACCCTTGTCCCTAAAGGCATATGGACCTAAGTGGGTCTATTCCCCTCTCACATGGAGAAGAGCATAGGCTTGGGTCAGAACAGGAGAAGACAGCAGTCCTGTGTCCAGGGAACTTCAAGCCATGGTCTGGGAGTCATTTGCTGGAGCCCAGTGGGAGGTGTTCCTGGAATGATCATGTGTGAGCAGCAGTTCAGCAGCATTTCAGGAGGCAAAACTTGAAATTTGACTTAAAGGTGCTTTTTTTAGTGAGATGACATTTGCTTAGCTCTCCAGTGTGACAGACACAGAGCAGGGCACCTAAAACCACCCACAAATCCACAGGCTTAATTTATAGACTGTTTTTCAAGACGACTGATTTTTGGCTGACTCTTACAAAGTTGCCATGAGGACAAATGTTGGAAAAGCCTCTCTTTGTGACTGGTGAGCTCTGGGTTGTGATCAGCAGACTGTTGGGAGTGTCTTGAGTCTGAATGTCACTGGCTGTGTAATCACAGCTGCTTCCGTTTAAGTACTTATGATAAGTCTAAAGTCCTAGAGCATATATTATTTTGAACTTACAAATGCACATTTTGATTGTGCATATCACTAAATGTTCTCTCACAAAGTCTGTGGTAATATTTATTCCCCTTGCCAGCTGATCCCCTTTTTGTCAGGCCTGGATGAAAAGGTCCAGGGAACAGGCAGATAGAATTAAACAACAGAAGAGGAGTTTTTGCCTGAGAATTGAATCTTAAAGATAATATTTTCTGAGTCCCATATGGCAGGTAAGCCTAGCTTGTCTTGTGTAGGGTTTTCAGGCTCTTTAAATGAAGGAATGGCTGTGTGAATACCTAAATAGAAGTTGCATAGAAGTACCTGTACTAAGTTAGGCTGGTCCCTACCCTGCCACAGTGGGCTTTTTTTTTTATATAGCCATAATAGCAAAGTCTATGTGTTGGTTTCAGGGATTTATGTCTTAGACAAACTCATGAATTGAAATCAGTGCAAAATCCACCCCATTTTGTTACAGTATCTATATAAAAGGAACTGAGCTGAATTTGATTTGTGTTCCAATTGTGTAAGAAAAGGCTGAAAAAATAACTGCTGTCTGTATAAACAGTTAAGTTTGAAAGAGAATTAATACAGTATTAATACTTCTGTCTCTTTGTTAGTAATACACTATAAATGTTTACATTATTGCAGCATTTTGCCCTTTCAGAAGAAGCTCTGAGCAGTGCATTGCACCTGTGGTCTCTTAAATTATCCTGTGAGATAATTATCCATGCAGAGAGATTTTTGAATGTGTTTTGTTACCCTGTATCTGCCTTACACAATCAATAAGCTTTCTGGGAAGTTGTGTAAAATACACAGAATTCAGTTTTAAGTATTTTACATATTTGATTTTTGATCATTTTGTAATACTGAAGTTCTAATTTCTGCAAAATTGCTTCCTTTAAAGATCCAAAATGACAGGCTTTGTTTAAGGTTGAGACAAAAGGACAAGGTTTCTGTTTTGAGGGACCTGCCCTGAAAGAAAGCAGTCAGTCTGTGTTGGAACAAGAGTGTCAGCTGGGGTGTTCAGTTTTGAACATTTTATACTTGAGACTGTAGAATTTCCTTTTGGACTTTCTCTCTTGTCTGGTGGAAATGTGCCAACCACATGCTTTAAGAAGGGTCTGGGCAAATGCTTAGAAAGGTGTTTGATGGGGGATGGAAATCCTGATGAAAGCCTGAGCTTTCACGTCACTGGGGTTCTCCAGCCTCAAGGAATTTGAGATTATCTGCCTCCAGAGAGGTCATCAGGTTTTAAACCTCTTTCAGGATCCTAACTATATATTTACAGATTATTTTTATGAGTATTAGGTGACATTTAGCCCTACTGTCAGACCTAGACTTCATTTCCACAGGAATATTTCACTAAAAAATTTCAAAATACCTACTGCTACCTAAGTTGTGGCTTCACAACACCACCCTATGCTCTTGCAAACATTTGTTGTTAAGCTGGATTTCAAGAGATTTATTTAACATGGATATTTATTGATCAGGGAAAAAAAAATTACTACCAAGCTGCTTTTAGAAGAATGAAAAGAAGCCTAAACAAAGCTCTTTACACTGTCCTAAGCTGCACTGCAGCTATTGATCTTCCTCTTCAGCCTTATCGTGCTGCCCAGCCCTTCTTTCAGCTGCTCTTCTGCAAGGTGTTTTTATTAACAAATTACTTGTTGAAATGATTGAATGTAATTAAATAAGAGCCTTGTTAGTGAAGGAATAAGAGCCTTGTTAGTGAAGGAATAAAGAGATCCTTATCATGTAGTGAATGTTTCCTAATGTATCAGCGCATTTAATTCAGTTTTTATTCCTGTGCTGTTTTTTTCTCACCCTTACCCTCAGGATGGGTGAAGTTGTGGTGCTCTCCGATAGATTCCTACCTTCCAACCCAATCCATTTTGTGAATCTGTGATGCCTCCTAATGTTAATGCAAAAAGCCATCCATCTTATGGATCTGTAGAGCTTTGTTTATCTTTTCATGAGCATCTCTCAGTACTTTCATTGGCTCTTGTTTCAGAGAATATTTAGGTTGGCTCAGTGCTTTGTATTCTGCTCTGGTTAATGTCACTTAACCTTGCATTTGATCACTGACAAAACAATTCAGCAACAACCTAAACACTCGAGATAACAAAAACATTGTTTCTTTATTTCCCTCTTCAGCCAACGGGTCAGTATAACCTTCTGGATGAACAGAATCACAGACTCACTGAGTGGTTTGGGTTGGCAGGCACTGTAGGGTGTATCTAGTTCCACTCTCCTGCCACGGGCAGGTCGGAGCAGGTTGTTCAAAAACCCTGGTTTTGAACACTTTGGAGATGGGACAGCCACAGAGCAGCTGTGGCAGAGCTCCTCTGGGCAGAGCAGAGAGACTTCTGCTCGAGATTTACTTACAAAACATGGCTAAGGGCACTAATGCACTGTGTTCTTGGGGGGGTCTGAAGCAGAATGAGTGATGGAAAATGTCATTTGGAGGATTTGCAGGTTGTTTGCAGAGGCTGGCTGTGATTGTCCTTCACCTGCACAGGCTTTTAGAGTACCTGTCTGGGCACCTCTGAAACCCTGACAACTTTTGGCCTCTTTACACAGATGATGTTAATGTGGGTATTAATATGCATAAATAACAGCAGAGGTTTATCAACCAGAGTAATTATTTCCAGTCATGTAAGGTGACTTTAAGAAGCGGACCTGAAAAGTACATTTGGAAGATGGGACTAGCGTGTTTCTTTGTGCTGGGTGGGACCCTCTGCCAGAGGCATTGCACTGAACATTGGACAATTCCTGAAGCAGCCTAAAAATAATAGTATTAATATAGCAATAACAATAATATCAATATTGCAACAGCTGTTGATTAACAAATTCTGGTATTTATTTCTGAGGCCTTGATTACACAAGGGGTGTGTTCCTGTTGTCCTCTGGGCTCCTGGTTTTCTGATTTTTGTGTTCATTGTTTGGATGTGGAATAACGTTTCCCAAACCAAGATATTGTGGGGAGAGGCACACTTCTATTCCTGCAGAGCTGCCAACCAGGCATGCTAAGGTCTGGCAGGCACCTCTGTGGGGATTTGGGAGACCATGTTTGGGTTTTTTAAATCATGTGCTATGCCATAGAAACATTTGGTATTAAAAAAATAAGGACAAGTCACCAAAGGTGACAGAAATTAGCTCTGCTGTTGGGCTACAAATCCATATTGAGTTGGCTTTGAGCTCCCTTTGAACTAAAAGGGAGTTTCCTTTTAGAAGGAAACAAGAAACTCCATTTGTTTCTTTAATATTGACTTTGCTAGGAAAAATACTTCACCCAGGGAACCGGCGATAAGTGCAGGTTTATTTAAGTGTATCTGCAGTCCCAGGTTGCAGGTACAACCCTCCAGCAGCTGTTTTCTCATGCTCAGCCAGCTCACGTGGAAATGATGCTTAGGGCTTCTGTTCTTCTGCCTGCACAAAAAACTTTGAAGTGGGTTTCCCCTGCATGAGATTTTCTTGACATGTATGAGGACTAAATAATATTTTAAACTGGAATAAGGAGTCTGTGACTGAATAGGGTTAATAGAGAAAGAATGGTACCTTTTTCTTATCTTTTTTAGACAAAAGATCATAACCAGTGTTGACATTGACAGAATCAGAGGTTTTGGCTCACTGACAAATTTATCCAGCATGTTCATCTTGTACATGATATTTTTCATAAGGATAATGTTTCTTGTGGCTGTTTATTTATAATAATAAAATATAAATTAAAAATCAGAAACAATTAAATAAAATGTAAATTATATAAACAATTATTTATAATTTGTATTGCAGGAGGAGTCTCAGTTTGGTGTTCTGTTCTGCCATAATACACGGCCTCACATCCAAGACCTTCAGTCTGGATTTTATACCTCCTGAGCATCCCTTACTAACTAGCAATTAATTAGTCCTGAGAGTGCCCCAGACAGGCAATTTGTAGTGACTCCTTAATAGCAGAGGGGGAAAGGGAGAGGTTGTTGGTGATGAGACATTGCTGCAGAGGAGTACCAGGGGGAGGGATGGAAACTGCCACTTCTGATTGTTATTGTTAGCATCACTGTCACAAGTAACATGTCCCTGAATAGGAATACACTGGATAATTTGGGTAATTCACCCTTTTTTTTTTTTTCTTGGCACAGCTGCAGGTGAGGGTCTTGCTGTCAAAGCCACGTCTCCACTCCGAGACGCGCTGAGACGCTCCCTGTCCTCCTGTGCTTGCAGGGAGCTGGACTCTGCCATGCTGCGGCGGCTGGAGAAGAGGATCCTGGTGGACCTGCCGAGTGAGGAGGCACGGCGGGTGATGATCCAGCACTGGCTGCCTCCTCTGAGCAACAGCGGCAGGCTCAAGCTGAGGACGGATCTGGATTACAGCCTGCTGAGCCAGGTGGGCAGGGCTGCAGCTGCTCCTGGGCCAGGGCGGTGACCGAGGGCTGGGACAGGACAGCCACTGCCACACGCAGAGCTGGGCACCACCTCAGCTCACCTGAGGCTCCAGCCGGCTTCACGCAGCTCTGCCTGCAAAGTGGTGTGTGCTGGTCCTCTCTGCTGGGCCAGCCTTTCAGCCTTAAATACAGGGAGACATCCAGCAACAGCAGATTTTATCACTGCTCTTGCCAAGCTGGGAGCACTTCCAATTCATCAGGGTAATGAACAGTTAATTGTGTAGGGAGGGTTTGCCACAGCTCCACTGCTGCGGCAGAAAAGAGCATTTGGCAGTGAAGAGATTCACTAGATACCCCAGATTCCTTCATGTAGCCCTTTGTCACGTCCTGGATTCTCTGGAAACAGAATCCTAGAATGGTTTGGGTTACAAGGGACATCAAAGAGAATCTCATTCCAACTTCCAGCTGTAAGCAGGAGCACCTTCAATTAGCCCTGGTTGCTCAAGGTCCGAGCCCTTAAATATTTTACTTTACCCAGCTGAGATTCTTACATCTGTTTACAGAGAAAATGCTGCTCAGTATTGGGTTCATAAGGAAATACATTTATTTTATTAACTGGAAAGCTGAGGATAGACTCAGAAAGGTGGGGTTTATTTCACCTACAGAAAATTGGCATTTAGTAAGAAAATGCCCAGTATTTTCCTTGGTCCTATGAGGTATTGTGGGCATTTTCAAAGAATAACAACCTACATAATTTTGAGGGGATGGTACAAAAAAAAGTATTTAGATTTCTGTGTGTATATAAATGTGTATTTCAGACAGCAATAGACTTCACGAATATTTATATAAATACAAAATATATATGCCTGCAAATTCCATTTATGTCTGATTTGTGAACTGTAATGTATCATTCTGATCCCCTCACAGGAAACAAATGGATACTCTGGCTCAGACATAAAACTCGTGTGCAAGGAGGCAGCCATGAGACCAGTGAGGAAAATTTTCGATGCTCTTGAAAATCATCAGCCAGGTATCTCAGCTCTGAGCAGAAAATCTGGCCTGGGAAATGCTGATTTCCTGGTGTAACTCTTGGAACAAAGATTCTAACTCCAGCAGGTGGAGCTCTGATATCTGCCTGGGAAAGTTTTAAAATCTACAGTTCCAAACCATGTTAAATTTCTAAAAATCAGGGCTTCTTTTAAAGCTGTCATTATTTGTGCTCTCAGCATAAATGCAATTTTTAATTTATCTCACTACATTTAGTCTGTTGTTTTCCTATATTAAGTGTTGGACTAGGCATGGACATAAAATAATGTCTTTAGGTAATAGTAACAGGATTTATTCAATTCTCTTTTCTTTAGGTAACAGTAACTTGCCCATGATCCAACTGGACACAATCACAACAGCCGATTTCCTGGATGTGATCACCCACACTAAGCCATCAGCAAAGAATCTAAGCCAGAAGTACACAGCTTGGCAGAGGGATTTTGAGTCTGTCTGACAGGACAGCCCCAAAATCAAAAACCTCCAAACCATTTACCACCCAAAGTGGCCTCCAAAGGATCAAATGGTGATGGGGAAGGAGATGCTGTTCATTCAAGGAACAAAATGCAGTGACAAGTGTCAGAGGGAAATCTTTACTTTAAAACTGCAGGGGAGCATGAAGGGGTGGTGGTTATTCTTTACTCAAAAAAGTTCTTACTGGAGTTAATGTGATGGTGCAATCCTATGCAACAAGGCCTTCAGCCTTAATTTTATGTATAAAGACTTAAAAGATTGATTGCTTGATTGATTCTCAGTCTTTATTCATGACAGATTTTGGGTAGAACTGGAGCAAAGTTTAAAAGCAGATTGACAATTAGTGTAACCCTCCATTTCTGACACTCTGTAGAGCATCCCAGCCACTGTAGCTTTCCTAGCAGAGACCTGCACCCTTCTTGATGAAACACAAAATAGGCATTTTCAGTGAAATTCAGGACCCTAGAAGGGCATGTAAATTTGGCTAGTTTGTCACTATTTTCAGCTGAGTTCAAAGCCCTGAAGTGTGTTATTGTTGGGGTATTGCCAAGGTGAAAAAGGCAAGAAATTAAAGAAAAACTGCAGAAAACCAGCACATTTACAATAATTGACTAGAAACTGTGTTGGTGGCTACCCAGTGCTGGTTTGCAGCCAGCCATAAAGCAGAATCACAGAACCCCAGCATGGGTCAGGTTGGAAGGGACCAGAATGGGTCACATCTGACCCCACCTCCCTGCTCCAGCAGAGCCATCCCACAGCACAGGGCACAGGATTGTGTCCAGAGGGCTCTGGAATGTCCCTGGTGAGGGAGACTCCACCCATGTCTGGTCTCTGTTCAGGGCAGAAGTTGTGCCTCCTGTGCAGGGGAACTGCTGGGCTCAGTCCCTGCCCATGGCTCTGGTGCCACTGCTGGGTCTGCAGCAAAGCCTGGGTTCTGCTCTGCCCCTCCCTGCACACAGGGACACCCAGGGTTCACATCCTGAACAGCCCCAGCTCCCTCAGCCTGTCTTCCTTAGAGAGATGCTCCAGGCCCTTCCCCAGGTGTGCCAGCCTCCCCTGCCCATGGGTGCTGCAGTGAGCTGTGCACGATGTCAGATGTCCCCATGCTGGACTCTCCTGCTCACACACGTGGCCAGGTGAGCAGCCAGCACTGCCACGTGTCCTGCACTCTTCTCATCAGAAATTACAATGTTTTTTCATTTTTTGTCGTTTTTTCAGGCTCCAGGTGTTATTACTGCACTCTCTCACCCTCCTTGCTCAGCAAGATGCTTCCCATTCGTGTACTTCTCAATTTTCCTTGGTTTGGTGTGTCTGCATTCCAAACACCAGGGTTGGGCATACTTTCCAGCACATTCTGGGGCCTCTGAGGCACTGACAGTCTTTTTTATTTCCTGCAGCAGTCACACACTGGAAGTCTCCAAGGGAAATGTTTTCACAGGATTTTGCTGATATATCTCCCACCTCCTGCACCTGTGACCCTAGGCCACAAACCTCCCTTACATCCATCCTTCCAAGCAGAAACCCAACATGTTCAGAATGGCTGGCACAAAACCCAGATCTGTGAATACATGCAAGACTGAAGCTGGCAAAACAAGGGCCCACAGACACTATCTAAAGAAGTTCCTCAGAGGTCTCTTCTCCCAGGCAGAAAGTGTCATGATGAGAGGAAACAACCTCAAGTTGCACCAGGGAAGATTCAGGTTGGATATTTGGAATTACTTATTCCTGGGAAAGATTGTCCAGCCCTGGCACAGCTGCCCAGAGCAGTGGTGCAGTCTCCATCCCTGGAGAGATTTGAAAGCCATGTGGATGTGGCACCTGGGGATGTGGGTCAGTGGTGCCTTGGCTGTGCTGGGGAATGGTTTGACTTGATGATCTTAGACAACTTTTCCAGCCTGAATGATTCTGTGACTTATTCTTGTGTTCCCACTGCAGAATCTCCTCCATCCACCTATTCTGTTCACCCACCCTGACAGTCTAAATCTGAACGTAGTAACCACCCACCAAGGGAGGCTGCAGAGAGACACTCTCGCATGTGAGGAATTCATTCATCACCATGGTTTTGTTTAACAAGAACGAGCATGGCTCATTAACACAAAACTGTATTTTCAATAAGGTTAATACTCCAGTAATGCATAATTACAATCTAATAATTTAACACACAGGAGCACTGTAAAACAACTGTAAAGGACTTTGATTATTACAGTTTGCAAATGGACCAGAAAAACCATTTACCATCATTACAAAGTTGGTTCATATTGGGGGATGTAGTGCATAGTAAAAGCATTGCATGCTACAGAATTAAATTTCATTTCACAGCTCTGCTAACCAACTGTAAAAACTGGAATCTGTCCCCATGGCTTGTGAAGGATTTTTTCCATAACATTAAAAAGAAACAAAAAAATCCCCAACAAAAGTGAAATTTTGCAACTGTAGCATTAATAGGACCCTGCTGAAGCCTAATTTTAAAAAGTCACAGTCTCTAAGGCATTTAATACCAGAGTTTTGTTTCTGTATCATTCTTTTTAATAACAGGATTTAATTAAAACATCTGTAAAATGCTGACAGTTTTTAATTTTATGTAAAATTTGAAAAGCAAATAACAGGATCTGCTCTAATGAAAGACAGCCACAGTAGTTATTATTAAGCAATGGTGATATTTTCATTTAAGAGTCACTTCTAAACGTGCATAATCTCCACCTTTAAGTCAGAGCAGAGCAGAGACATCAGTGAAATCACTGCAGGCCACTGAGGCTCTGTTGGTGTTTGAGCTTTATTTACTTGAGTGTTTTCAGTGCATGTTTTCAGTTTAGCTTATTCTGCAGAAGCTTTCCAGATGGTGCTCTTCATCAAGTATTCTTTGAAAAGTGAAAATAAGAAAACACTGCCCTGTGTGTGTGCCTGTGCTGGGCCCACATGGATCCCCTGCCCATCACAGCCCAGGGTGGTTTCTGATGGATTCTGATTTCAAGAATGAAGGAAATGGTGTGAAACAGATGTTTCTTCAAGCTACCTGTTCTCTTTCTCACAACATCTGCTTCAGGATATGTTCCACTGCCTCTGGGAAATTCTCACAGGTTAAGTAGGGAGCTGGGTTGATTTTGTCTTCATCTGCTGGACGGTATTTACCTGTAACAGATTAACACAAAGATCCCTCTACCAAACTCCTCTCAGTACCTTTTTCGTCCCCCCTCCTGAAAATTACAGTCTTGTAATAGCAGTACCAACCAGGAAAATGCCCATCTGGGCAGAAAACATCCTATAAGGCTTCCCTAAACAAATGCTAAGCCCTACTGGAGATTCCTCCAGGGGCAGCTCTGGATCAAAACTAGTGTTAATTGCACTGGTTCATTCTGCTGTACTACCAAATATCCACAGTGTAGGTTCTTAAAATAATAATCGTCATAGAATCCCAGAATAGTTTGGGTTGTAAGAGACCTTAAACATATCTAGTCCCATCCCCTGCCATGGGCAGGGACACCTTCCACTATCCCAGAGTGCTCCAAACCCCGTCCAACCTGACCTTGGACACTTTCAGGGATCCAGGGGCAGCCACAGCTGCTCTGGGCACCCTGTGCCAGGGCCTGCCCACTCTCACAGGGAAGGATTTCTTCCTAAAATCTAACTTAAATTTCATGTCTTTCATTTTGAACCCAATACTCCCTGTCCTATCAATACAGTTCCTGATGAAGACTGCCTCTCTGAAGACTCTTCTGAAGAAAAGCAGGATTACTTCCCTTCATTTTCAACATACCACACTACGGCATGAGCAGCTGCCACCTCAAAGAGACCTTTCCAGTCTATGGGTCTATCAACAACACTAAGAATACCTGTCAATCCCTCCAGGTTCCACTTCCATACAAAGCAAAATTACATTTATAATGACCTTGTAATTATTGAAGAATGTCACCAGAGCTCCTGCACGATCAGAGGTTGCATTGCTGTGACTGATTTTGGCAATCTAAGGTGTGACAGTAACAGTTCCCTCTGTTCTGTGATTACTGCTGTGGATTTTTGAGTCAGAGCAAAAATTCACACCTACAAGAGCAGCTGTCCCTAACTTTGGTCACCCTGCCCTCAGCTGGGGATGTGTGCTGTGTTCTAGCCTTGTCACAATGTTCTGCTTGACAGGCTGCCTCTACCCCACCCCAGAGCAATGTGGAAGGTGGGGGCTCAGAATAGCTTCACTTCTGGGCACAGGGTGAGATCACTGAAGGCACCACTGTCTCCTGAAATGACTGATCCATTGAGTACTTACCCGTCCTTACCAAAATCCCACGCATGCCTGCCTGCTGGGCACCACCAACATCATCCCTGCAGTCCTGGGACAGCAGGAGAGCACTGGGTTAGTGGGCACAGACATTTCCATAACCTTTTCTGCTTTGCACATTACTTAAAAGCAGTGACACAGAGTCAAATCTTTCAGCCACCCCGTCGGTCACACTGTCACAAGAGTGGTTTTCTGTGTGCTCTGCCTGATCAAATAGTGACCAAAGTAAGAGAGAAAACCCCATGGCTTACATACTAAATCCTGTGAACTTTGATGGAATTGTTTAGGTTGGAAAACCCCTCTAAGATCATTGGGTCCAACCATTCCCCCAGCACTGTGCAGGTCACCACTGACCTCTGTCCCACACATCCACACAGCTTTTAAACCCTTCCAGGGATGGGGATTCCACCAATGCCCTGGCAGGTGTGCCAGTGCTCAAAGTCCTATTTCATGAAGAATTTTTCTCTAATATTCCATCTAAACTTCCCCTGGCCCAGCCTGAGCCATTCCCCCTCCTCCTGTCCCTGTTCCCTGGAGCAGAGCCCGACCCCCCCGGCTGTCCCCTCCTGTCAGGAGCTGTGCAGAGCCACAAGGTCCCCCCTGAGCCTCCTTTTCTCCAGGCTCAGCCCCTTCCCAGCTCCCTCAGCTGCTGCTGGGCCCTTCCCCAGCTCCATTTTCTCTCTAGGAATGACAGCACTGGAGGCCCCTGTGCAGGCCCTGCCCACGGCGGAGGGCAGCACTGCACAGCCGGGCAGTGAGGAGGGGTTTGTGCCCACGTACGTCTCCAATCATGACGGCCTCCTCGGGGGCACAGTCAGTGCCCCGCAGAGCCTCCAGGAAGAAGGTCTTCTCTGGCTTCCCCACCACGGTGGCTTTGGTGTCTGTTGCATACTCCAGCCCTGTCACAAAAGGTCCAGGTCCCAGACACAGGCCATCCTTCTTCTTGAAATACCTGGCTTTATGGATCGCTATGAGAGGCGCCCCATCCAGAATCAACCTGAAGAACAAATGAATTAAGAAGAGTACAGAAATTCTATTAAAGGAATTATATTTACAAACCTCTAGAGGCTTTCACACAATCCCAGGATGGTTTGGGTTGAAAGGGACCTTAAAGCCCAACCAGTCTCATGCCCTGCCATGGGCAGGGACACCTTCCACTGTCCCAGGCTGCTCCAAGCCCTGTCCAACCTTGCCTTGGACACTTCCAGGGATCCAGGGGCAGCCACACCTGCTCTGGGTACCCTGTGCCAGGGCCTGCCCACCCTCACAAGCAACAATTTCTTATAAGTACAGGATGAATCATTTGACCTTTATATTTTAGTATTGAAGGGATTACAGTAACAAGTTACATTAAAAAAAACCAAAAACTCAAAGCCATTTGAGACATTCACATCCCTCTGAATTTCCCCATTAACCCAGGGAGTTTGAGCAGGCTCGCTTCCACAGAACCTGCAAATCATCTTTGGTTCTTGCATTTCTGTTTTGTGCCCTGCAGATTTTCCTTACAGCAGACACTGCATCCCCGTGTCCTGCAGCAAAAGGAAGCTGTGTAGGTGCTGCACTACAGGAATGCTTCTCGTGCACCAAGCACAGCAGTATTATTGCAGTTCTCCCCTCCCCAGTTTCAGTGCAACAAGCACTGGATTGCCAAACATTTTCCCCTTGATTTTACACTTTCTCCACCTAATGCAGGTTGTTCCAATCTTTATCACAACAGTGTAAAACACTGGCTGTTACTCTCAAGGCAGAAAGGAGGATTTATTTTCCTCTTAACCCATGATTTGCTAAACAAAACAAAAGCCTTTAAGAAAACAATGTCTTGCTTTTCCCCTGTTGTAAGAGGCTGGCTGAGGTGAGCTGAATTCTCCTTGCAGGATGTCTGCAGAGCAGCTTGGAAGCTCTGAGCAGGGCATAAATGATATTTCATTTCACTTAATTATCACAAACACTCCTATTGAATCAATGCAAGCTGAACAAGAAGCTGGGTTGTGTTTCTGTGAGCAGCCAGACATGTTCATGATGGGAAGATGCCTCTAGGACACAGAAAAATTTAATTTGACAGCATCACCGCAACCACTATGTTCAGCAGTTTTCAGGAGAGATCTCACCTGAGAGAATTCTTTTAAACATGGCATTGAAATCCCACTTATACAGGAAGAGAAATTTAGTCTCAGCCATTTTCAAGTGGTGCCTGGAGAACGGCCAGACACTATATATGTTGCTTTGGGATTCATGTTGGGTTAGATTTACCTAAGTTAATGTTGGGTGTCAATGGAATAGTTGCCTACCACGTAATTAGTCAGCCTGGGCTCCTCACAGTTGGTGCAGAGGAAAAGGCACTCCTAGGGCACAGTTCAACTATCCTATTTTAAGCACTATTAGGTAAAAAAATGCCCTGAAGTGCCTCCCGTATCCCTCCAGATCCCCAACACAGACACAGGAACCTGCACTTAAATATCTGCATTTAATCAGATTCACCTCAGAGTTCTGCAATCCCAATGCAATTCCTTTTTCAATGCATATCCCAAGTGACTTATGTATCAGAGCAGTAAAGGAGAAGGAACAGGGCAAGGCTCGACAAGAAGAGAATGTGCCAGTGGCCAGTGTTTCCATCAGGCCTAACAAAACTGACACCAGCAAAAGTTTATCCCCTATAGAGAACTGGGGGAAATACCCAGAACAAATCAGCCCAGGCAGAACCTATCCTGGCTTTTTTTTAAATGTCTTCGTCTTCGGCTCAAAGCAAACGACAGATATTATTCAACAATTAATATATTCAGGACAGAAACACAAATCAATACAATGCTGTAAGCACTGGGATACTCAATAGTTAAGCTCATGCAATTGTGAAATTAAGAGTCCCCTCATGATCCAAAGTAAAATTCCAAAATCAATGCCTTTGGCAAGGCTCACTAATGAAGCAGACAGGGACAGTTTGGGTCAACATCTGTTGATGTAACACAGAATTGGCAGCAGATGAGGGCAGCATTGGCCTCCCAGTCCAGGAAACCTCCCTAAGGCACTGGTGGGCAGTAACTGATACTCCCTCTTCTAATTTTATGGATATAAAGACAGGTTAAGGTGCTTGATATCAGGGTTTTCACTGGATTTGAAGTTGCAGGACTGTGGTATGAACTTTGGTGGCAGAACTTTGCCACCATCCTGTAACCAAAGATGGGAAAGGACTCTTCACACACATCACCAGGGCTACGCTCAGGCTCACATCCAGTGTCTGAAAGCTGAAGGCTTTTCAAGTTAAAATCAAGAGTGCTGAGTCAAGCCAGAACCAGAGAGAAGGACTCATGGCTCTGCACACACTGTTGCAGCCTGGCTCATGGGTGGTCACAGATGAAGTGAATCTGACTTACCCCTCAGCCTAGAGGCAAAAAGACCATTAAAAATAAACCACTCAAGATCAGCTCCATAGCCCACCTGGCCTGAGAGGTTGTGCTGGCCACTCCTGAACAGAAGATGCTTCAGAAGATACTGCTGGATATCCTGCATTAGGTATGTAAGGAACAATCTGTCCTAAATCCTGGATTTCCTTCCCTATAGCACACAGGCTCTGAAGGCTGGGCTTTGAACACAGAATCTGCCTCTCTTGGAATAGAAAAAACCAGCCTCAGGCTGTGCCAGGGCAGGTACAGGCTGGACATGAGGAGGAATTTCCCCATGGAAAGGCTGGTCAGGCTGGTATTGGAAGGAGATGCTCAGGGAGGTGTTGGAGTCTCCATCCCTGGAGGTGTCCAAGGAAGGCTTGGATGTGGCACTCAGTGCTCTGGGCTAGTGACACAGTAGGGTCACAGATTGAACTCAATGGGATGCGGGGTCTTTTCCAACCCAAGTAATTCTGTAAATGCTTCATCCTAGTTTTGTGTATTTCCACATTCCACATCCCTAGTTTTGTGTATTTCCACTTGATACATTGCTAACTTTTTCCCTCAGTGATGCCTGTGACTGCACTTCCGCAGTTTATTTAGACTGAAAGCTGTAAAAATGAGGTCTGGACTGCCTGAAGTTCCTGGTTGAGAATCCAAATCCCACAGAATTAGTGGCTCCCTCACAAGCTACATAATGTGTGATTTTCTTCCCAGAAAGAGAAGAGAGCCCAGCAGAAGACAGCTCCCACTCCTCCCCCAGCCAGGGGCTGCCTTACCGAAAGGCTCTGTTCATCATCTCGTAGTGGAAGTGCTCAGGAGCCAGTCCCACCACCACAGCATTGGGGTTGTCTGTGCCAATCCCTGGGAAATCAGAACAAGACTCTAAGCAGACAGGATTTAATTCACACTTAGCAGCCCACAGTCAGCAAAGTGCATTGAATCACTTTAAGGCAAAACCAAGCATTTTTCTGACATAGTCAGGATCACAGAGACCGCTTTTATGTCTTTTATAGATGAAGAAAGCATCTGTGGAAAAGGTGCTGGTCTATCCAGACTGTTCCTTCCTCTAGGATCTGCACAGTCTTAACAGCAGCTGTGGGATGATTCTGCTACCACTCCCACTGAAATGCAGCAGGACACAAAAATCCCTCCTTTAACTCAGTGACTGCTTGCCATCTGAGAATCCCTCTCTGCATATATTTATGTTCTTTGTAGGACAGTACAGCAGGAATTCAAGTGAATCCCATCCAGTTTTTCTATTCCTTCTAGCCACAGGAAATTCCACTGACTGCTGTGTCTGATTCTGACAATAAAGACAGTACTGCAGCACACCCCAAAAGTTGTTAACCTAGATAAATTTGGGCTTTCCTGGAAGGTCTTTTTTCAAAGTGGATTAGTGCCCTTGGGAACAGCTCCACTGCAGTCCCACCCCTGGACAGAACCAGCAGTGGCAGCAGAGTAGCACCAGCAGGAGGGTTTTACTCATGGCATGTAATCAGCTGAGCATTTTGTGCCACCTTCAAACACACCCTCTGCACCTTTAGAAGGACAACCAGAGCTCCTGGCTGGCTCTGCTGGCTGAGGTCTCCTGCTGCATGTCTCTCAGGTGGCTCAGCCAGCCAAACATCCACTCAGAGGTTCCAAGGTGGACTTGTGATATCACCCAGAACCATCTGAGTCCTTAAACCTGGGAAGTATTCCCTCATCTGCCTGTGACCAACTTTAACAGAGAGATTAGCCAAGAACAGCTCAATAGCAGCCATTAACTGGAATTTAAAGAACTCTCCACTGTACTTACATGTTCCAAAAGCAGCACTGAGGAAATGTGAGCCAAAGCCCTTGTAGCAAAAACAAGCCAAACAACCCATTCCAAACCCAAGCAATACAGATGACGCACCAAGGTGTCCCCATGTAACCTCCGTCTCTGCCATCTTTTATAAAATTAGCATCAGCTCCTGAAAAGCTGATGGAAAGTTCCCAAAACCATGGAGGCTGAGCTGATTTAAATGCTGTCAGTGAAAGAGCTGCTGCCTCTGCTGTTTCTCACCCAGGAAAGCTTTCCTAGGAGCACAAATATTGCTGAATATTGCTGGGGGCACATTTCTCTGGATATGCTGTTAGGTAGAACAGATTACTAGGTTACAATGCTCTTACAGAGGTTTTTCTCCTGAACATTGACCTCTCTGAAGATTTCTGACCAGACTATGGCACCAAAATGTAACAGGAAAAATTCCTAGATCCTGGCAAGTTTGCACCTACTTAAATTACACAGGCAAAAGATTTCAGTTTGTAAGGCAAGGACAAGGCAAGTATACTTCTGCTGCCTTGACTTTAAATACAAAATACAAAATTTTCAGTGTACAATATACAGTTTTCAACTCTGAGCATGTTAAAAACATGGGTATCTTTGCTACTCTTGATGCCCAAGTGAGAACACATCATTTTCTGCTCCCATGACTGCTGAGGGAGGGAAATAGGAGCATCTGACAGCAAAGCAGATTTTAACCAATCTTTAGGCATGACAATTTAAAGGAGTCAGGGTGATGAACCTTCTGTCACCAGTGCAGGTATCCAAGTACATTGGGTGAAACTTAAATGTTCAATATAAGATAAGCAATTGCCTGGAGATTTTGCATTTAATAATAATCTATTAACAGAGAAAGAGCCTACTGTGTGTGCCTACACACTGTTCAGGTCTTTATGAGTAAAACATCTGCTGGGAGTCAGGTATTGTGCAAATTGACACATCTTTGCTATAAAAAAAAAACAGCACTGGTAGGTCAACAAAGTACCAGTGCCTTGGTGATAACTATTACTCCATATTTTACACTGGAAATTAATGGAAAGTATTGAGTTTTACCTGAATTCCTGACTATTTGAAGGCCTTGGCTGCCACTTCCACTGCTTCTCAAGAAGATACAACTTCAGGCTGATTTAAAATGAAGAAAGGACCTTTATGACCCCGCAGAATTCCACATTTCAGGCTCCACCATGAAGATGATTAAGAGCACAACGTCACCCTAGCTGCTCATTAACTGCTGCTCATTAATTAGCTGCTTCCCGAGCACCTCACCTGTGAAATCAGGCAGGGCCTTATCATCCACCAGGAGCAGGGGCCGCACCTGCTGCTGCTCCAGGAGGTTCCTGGCTGCTGTCAGGGAGGTGAAGATCTCGTGCTCGGCGATGTCGAACCCCAGCCCCGTCAGCCTCTCCAGCAGGTCCCTCTTGCTCTCCTTGGTGGTGTTGGTCACAAACCGGACGGTCACCGGGGCACTGCGCAGCCTGGGGGGGACACAGGGGCAAAGTGGACACAGGCTCCTCCTGTTCTCACATCTGTGCTTCTCTTTGGGGCTAAAAACAGGCCCAAAGATGAAAACAGCACACAGAAGACTAGTGCCACACAAAAACTTCTGTGATGTGGAACAGACAGCAAGAATTACATCCCCCCAGACCAAGACAAGTCATCCTACCCTCCTCTCCCTCATCTACCACAAAAATTCCTGAGGAAAACAATGATTCCAACTCCCTCTTCACAGCAGCAGCCAGCACATCCATGATAACTAATTCGAAAAGCCTTTTTATTCAAACTACACAAAAATAACCCAGTCCCAATTCTTGATCAAAATAAGCAAACAAAAGAAGCTTGTTGCTAAATTAATATATTGAATTCCACTGCTGGGTGAATTTCTCAGCAGCTGTGGCTCATTCAGGTTGCTCCAGGAGCCTGTGTTACCTTGGTGGTGGTTTCATGTCAGCTTCTGCAGCTATTTCCCCCTTTGCTGAGGAACACTAGTATCACATAAAACCACATTATTGCCCTGTGCTGACAGTAAATGCTACCAAACAATCAAATAATTTTAAGTGACAGTTTCAACAGCATTCCCTTTAATTATTCCCCCACCATCCCTTTCTCTGTTGCTATAGGAACAAACACAGGCACCAGGACTGTGTGGAGAACATCAGAATAAAGTTGGAGACTTGCTTCCACCTGCCACTTGCTTCTGTTTATCTCTTGTTTTACACTGACCCTTCACAGGTATGAGCTGATAAAAAGAGTCCCCTGGTTGATAATAAAGTAAAAATTAGTATGATTTTTCCCTCTGCATGCCATTCCCTCCAGCTTCTCTTTGGGAAGGACAGGGACACAGACTGGCAGAAAAGAGAGTGGGATAATAATTTTTTTCAAACCTCTGAGCCAAAAGATCAGGCTGTTCTCTGCCACCTGCTCTCCATACCTGTGACAGCACATTTATATTACATGGAATTTCAGGAACATTGACTCTCACCTGGCACAAGTTCTCCCTGCAGCAGGAAACAGTGAAGTGAGGGAAAGGGCAATGAATGAGCAGCCAGAGTTTCGGCAGTTTTTACTTCCTTGCAATTTTACATCTTAAGGCCATAATCATTTCCACAGCATTACCTGTGGGAAATGCAGCTTCCTCATCCCTCTGTGAACTTTTCCTCTGAGCTATAGTCCAGCTGTATAAAACCCTTAGCAGCTCATTCAGCTCCAGTAGTGAGTTCACTTCTGCTTCTATATCCTATTAATCTTTAGTGCCCCAGAATCTTAAAGTGTCCCTCTTCATTACCACAATATCACCTATCACTTATGTATTTTTCCTCGTCCATTACAAGATGTATTTTCCAGGAAAAGACCACAGATATCCTATTTCACCACTGACTCGGTTGGAATAAGGCACTTTGCTGTGCCTCAGTATCTTTAGGTACCCTTTAACCACAAGAGTTAATTTGACTGCTCTTGTTTATTAATGTGTTGAAATTCCTATAAAAGAAAAAACAAATGAAGTTGTGTACCTAGCAGAAAGAAACTTTAAAAAACAGCAATAACCAAGAAAAGCCTTGTCTGAATGAAATGAAAACTCTGCAGAGGTTGCCTTGCTTGCTAGAACAAGCTTTTCTGTCATCCCACTTTATCTCAGCAGATCTAAAAGAGCTGACAGATGATCAGAGCCCCAAGGAACAGCTCAGCTGAACTGATTTTGGGGTAATTCACCCAAACTCAACTTCAGCTGTGGCTGTCTCACCTGTGAATCAGTGGAGACACCTTCAATATTGGGGGTTTTATGTCTAGAAAAGGCTTAGAAAACACAGAAAGAGCAGTGAGGAAAGCAGCAGTGGCTCACCAGTTTCTCTCTCCACCCTTTGCTGAGTTCTCCTGTCACAAACACAGCGTAGAGGATTCAGCCGCGTGCTCACTCCACTCACCCACTTCTTTGTGCAAACAGCACTGACACAACCTCCCAGAGCAAACCCAAAAAAAAAAAAAGAGGGCAAACTTGCCTTTTGAGGGCCTCCTGGGCACCGGGCACGGCCGAGTCCTCGACGTGGAGGGTTCCATTGAGATCCACCAGCACGGCCTTCAGCGCGCGCCGTGCCGCCATCGCACCCCGCCGAGGGACCCTGGGACTGAGGGGATTTAAAAAAAAAAAACCACATAACTGGTTGCAAAGACTCTGTTCGTTCTTTAAGTGCATCCAAAAGGTGCTGGGAGAGAGAAGGCCATTTGGGATTACTGGCTCAAGACCTCAGCAAGAGTATTTCAGCACGTCCCACCAACAATGAAAATGAAGACACAGTGCTCTAAAGGTCTTAAGCTGCATTTCAGCTGTAAAGCTCAAAATGCTCTGCCAAAGTGGATGTTGTTATTTTATTTTTGTAAGAGAGACCTAGGGTGATGCAGCCCACACCCCTGCACTGAGGGTGCTCAGTGGTGACAGTCAGGATTTTTGCAGATTTTTAGCCTGGAAACTCTCAGGCATATCCAGCACCTCGAAGGTTCATTCCACACTCGTGCAAAAGGAGCAGTTTTCTGGTTTCACATACTCAGCCCAAAATAAAAGCCAGGATTTGAAGTGTAAAGGCACAAGGGAAGGAATAAAGAGGTGATGTTTAAGTTCCCAGGATAAAGATCTGTCCTCTGAAACAAACACTGCCCCTCCTGTGGGCTGCAAGCGCTGCATTTTGCTCTGTGAAAAGTCTGAGGAGCCGTTTCCCAGAAAATGTCCAATACAGCAAAGTGTTCTCCTGTTCATTAGACATAACCATCTGCAAAGGCTGAGTGAGTTGGGATTATAGAAGAGAGGCTTTGAGGTGATCTGATTTTAGCTTTTCAGCGTCTGAGGGACAATTGCCAAGTGATGGAGGGAGAGCACACAGGCAATGGCTCCCACTGCCAGAGGGCAGGGACGGATGGGATATTGGGAATTGGGAATTGCTGGCTGGGAGGGTGGGCAGGCCCTGGCACAGGGTGCCCAGAGCAGCTGTGGCTGCCCCTGGATCCCTGGGAGTGTCCCAGGCCAGGCTGGATGGGGCTTGGAGCAGCCTGGGATAATGGAAGGTATCCTGGCCCATGGCAGGGGGTAGGATGGGATGAGCTTT
The DNA here is from genome assembly GCA_003676055.1 of Chloebia gouldiae. NCBI lineage: Eukaryota > Metazoa > Chordata > Aves > Passeriformes > Passeridae > Chloebia > Chloebia gouldiae. The sequence continues at coordinate 1,302,842 of QUSF01000090.1, read as the reverse complement.
AAGGTCCCTTCTACCCAAACCACTCTGGGATCTGCCAACCCTACAAGTGACTACAATTGTGTGTTCAGCTGGTTTGGTTACCGACCACATGCAGCATGTCTGTACTTTTAAAAAAAGCACACAGAGCAGTCAGCACCATGACTGGAACCTGCCCTAATAAATTTCTGTCAGCTTTATCTTCACAGACAGCTTTATAAATGGTCATGTGAGCCTGCTGTGTCAGGTAAACCACATACACACACAAACAGGAAACTTTGATATTGCACTACCACTATTCCTGCTGGCTCTCTGCAGTAAGAAATTAAAATCAAAATGCTTCTTTTACTGTATGTCTGTTGATACGAAAGACAAAGTTAAATATTACTGACACTCAGCTGAAAACAGAAATCCTAAAGAAGCTTCATCAATTTCAATGGAAATTACTACTACTATTAATATTATTATTACTACTACTGATACTGTTTTTATTTTACTGTTACTATTTTATTTTTACCCTACATTTCCATCGGCTCTGCTGTTCACAGTGCATTTATTTGGGAAATATGCAGTTATATACAAGCCATTTTCCAGTACAGCCTAATTTCAAAGGAAAAGCTCATGGACTGCCAAGGAGTCCTAAAAGACCTCCAGAACCTCAGTTTTCCTAATCACATCCCAACGAAAACTCACCTTGTCAGGACAAAGGAACACCCCAGCCACGGTCTCTGGTAAAAGGACACAAGGAACACAAGACACAACCTAAGGGAAAGAGGGATATATTCTATAAAAATATATATGGTTATATGCGTCCCTCGGGCACAGGCGCCTCCCCCGTCTCTCGGGGATGGTACCGCCCCTTCCCGCCAGCTCACAACGGGTACACGGGCTGGCCCATTCCCTACCGGGGGAGTCCCGACCGCGGCGATCTCCCCTTTCCCTGACGTGGATGGTTTCGTCCACCCGTTCGCGGCCGAAGGCGGCGGACGCGTCCACGCGGTGGAGAGGGGATAGCAGCCAGCGCGGCTCCCGGCACTGACGCGGCTCTGCCCGCCCAACCCCGCGGGGTCCTGGCGGAGCTGCGCCCGCCATGATGTGCGCCGGGCCCGCCCGCCGCAAGCACGGCAAATAATAAACAGAATGTAACGATATAATAATAAACAAACACCGAGCTCGGCCCGCAGCCGGCCTGCCGCCGGCCGGCGTCCTCCCGTCCTCCCGTCGCGACAGGCAGCGCGCGGGGCAGCCCGCGGGGCCCTGAGTGCGCGGGGCGCACCGTGACGTAGCCTGGTTATAAATTAAATAAATAAAAATTACACCCGTTCTATCCATTATATCTTGTTATACCTGTTACAGCTCCTTTATCCTGTATATACACTATGTAGTCATACCTTCTGTGGATAGGATCATAAGTCATGCAAATTATATCCCTTATATCCCCTATGAACGTTTTTATATCTGTAGCATTACACTATAGATATCCGTAAACTATTTCTCAATAATATATCCATAATCTGTATATCATGGATATATTATGCCCTGTACGGATATTATACATAATAATGTATTTATATGTCGATATTATTATTATTTATTTATACATCTATATAAACGTTACATAGAAACAAAATGTTATATCCCTATATGGATATATTATACCCATGTTAACTAGCATATATTTATATATAAATACATAGGTATCTGTCTTGGATATTGGGAAGAAATTATTCCCATTATATATCTACAATTTAACATTTTAAATTACATCCATAATATGACCATAGTAATAATATATATTATTATAATACACTTATTATATCCATATATGAATATATTTTATTCCTATATTTATAATGCCACATTTATATGTGTTCATATATTTTTGTAACATGAATTTTAATGTACAAATGTATGAATTTTTTATACAGCTTCACAAACTATTACTAAGGTGTATAGACATGTAATAACTTTATTTTTCATAGTCCTTGTTTTTTGCATGAAAAATGCCAATCACTTATTTTAAAATTTTAAAAGTTTAATAGTAATAAAATAGCTATAAAAACAGTAGTAAAAATTAGAGCAGTAAGAATTTGGACAATCAGAGTTAGGACAATAAAAGCAAAGAGGATGCTCTTGGGCACATATTTCCCAAACATGCCTTGTGAACAAAGGATTAACCCTTAAAAGCAAAAGCCTGTTGCATATTCATATATTCATACATGATGCACACATTCCTTTTAAACTGGGGATTTCTCTGGTTATTGCGAACTTTCCTCCTTAATCCTGTTGGCACCTCAAAGATAAGAATGAGGTGGAATAAAGTTTGTCTTTTCTGATAAGGAGGCCTCTTGGGGATTTTCGTGTCTTGTTGCTGTTACCTCTGTGCAAGGAATTTCATTATTATCTCATCTCTTTCTTGAGCTAGTTAAAAAGTACCTTACATAGCATAGTTTCTGTTTTAACATTATAACCTAAAACTATATTTAACACACTACTTCAAAGAATTTAACACAGCATAACTTTCTAACATAACACATGTAATATTCATTTTAATGTTTGCGAAAAGCCAATTGTAAAATGGGCATTTTTCACACTGCCCCACTTGGAATCGCTATTTTTCACCTGTCAGGTGAAGCTCGTCCCAGTTCTGTCTCCAGCACAGGATTCCCACTGCTCCTTCTCTGTGCGTGTGCCAAACCAGCTCCACCAGTGTGCCTGCAGCCCATCTGGAAGCACAGCAAGAAGGAAAAAATTGCTTTTCACCCGTTTTATTTTAAAGCTGCTGCTTGCAATTTGAGCTCTGGCCTTTATTTCAGTAGAAATGAATTAAGTTTTGATGCAGAAATGAAGTTACAAACTCGCTGTGCCTCAAAGTGTTAGGCACTCGCTCCCAGTGCCGCAGCCAGGGAAACATCGACCGCCACTTTTCTTTCCAAAACTATTTCATAGGAATACAAAATATTCCATACACCCATTGCCCCATTTCCACCAAAGACACATCTGTGAGAACAGATCCAGGCTGTACCCTCGCCTCTGACTGACACTAGGATCATCATGTAGAAATTACTTCTAACAGATCCACAGGTTTTAAAATTTAAAGATCCTGAAGATCCTGTTCTGCCTCAGGACAGTGTTACCACGTCTCGTTGGGTTTGCTACAGAAACCAAAATACAGCAGAGATAATATTGCCACGTGCCACAGAGATGAGAAAAAAGTTACACATTTCATATGAGAGCAGTAACTCTGGTATCTCTAACAGCATGGAGCAGAGTTTTGAGATATCCCCACTCTACACAGACAGAGTTAGGAAAGAGAGTGCTTAACTTGAAAATTGACAGGAATTTATTTACAAAAGTCACAAGAAAAAAGGAAACAACATAAACCTCTCCTCCTGGATGCACTGTACTCTGCAAAAAACTGTGATTGAGGATCATTAAATTCATTTACATGTTTTACAGATTCTTCTTCACATACAACAGCATATGCTTTATTCATCAAGGCATCGGGAGAAAAGATGATTGACTAAGCTGCTTTAAAATAATGAAACTGTCAGGTTTCCCTTGGCCTCCCCTCTTTAAAATTAAAGTCAAACACTTTAGCAGAGGAACAGACAAGGAATTCTAACTTCTCTAGAAGGATACAGGAGAATCACCTTTTCCAATTCAGACCTAACTCAGCAGTCTTAACTGAGACAAGCCCAGTAGGAAAGCAATTAGGAGCATTCTCTTCCACAGAACTGCAAAGTCACACACAGAATTGCACTTTCAAAGCTGTTAATTTAACAAATGATGATGACGATGGAGGGCGGGGGAGGTAGCAGTAACGAAAGAGGCTGCAGATCCCTCGGGTTTTTCCCAGAGAAATGCATTTGAAAAGCACAGGGTACTCACCTCCCATGGTAGTCCCCTCCCAGGTTCCCCAAGAAGCTCAGAATACAAACGTTTCTCCACTTTGACCACAGTGATCACCACGCAAAAGTTTAATACATATTTTAAAAAGTATAATAACAATTCTTGACAGAAAAGTAACAAATACTAATCACTAATATCCCCAAAGTTAACACAGAGTTGCCCAGCTTTAGGTACAGCTTTTTTTATCTTTCTTGGTTTTTTAAATTTATTTTTTAAGTTTTGCACTGCTGTTGCACCCATTTTCAACTGACTTTTCCGTCAGTATGAAATACTGATTTGAAGACAAAGATCCCCAATCAAAGCAGGAAAATGCAGCTTTCAATGTTAAGCTGAACCAGGACTTTACCCAGCTGATTTTATCTCCCTCCATATCACAGCTAGACTTCAATCCTTTATAACAAGTATTCTTTATAACACACCTTCAGAACTTAATTCATATTCTCTTAAACAGTTCCGTGGTAGTAACTGAAATGAAAACAAACATGTTTGTTGTCTGTTGTTTTCCTCAATTTAAAGACAAATTGGAGAGAGTACTGAAGGAAATTCATCCCTGAGTAATGAAGCATTTAAAAGCTGCATCCCATTGCCAGTCACTGCGACATCCTATGACATTTACTCTAATAATTAATCAACACTAGAACATGCAGCCAACAGAACTGGTCACAGTCCAATGTGTTTGCAGCGTTGTTGCATTGATCCCATGATCCTGCTAAATGAAACTGCAAGGGAACATTAGGAAATGGGATAAATAGAAACAGTGTCTTTTATTATTTTAAGTCGAATGTCAGATTGACAGCTGAACCGTGCTGGATCCCAGGGTACTCAGAGCAGTGGTGGTCAGCAACTGGCTTCTTTGGAAGTCCGAAGAATTTCTATGGGGTGTCTTCAGCCGAACAGGAGGAGGAGAACAATTGTGATGGAGTTCAGGGCTATTAATGGCACTGCAGAGGGGAAGAAAAAGAGAAATTAATACTGAAAATTTTGCTTTCCTCATCACAAAACGACAAAGCTTCATATAACCTTGGGAAAAGGAGCAGAACCAGTCAAAATTTTAAAAATACATTTAATGTTCCTATGTAAATTTGGAACCAGTGGAAGGAGCCAGGCTTAAAGACATTAGTAGAAAGCAACAGCAGAAATATTTTTCCACAGCTCATTTTAACTTTAACCCAGAGCCTTTAGTTCTGTTTTAACTTCAACATAAATAACTCTTTCTCCAAATGAAAGTAAATTATCTAAAATTCAGCTTATATCCTTGGCTTTACTGTGCTTTTAGAATAAATGTTTTGAGTTCTACCCAGTGGTAGGCAAGACAGGTTAAGATTTGTTACTCCCTCTCTACTATCATCTACAAAATTAATTTTTGGTGTCCATAATGAAGAACTATCAGTAACTTACAAATTAAGTATTTTTTTCTCCTGAGGCACATAAGCCTGGCTTGCCTTCCAGAAACCCCAGAATTACATTTCCCTCACAGGTACTTCCCATAAAGTTGGATTTAAACAAAGTGGTTGACACTGATTGCACACTTCGGCTGATCACCAAACTTCCTCCAAAACTCCAAGGGAAGGAAAAGCTCAGCAGGAGAAACACAATCCAGAGCCAGGGAATGTTTTTGCACTTTTGGTGAGGCCTGCACCCTCTTACAGAGAGTCTAGGCCCAGAGGAAGTATAGATTAGTGCAGAAACAAGACACTACAGATTGTAATAATAATAATCATCAGAATCATAATAATACTAGAAAATATTGTGCCCTTACCTCTCATAACAGTTCGTATTGATCGAATGAGGTTTGTCAGCTGTGCTTTAATTCCTGGTTCCTCTCCAAATCCTCCAATCCCTTGATCGCTTCCCCAGCCAACTGGGTCACATAAAAACAGATACACACTTTAGGAAAAAAACCCCAAAACCACACAACAAATGCTGCAATTTTAACGAACAATCTATCCTGAATGTAGTTTATACTAACACAGATAGACAGCCTTATTTCACGAGCTTATTTTAATACAGTAGGCTGAAAGCTGTTAAACCTGATGCTAAGCAACGACAATTCCATGTTTCTGTAAAGAAAACCCTCACCTTTTGAATACACCACAGCTCCCCGAGAGCTCATCTGGGATTAAAAAATAAAACAGCTGTCAAAATAAACCTAAATGAACTACAACCTTTTAAAAGTCCTGAAAATAAAATAGCAAATAATTCCTGGGTGCGCAGTGATGATGCTTCAGCACTGAGAAAGGGGCCACACGAGAGAAAAACGGCCAGCACAAATTCCAAAATCGGGGTGATGATTTTTGCAACTGCTCTAAGAGAAAAAAAAAAATCTAGAACTTCTGAGGAAGAAAAATTGGGAACTTTTCTGAGAAGTAGCAGAAGTCCCGAAATTTTACAATGCCCAGACACAGCATGATGGGACCAGGGATGTGTCCAGGGATTTCTAAGACCTGCTGGCTGCAGCCCTTACCATTTCTGGAAGGAGCAGAGCAAGGAGCAGCTCTCAATACAGCAAGCTCCACTGCCCAAGCTATGCATCTCTTTCTCCAGAGGCCACTTTTGAGTGATTTTTGCTCTCCCTTTCTTATCTCCCTGGCACCAAACTGAGGGTGGTGGGCGATTCCTCTCCCTCACCAGCCTTGCCAGCTGATGTTTCCTACTGGGATGAGCCTGGAACTCTATTCCCAAGCCTCGGGAGGCTGACAACTGGCTTCGCCCATCCCCGTAGTCCCCACAGCTCTCGTTTTTCATTTCAGGAGAGCAAAAGAAAAGCCCAAACCCAAGCTGAGCAGATCCCTTGAAACAAATCCAACCGGGGAGCAGGACAAAGGGATGCCCTTCTGCACTCCTGCCAAAATTCCTGGCTCAGCCTGACGTGGAGAAGTCAGGATTCTCCAGTTCCCAATGAACTGGGAAACGGTGGATCATGGGCCATTTTTTTTTCCCCCACAGCTTTGCAGATCTTTGTCGGTGGATTTTCTCTGTTTTGCAGAGCTTTGGCTTCTTTCGAAGGGCAAGGATGCCCAGCCCTGGGAATCCCAGGGACCGAGAGGCGCCATCTCACCGAGAACCAGGCACGACAAGAAAAAGGAAACCTTTGTGCGACACCGAACACTCCGGGGCGCCGCACCGAGGGGCGTGAAACAGTTAAAAACGGATAGAAAAAAAAAAGACAATTACAAAAATAAATAAAAAAAAAATTACAAAGGTACGACGAGAGCGGCTGCGGAATTCACCGCCAAACCCCTCCCCCGCGCGCCGCCGCTCCCACCGGCAGGGAGCGGCGGGGGCCACCAAGGCCGGGCGGCCCGTCCCCGCTCACCGTGGCGGAGGAAGCGCTCCTCGTGCAGCACGGCCACGGCATTGACGATGAGCAGCGAGGCCTGCAGGAGCGAGTAGAGCGTGAACGCCATGGCCCGGCGGCGGCACCGGCGGCGGCACCGGCAGCGACGTGGCGGGGCTGGGGGCGGGGCCTCGGTGGGCGTGGCCTCCCCGCCGCCGCGCCTTGTGTTTCAGGGAGGGGGCGTGGCTTGTGACGGAATGGGCGTGGCCTGGTGGAACGCGCGCGTGGGGCGTGGTTTGTGAGGGCGTGGCCACCAAGGGGCGTGGCCTCCGGCTCCCGGTAGCCGCGATCGAGTCCGGGCTCGCCCGCGGATCCCTCCGGATCCCAAATCCCTCGGAGCCCCAATCCCTCGGGTCCGGCGGATCTCGCAGACCCCCCCCCGCCGTGCATCCCTTGGGGCCCCTGGGATTCCTTGGATCTATGGATCCCTTTGCTCAATGGATCACTTGGATGCCCGTGGATCCCTCGACTCCGTGGATCTCTCGGAACACCGTGGGTACCGCGGAGCCCCTTGGGTCTATTGGATCCATGGATCTCTCGCGTCCATGGGTCCTTTGGAGCCCTGTGGAGCCCTCGAGTCCGTGGATCCCTCCGAACGCCGTGGGTCCCTCAGAGCTTCTTGGGTCTGTTGGGACCGTGGATCCCTCGGGTTCATGGATCCCTCGGAGCCCTGTGGTTCTGTCAGAACCCCTTGGGTCCATTGGATGCGCGAGTGCCTTCAGTCCATGGATCCCTTGGAACCCCACAGATCCCCTGGGTCCATTGGTCATTCAGAGACCTTTGGATCCCTTGGGTCCATTGATCTGTCAGAGCCTCTTGGGTTCATTGGGCCCATGGATCCTTCGTGTCCACGGAGCCTGTGGAGCCCCGTGGATCCCTCAGGGCCATGGGTTTCTAGGAGCCCCTTGGGTCCACAGGATCCAGGGATCCCTTGGAGTCCCGTGATTTTCTCAGGTCTGCAGGTCCTTTGGAGCCCCATGGATTTCTCAGGTCCATGGATCTCTCGGAGCCCCAAGGACCCCACAGTGCAGGCTGTGACGTGGGAAGCTCTGCTTGCCATGTAGCAAGTGGCCTTTGGATTTGGAGCAGGAGTAAGGCTCATCCTCATCCTCCTCCTCCATCCGTAACGTGGTAATGTGGTGTCTCCCGGCAGCGGGAGCTGGCAGGGAGACATAGCCTGGCATGGGGCAGCCCCCATGGCCATCTGTCATCAGCAACACAAGAATTAATAAAAAACCATAAACATTGCACATGCAAAAATACATTACTTTATACTTGCATTTAGCCTTATGGACAGCGGGGTTTTCCCATGTGTTTTCTCAATACATGGGTTTTCCTTCTATCCTGAGTGAGGATCAAGCAGGAAGTCACCCCAGATTCCAGGTGCTGTGTGTCCAACACGCAATGCTGCAGAATCCAAAGCAGAGCCCAAAAGAAAACGATTACCTTTTATAGTGGATTGATCATGACTTCTGGCAGTTCTGCAGTCAAATAACAAAATAATCACAGCTGGAGCTCAGGGATACTGTAGCCCTGTTATAACTACTGTAGTTACAGAGTTATCCCCCTACTGTAGTTACACAGTTATCCCAGTGTAGTTATTGATGCACAAATAGACGTTTTTTCCCTTTGCCTCTTCCAGTCTGATTGGCTGAAGGGGGTGATTTGCATAATCCCCCTGATTTTATTTCCCAGTAATTTCACAGTGCACAAGCCCCTTAGCTCTGGATGAGCTAATAGTACGGATTTTGGTACTTTCATTACTCAATCAGGGTACAATGATTTGCATGATCACTTTGTGGTGGTGGTTACTAGACCCGTCTGCTGCAATAGAGGCGACAGCTTTTTGCTCAGGGTAGAGGACTGCAGAGATCCCCACTTGATTCCCTGCCCTGCCACAAACTTCTGACACAAGCTGGACAAATTATTCACCACTTTTGTGTGAATTGTGTCCCCATGCTCTGTGTGAAGATCCCCTCACCAGCAAGTGATGATCTGATATTTCAATTAATTAAGTGCCATGAGTATGTAATCAATAGATGATTCACCCACGTGAATCAGCTGTGAAAAACCCCACACCTCAGCTTCTTCTTGTGTTCATCTTTCCAAAACACCCACTTTGGTACAGTCACTATCATAGTATTGTGCAACTTAATAATCACTACTATTCAATAACATTACATTTTAATATTGGAATAAAGATAAAGCACCTCGGCATTAGCACCACAGCATATTTTGTTTACAATTTACTCGCAAAATTACTCCTATTGTACAAGGGACATAGAGAATCAAGGGTATTCATCAGAGTTCTGTCATCTGGTCAAAAGTATTTGTCATTTCAGCCTCAGAAAGGAATATAGCCTCAATTCAGGGTAGGGACTAAAACATCTAGTGAGCTCAATATTTTTGAAGCCTGTACTGAAGTGTTTACTTACATGAAAGCTCATTGTTTTTCCCAAATGCTGGCTTTGGTCCTGAAAACTCATGTGTATGATTAACTTCCTAAGCCAGCAGTTAGTGGGAACACTCAAGTGTAGTGACACGTGTAAGCACACACTTGCAGGCTCAGGAGTTCCAGCACAGCTTCTCTATTTCTCATCTAGGTTTTAAAATTTGCAGTGACTGCAAAACTGCTAAAAACCTCCATTTTAACATTTTTAAATGGAGCCATTTCTAGTTGCCCGAGTCCTCCCCTTAATTAGTTGGGTTTGTAATTCAAATAATCTTTTTCCATCTGTAAATAACAACAACAACAACAAAAAGCTTGAGTTTAGCAAACTCTATACAGGCAGAGAAAGTCAATATTGCCCTGAAAAATTTCATCCCGAAGGCCACTACAAATTTTTAAGAAGTTCTGACTGGTAACATGTGATGGTCTCACAAACAGAGCTGTCTTTTATCCTCAGACATAACTTTTAGGGCATTCTGGCAGTGGTTCTATAATTAATTACAGATGAATATGGGGTTCAGTAACACAGATATCTAATAATCACCATGATCAAGTAGCACATCCTGGGCTACCTCCTTACGGTATACAAGCTATAAATAAATAAATGCTAAACTCAGTGAAGAGCTAATGCTTAGAGTTATGGCCCTGAAAAAAAAACAAACGAGGTTTTTGCAATAAGTACACAAGTTATGGCTTAGTATTTTTACCCATAATTAAGATGTATTTCAAAAGAGAAGCTGCCATCAAGTTGACATAAACTTGACGTGATTTTCCCCTTAATGAAATCCATCATGGCAACTTAGCAACCACAGGAGTCTTATCTCTGAATCATGTTACGTGGTTGAAGGGAAAACCAGATAAAGTTGCTTGCATTAGAAGGAAAGGGGCTTTTATTTTTTATTTGCTTCATTAAGGTGTCGTGTTTCAGTACCGTAAATTCCCGGGGTGTCATCTGCAGGGTGCAGTCAATCACCATAAAGAAGAGTTTTAAACCACCTTACAGATGTTGAAGGATTAAACTTCAGGCTGCTGAAGTATTGCGAAGGCAGTGGTGTTTTTCACTCTCAGTTTCTCGTTCAATATTTTCAGGCAGAGCATATCTCCCCGGGTGTCACTGTCCCCTACACTTAATGAGAAACAAGCTTGTTAAATGGGAGATTTTGGGGTTAACTGAGTTTAATTCTGATGAGAAAATACCACAACAAAGGAAGACCTGTTATGACTTCAGCCCCTGTACCCTTCACCTCACTTGCCACCACCATCTCCTGACTTTATTTTCGGAATTAGCTTTAACCATTTCCTTCTTCAGACACTGTACACACCCAGATATACACACATCAGTGAGAAAATTTTGGGGACCCAGAAAAGTCCGGAAATTGGGCCCAATGATCCCAAGCTGGAAGTGAAAAAATGCATTTTGTTGGTGGCAGCTTTTTTACCAACTCCTACCATAAACAGCTTCATTAACTGAAAAACTTTGTGTAGGTGAAATAAATTAGGCTTTGCCTCTCAGCCAGGTGCTATAAATAAATACAACAGCTAAATTTCATAGTTAGACTAAAACCTTTGTCATCTCTCACTCATCACACCTATAGTACTGTCAAAGAGCTGTAAAGTTAATGGTGCATCTGACTGATGTAACACGTCCCTGGTAAGCACAAATTGAGTGACTTCTTTAATGTCCAGATTTTTTTTTTTTTAAACCACTAAAGCTGGGAATGAAATAAGATTTTGTACATTTGGGAGAATGTGTGTCTGGTCCTCACCTGTCAGCAGCTGCATACAAGAAAGAGCCTTGCCTTATCCGTGACTCATGGGTCACCTCTGCCCTTGCTTGTTTGAGAAGTGAACAGCCATCCCTCCAAAAACACGGCCTGACAGCCTTCCTGGGATTTGAGAGGACATTAATAGGGCTTCAAACACAAAATAACTGCCTGGGGATTGAGGAACAAAATGAAAAACCATACACAATTCTGGATTTACACCTAAATTTATCAATGTTGTTTTCCTAAGTTACTGGACTCCGTAACCATAACAGGCTTTAAATGTCATTTGTTGCCTGGTTCTCTCTCTCTCACACAGTCACAGAAACACACACACACACACACGCATCCTGTTGCTCATTTTGCTACTACCAAGAGTACATAATGGTTATAGAATCAGGTTTGAGCTGGAAGGGAGCTTAAAGATCCTCTCTGTGACATGACATTGTTCTGTAATTATTGGCACAGTTTGTGTTGCTTTTGAACTGGAATACACCAGTCCAGACCCAAATCCTGTCATGCTCAGTGCCATGCAGATATTTTTCAGAGGCAGGCATAGGGATTTTCCAATCCATCTCTGAGATGGAAGACAATGGATATCTAAAGCAGGCCAACATGGGGAGTGGGGCAGCAAGGAAACAAATGGTTTTTTTCAGGGAATTACAAGTCTCTGCTTAGCCCTGCCTCGCTGCTGACAGACAGGCAGGATTTTCAGGCGTGGAGGCAGCAGAGAGTCTTAGGGAGGGATTTAGAGGATGGGGAAACAGCTCCATGAATTTTGAAAGGTGGGGGATTTAGTCTCTGTGCAGTGAGCAGCATGATGAAAAGGCAGGGGGATTAAAGAGTGTGAAGAGAATGGTGTCTGAGGCTGGTGCTAAAGCAGACGACAGGCAGGAGCAGCTCACTTCATACAGGTGTGGAAAGAGGGAGGGAGACCCAGGGGACACAAACCCCTACAGGCACAGAGTTGGTGTTTGCCACCCGGACTTGCACGGATGTGTTTCTGTTGGACCAGGGAAAATGGTGCCAGTAAAAATACTCTGTGTGGGAACACAGTTAACATCAAAGGACCAGAGATGGCTGACATGTTCTTACAGTTTTGGAATCAGGTCTGGCTTTCACTTGTGCTAATAGAAAATTCACTCAAAGAGCTTTTCTGGGGACAAGCACGAGGAGCTGCAGTGGTGACCAAAGTCTGACCGCCTTTGGTGGCATGGATTTTCCTTCAGGGCTATGAAATGGGGATCTGTGTGGGGCAGCCTCACCTTCCTGTGCCTGCCCCAAGTCTCCCTTTTGGTGTCATGTAGAGGAGGTGACACGAGGCTTTTGGTGTCCTGGTGTGTCCCAGTGGGGCCAGGCCTTCCACCTTCATCTTCCCCAGGGGACGGTGGCCCCACCTAAACCTGGAGAAGGAGGACACTCACAGGCTGCAGCCTAGGGGTTCCCAACAGCACTTAGCAAAGGGCATGAAGCTGGAACAGGCTGGCCAGATCCAGGGATCACTCTGATCCCTCTTGGAGCCAGATCCTAGCCCAGCCTGATCCCTGGAACCACCACCTGAATGTAAAGGACAGCCAGGCCAGCTGGTGTCACACCAGACATCATCAGTGCCCCGAAAGCTGCAGCACTCAGTTTAAAGATTAATAGATGGTCTCTTTCTCCAGGCTGTAAAAGTGGGTGGGTAAAAACCAAATCACAGATCTGGTGGCTCTGAAGGCTGCAGCCTGTCCAATAATGTCAGCATTAGCAAGCTGGAGTCATGCAGATAATAGCAAACCATGTGCAGAAGGTCAGGTGTCAGGTCTGGGATTCTCAGTGAGTCAGAGGGATTGGGAAATCTTTGTAAAATTAACCAGAATTCCCCCTCCTGTATTTTTTTCTCATGACTCAACCCTCAGAGAAGAGGCAATATGAAAAAGACGTAAATTTCTGCAGTAATATTTTAACACAACACGTCACAGAGAAAAAGTACATGTATCTGTGCTTTTTTTCCATTTCCATTAAAAAACTCAATTTTCCTGCATTTTCTAATACTTTTGTGGTATGAGTTCACAGTCCAACACTTTGGTGGAGAAAATGAAGTGCAACATGTCAGTCCATCCTCTCAACTAGCACACATCCCCTGAGTCCTTTATCCCCATTTCTCTCCAGAAGAAAGCTGCAAATGGAAGAAGCTGTGGGCTGTCATTGCTCTGGTGTTGAATTGAGGCGTGTTGTCAAAGGAGAAGCATCAGAAATGGAACTTGTCTCTTCAGAGATGGCAAATTGTGGCTGGGCATGTATTTTGCTTGTAAGAAATGTAATTTATGCACATCGGGCCAGTCAAATCCACCGTCGAAATCTTGTCAGAGCTGCAGTGTGCCACTGTAACTTTTTCCACCACCACAGGTGTTCTAAGGTTTTTGGAGGAATAATTTGACGTGCAACGCCTGGCACAAGAGAAATGGAGAAAAAACAAATAACTGGGTGTCTGATCAGCATGAGGAGCTGTTGGTGTCTTGAAGCCAAGTCAGTTAACAGAATGTAATTTGTGGCAGTAGAGAACTGATAGCTGGGATAGAGCTGATTTAATTAATTATGGAGGTGACATACTCCTCTTTTCCTTAATCTTCTGCCCTTTATAAAACCACATCCTATGACCTCATCACCCTGCTTCATTTGGCTAGATGCATTCAAACTAAAACTGAATGAATTTTTTGTTTGAAGAGACTCCTCAAAACATATAATTTACCCTCTCTTTATAGAAATAGATGCCACAAGGAAAGTCCCTCTTTTTGTGACTTCAGGTGATTGAAAACAATGAAAACGTTGGCATTATTGAGGAATCAGGGGCTAGGATGTCTTAATTTTCCTCTACAAAATTTAAATACATATCTATATAATTATACCTATATATGTGTATATCTATATATACAGATATAGGCACAGATATAGATAAAGGTTTATATATAGATATAGGTGGATATATATAAAAGATCTGGCGGTGGGGAGAACTTGGACCAGTTACAAAACAAACCCAGTGTAATTGCCCTAAACTGCTTTTACCCAAGCACTCACCCTAGTGATTCTCCAGTCACTGCTATCCCACCCAGCTCTAGGCTGAGAGAGGAGCCTGGAAAGACCTCAAGAAGCCCCACTAGGGCTTGGCAGGCTGCTCCCATGGGCTGCCTGATGACTCTTGGCTCGAGCAGGAATTCTTCCCTGCACACATTCCCATGGCAGCCCTGGTTTCTCTCTTCTCCCCTGACACTCACCTCCGGAGAACACTTACTGCCATGCTGATGGCAACCAGCAGCAGGAGGCTTCCACTGAGAGACACCATGACAATGGCATAGGTGGAGGGTGGTGAACCTTGAGGAGAAATCACAGGTGAGTTTTGCCAACAAACAGCTTCAGGGAACACAGCCTTTTGTGAAATTACAGGCTGAAAATACTGGCAGTCCTCCTGCTCAAACCATGAGTGGAAGGGGGTGACGAGCTCTGTATTAGAGGGGTGTTTTTGGAAACAATTTTTCTTCAAAAATCTCACAGCTCAGTTAAATAACTTGTGTGTCTTTATCTACCAAAGAACAAAGCAAAACTGCTTTTCAGGATTGAGACTGAAATGCAGCCCTGTGGATGTGGGGGTGGGAGAGTCTGCCCTGCACTGTTAGACCACAAAGCCATTTCACATATTATCCACCTATTTATAGTAAAGCAGGATCTTGAATCTTACCACCTGTTTAGCCAGCACTTTCCATCCACTTTCACCCTTTTTAATCTGCTTCCATCCTTTTTTAATTCTTGTAATTCTTCTTTAATTCTTGTAATTTCTTCTTTAATTCTTGTATATAATTCCAAATTTAAAGGAATGAACACCGGCTTACATCCCTGCCTCTAAAGCTCCCACTCTTTTCTGCTGCAACCCCTCCCTTCAGTTCCACCATCCTCCCCACCCTAAACCCCCACAGAAGGATGTCTACCGTGTATCTGATTCATAAATACATTTTGAGCCCACTCAGCACCCTGTATCCATAACCTGACAGACTTGGTGACATGCTCAGCTGTGTCACCACACAAATAAACACTGCAAAACTTATTTAAAATGCTGTCGGAATCAAACAGGAGAATAAAGCACCTTCTTCCTGGACAATCACAGAGTTGTATAAGTCTTCACCAGCATGGGCCATCCTGAAAAATTAGGGAAAGAGACAATCAGATCCCAGCTTAATGTTCAAACCCAGCACATTTAGTTCAGATTCCTTTATTTCACCTGAGTATATCTGTCTCTAATGTGAAATATCTTTAACTGGAGATTAAAGGAAGATGCATTAAGGGATAGATCCAAAAGAGAGAAGTTAATCCAACTCAAAACCCCTCAATGCTTCTGTTAAGGCAATGAGCTTCCACTATCTTGAGTTTGACTTCATTTTTCTCCATGGCACCTAATCTTTACAGAATCACAGAATCCCAGAATTGTTTGTGTTGGAAGGGACCTTAAAGCCCATCCAGTGCCATCCCCTGCCATGGGTAGGGACACATTCCACTATCCCAGGTTACTCCAAACCCTGTCCAACCTGACCCTGAACACTTCCAGGGATGGAATTTTGGCATGGACAAAGAATCCAACAACACCCACAACACACTCTGACCTATCTAGCTGATACTTTTATCTAATCCTGGCCAATTTGCCCCAGGACACGGAACATTTTCTTTTACTGCCTCCAGAAGTGGTAGCTAAGTAATCTGTCCAGGCTTTGCCTCTTGTCCATCAGTGCATGTGAATAAAATGAAATGTCAGCCCAGAATCTGCTCCAGGATGTCATGTGAAGTTTCCCCAGGAGAAATTCTCCCTCTCCCCAAGGAGAGCTGGGCTGAGTGTTAGTGAGAATAGAAAATCAACTTGCTTACTAGAGAGTCCTACAACTCCCCAATATCCCAAGGAAAACCTCAGTTTTTCAAACACAAACCTTTTGTGCTTGAAAAGAAGTCAAGAAGATACACCATGAAAATTAAAATATAAAGCAGAATTAGATTACAAATTTGTGGAGTACCTTGTGACTGCTGAAGATCCTTGTGTCAGCATCACACTGCTCAAACCTTGCCTGAAAGTAAAGCTGGTCTGAAGGGTTTCAGACTAATTGCTCACTTCATTTGCCTCTGTTGATTGCTTCCTTCTCTCCGTGGTTTTTATAGGGCAGGGTAATCTCTTCCGTGTTTAGACAATCAATAAAGTGCGGAGGTGGATGAAGCAGAGGCTTTACTCACCATCCTTTGGATAAGCAATTATTTCCACAGTCTTTCTGGTGGAGCAGGAGGCAGAGCTGGGCTCCACCCAGGAGCCTGACAGGGCTCCCACAGAGCACGGGACCCCCTCTGATGTGCATGAACTTCTCCAGCAAAACTATCTCTGTAGCTGGTGCCCAGGACTGGCTGCAGAAATATGCTGTGTCCCAGGAGGGGTGCCTTTGGGTCTTCTCCAGAAGGCCGGGTGGAGAGGCCAGGTGTGGGTGCTCTCCAGGCAAGGGAAGCCCACCAGCTGTGACGAGTCTGAGCCCTGTCCTTGCTGTGTGGCTGTTGCACAGTCTGACCTGGCTCTCTGCACTGAAAAGAACTAGGCAGGACTTTAAGGAGCTGTTGCTGAGCTGAAGCCATCTGGGGATGGCTTCAGAAGTGCTTCATTTTGATGTTTCTTGCAGCCTGGCTTCACTGCACCGCAGGCAGGAGGAGAACACGACTTTATCCCCAAAGCACCTACCCCTTCCCATGCCTTGGTTGACGAGGCCACATCTGCACAGCTCTGGACCTCGTTCTGCTCTGCAGGAGCCCCCATTCCCTGTGCCAGGCTGGGCTGAGCTGGCAGCTGCACCGAGTTATCTCATGAAAGGCTGCGGTTGCCTGTGCTCTGTGGTCAGAGAAGGAGTGGTGCTCCAGGGTGGAGACCCTTTCTTCATTAATGCAGGCACAAGGAAAACATTAATGAAATCCATATTGGCAGGTATTTCAAAACTATAGAGATAGACTGTTTTTTCTGCTGTGCCTAGACAAATAGGTGCACAACAAATCCTGCTCCTCTTACGTCACAGTAACAAACAGGACCCAGGCACCTCTCCGAGTCCCCTGGAGATTGTTTGGAAGGGTTTCAGGCATCCACAGTCTGGAGAATTCTAAAGAATTCACAGTCAGCTAGAAGTCTAGTTGACCACAACTGTGAATTTTCCTCTGTGGCTCAAGAAGACAGTGAATTAACTACATTGGATAGATTTTAGAGAGAGATGAACAGCAAAGAGCAGGCCTGCAGACATATGCAGGTATTTTTTCTGTTTAAGCCACACATCCACTCTTAATTTTGTGTCACCCATAGAGGAGGACACTTGGTCTGTATGAACCTTCTCTCCCTGCTTCAGGGATTCACTGGACTTGTGTTTGGCTTTAAGCCTGAACATGCCACAGAAGAATTCCTGAGCAGGCAGGACTTTGTATTCAGGCAGGTGCCAGCACTTTCCTTCTTTATCAAACAAAGGGAAAGACCAAATCAAAGCTGAGATTGCTTTGTGGAAACCATTTGTGATTTTTGAGTCCAATCCAAAGGTCACTGAAATGACCTCTAATGGGAATCTCTGCGGATTTCTCTCGTATCTAGACCATGTTTCTAAAGAAAAAGCTGCTAAATACACAGCAGACCTCACTCCTGAAAGCCATTGACCATCTGCATGGTGGATCTACGTGTATTGTGCATGCCCAGTGTGAAGATGTGGTGGAAGCAACTGGGATGTGTTCTTCTCTTGGGAATGGAAATTGACCTTTATTGAACTTTCAGAGACAATAAGGAAGAAAAGCAATGAATGCCCTCAGTATTCCTAAAGGTGAATAGTCTTATTTTTAAAAAAATTAATGTGTGAATAAATATTCCTTTTTTCCTTTTTATCCTGGTGTCACCTCACCCCAAACTCAGTTTTGTGGAGAAGCTGGAGATCACAGTATGGGGAGCTGTGGTGGAGGAGGAGGGGGCAGCTCTTTCCCACAGAAACACCTTATCTCACGTGGCTTGGGTGCAGTTCCACCACTGAAAACTGCCAGCACAGATAACAACAACCCCAGTGAGGCCAGGACAGGCTGCCAGGTGTGCATAAGGCCAACACCACAGGTCACAAGGACGTGAGCTGTGTGCAATGACGGAGCTTCTCAGCACCACTGTAGGTCTTTTATCTGCCCTGGGACTTATTAGTGAACACTTGGCTAGCACTTTGGAGATCAAAAATTTCATATATGAGGGTATGCATCAAGGATAATATTACTGTAATGAAAAAAAAAAAGTTCTCTCAATATTGTACTGAATAATCCAAGGCAGCTGGGTAGAATAGTGTCAAAATACATTTAGAATTATAGACTCACAGAATAATATGGGTTGGAAGGGATCTTGAAGCCCATCTTGTTCCAACCCCCTGCTATGCTCATCTGGGCATAAACTCCATGGACAAACCTCCTGGAGGAAAGAAAAGCTACAGGAGATGATAGGAAAACTGTGGTATATCCTAGAGGAGCTCTCCCAGCAGCTTTTCTTAGCAGAGTGATTCTGCTTTAAAGGCCAGCAGGGTGAAAGATTTTATCACAGAGGGTCAGAAAAAACACTTCACTTTGTTCTTGTTAATTCTTCAGTGATACAGTCTGAAAAACACTGTTTTTTTGAGGACGAGCTATTTTTGTACACTGCAGAATTTATACCAAATCTTTGGCACAGCTGCCTCAA
Source organism: Chloebia gouldiae (assembly GCA_003676055.1). Taxonomy (NCBI): domain Eukaryota; kingdom Metazoa; phylum Chordata; class Aves; order Passeriformes; family Passeridae; genus Chloebia; species Chloebia gouldiae. The sequence continues at coordinate 1,283,676 of QUSF01000090.1, read as the reverse complement.
GGTTTTACACTACATAAAAATTATGGAATAGGAAAAATAACCCCAAGAAAATCTGAACTCTAAAAGGCACAGGAATTTACTTAATCAGTAATACAAAAGAAAAGGTGTAGTGTTTTTTGTTTTGCTATTAATAAGTAGAGCCTTATCTTGCTTGCCATGCCCAGTTGGACAAAACTTCTTGATCTTCAGTGTAAAATCTTGAAGAAACCTATTCTGTCAGAGATACCTTTTTTAAAAATAATCATCAAGGTATTTATTCCAAGGTATTTATTCATCAATGTGATCAAATCTCAAAAGCAGTAAATGCTCAGATATGCTGTCTGCTCACAAGGCCAGGTTGGATGTGGCTTGGAGCAGCATGAGCTAGTGGAAAATGTCCTTGCTCTTGGCAGGGCATGGAACTGGATGTGGTTTAAGACCCCTTCCAACCCAAACCATTCCAGAACTGTGCAGATTGCACCTTCCATTTTACAGCAAGGTCAGCAAAAGGTAGAAAGGGTCTTAGAGGGAGATGGCTTGAAGGCACATAAAATTTTGGTCCTGAGGGAAGGTCTGTTCCCATTTCCTGGAATAAGTGAAAGCATCTATCTTCATGCTTTTGCTTGGTGCACTTCTTCACCAACATAAATAGCTGTGCTAAAGTATCTCAGAAGCAAACAATGCAAGTCCTAGGTCCTGGAGAAACACCACCACATCTTGAGCACAGAGCCCACCTGGGAGGTGTTGTGGGCAGTTCATGGACACACAGCTGTGTGGGGTAAAAAGTAATACTCTCATTCCATTTGGAAATTCGAATCACAGCTCAGCGTGTAGCCTGTGCTGTGGGTTTTTCCATGCTCAGGGGATTTTGGTGTCCAGAAGGCTAAAACCAAGCCCGTGAGACTGCTGTTACCCTTTGCCTCTCTTGCGATAACAGCAGTAGAGGCGATATTTGGTCACTTACGCAGGTTTCTTCAAGGTGTTGACAAGCTGCACGTCACATGTCAGAAAAATCTGAGTGTTTATTTTCCAAACACATCATTCATTTTGTGCTAAGGGCAGCAGCAGTGCTGCTCTGCGTGAGCAAACTGTGGCTGGGACCATCCCCACGTGGCGCTGGGGAGCTGCAGCCGCACCACGGCACTGTCACCTTCCAGCTCAGGGAATGCCTGAGCCGCTTCCCTGGCCACTTTGGCCACTTCCAAACTGCTGTCAGGACAGGCTGGGGTGTCTCCCCAGCCACGCTGGGATGTGCTCCCCTGTGGGCTCAAACAAACCCTGCCAAGGCCACTGCAGGGAGGGAGCTGAGTTCAAGTCAGTTTGTGTAGACACAGGGTATGTGTGCTGCAGATACAACCATGCCAGCTACTGGGAAAATCTTCCATTAGCCTTTTTTTTTTTAACTTTTATTTGTGATGCCAGCCGGTGGAAAGGTTGAGTTGTTGAAACACTACAGTGTTTAATGGGATCCTTTTCACTTTAATGTGTACAAGCTTTGCCACAAGAGGAAAGCAAACAAAAAGTAACTGGTGATAAGGAGCTTCCACAGATATTTATCCAAGTGATTTGTTTAGGTGGAGGCCTCTATTTGTTTTCCAGAATCACGTTCTTAACCTTTATCAGCATGAGGAATTATTTTTTAATTCAAAACACCTCATTCATGCTTAGCTCTAAGATATATGTTCCATCACAGCTTTTGCCATTGTGGTCTGTGAATCAGCTACCAACCAGGCAAATGGTGCTTCCATTTCCTGAGTGGGCATAAATAACCAAGTGGAAATTGGACATTTTGAGTCTGAGTGAACAGTTTAAGGTGCATTTGTTGCCTGTTTATTCATGTGAGCTGTGCATTTAATGCACTGTTCCACAACTGCACCAGCACACAAGGCTGTGCTCTGGGAAGTCCCTGGGGAACACGGCAGCCTGAACACTGCTGAGCTGGGAGCAGAAAACAAATAAATCTGCTTTAGGTGCTCTGTGTCTGCTCCTGGGCCTGAACAGGCTTGTTCTCAAATGGTGAGGGACAACAAGGGCTGCTCTGCACGCCTGACCACATCCAGGAGCTCTGGCACTCAGAAGCCATTAGGGAGGTAATTTCTTATTGAGCAATGCGATTACTTTATGTCTGGGCAAAACTTTTGATCTATAGTGGTAAGAGATTTTACCACCACCCTGCAGCTGGGTTCATTCATCACAGAAAGCAGCGCAGTGTCACTCTGTGCAATAATCTACAGAGTATCCTGTGCCCTGAGTATTCTGTGCAGATAGTTCTGCATCTCATAAAGGATGCACCTGGCTGGGAAAAGGTACATGAGGACTACAGAGCTATGGGGCTGCTCATGTTGGAGGGATGACTAAAACTTAATCTGGAAAAATTATGTCCAAAAAGACTTGATAGGTGCCTATGAAATCATGTCAGACATTGAGAAAATGGACAGGAATGGCCAACATGCAATTTGTCTCATCCAGTACAAGAAGCCCAGCACAGAAAATGAGGCTAAATTTGGCAGCTCAATCGTCAGAAACTGGTTTTCTCTTTTTTCCCCCACAAACTGTATTTAATCTGTGGAGTTTATTGCCACAAGATGCTGTAATCTGCTAAAAGTGTGCCTAGGTCTTAAAAAGTCACTGGTTGTGTTCATGGAAGAAAAAAAAATCCACTGAGGGTTATTAAAAGGAAGACATCATGTCTAGGTCAGAAAACCCATAAACAGTAAAGCATTAGTAGCTAAAACAATATTGTGGGAACATATCTCTAATTGCTGGTGTGCTTACACAAAGTATCTGACTTCCTCTGTTCCTGGGAACAGGCTGCTGGTACAGGTGAAAATTTGAACTGCCCTGGCCCAGCTTTTCTGGTGGTTTTGCTGCTTTTTTTCCCCCCATGCCACAAAAGCCTTAATTCTGTTGGTTCAGTGAGTCTTGTCAGCTCACCTAACACCAGAGCAGACTGTGCAGGGGAGGGCATGATAACAGGCTGTGTCCTTCCTCCCCTGCCTCCCAGCTCTGCCAGCTGCACCCAGGAACTGTAAAGCCAGATGATTTAATCTCACAGGAGTTTGCTGGGAATTTGCTGGGAATACTGAGCGAAGAACTCAGCTGGGCATGGCTAAAATCACTTTTGGGTGCTGGTGGTGCTGTACTGGTGTGGGAGATCCTTTGTGTTTAGGACCAAGACCTTCAGCAAGGAGATGGATTCACTCAGGAAAGCCCTGAGAATCAGGGTGCTGCAAGTCACCCGGGAAAGACCTGGGGAATATGGCTGCAGCCTTCAAAATCAACTGATTTATTTCTGTGGATCCACAAGGCGCATCCTGAAATTGTACTAAATCTGCTTCTTCTGAGCATTTTCAAAATAACCAGAGGCAGAAATTTCCTCCATGGAACTCTTCAGCATATTATTTGTGAATTAAAACACTTCTAAAAAGGCATTATTTGGGATAAATTTCCCAGCCGTTTTCTTCAGTGAACTAAGCATGGCATTAAATTACAGGGAAGCTCAACTATTATCTCATACTTTTCTTTTTTTTTTTATTATAGACTTTTTATCCACATGAATGATAAAGAAACTACAACAGAGTTAAATACCTTTTTTGATAACAGTGATTATATTCTTAATTACACTCAATATTAAATTGTAAAATATTTCCAGAGGAGTACAATCGTAATTCATACAGCAGGCAAAATACCAGAGGGGGGAAGGGACGAGGGAGGGGGGTGTGAGAATCTCCAGACTGCTTTTAAAAAGCACTGTGTATGGCTAACGCTGCTCTATCCGTCCTTCCATCTGTCCACCCGTCCATCCAAACGTGGTTCTGGCCCATCTGGTGAGATGTTCATTTCCTTCCATAAAACAATCACTATTCCAAAGCAAAAGGTGAACTGCAGATGTTGTCAGTGTCTGTGGCATTGAAAGGATCAGCAGTTCCTTTCACAGCTTATCTGCACGATTCAAAAGCATTTTTTTTTTCTATCAAGCTCAATAGTCCTTCTAAAAACACAAAGACTTAAACTTTGGTACCACCAAAAAAAAAAAAAAAAGAAAAATATCAAGGACAGGCATTTTTTTTGTTGTTGTTGTTTTGTGTTTACTAATAAATGGCTGCTACATTCTATTTGACATGGTTGTCCATGATACTATGAGGTCACTTGTCCTTAGGTTCAGAGGAACCTGATTTTTTTTTTTTTATTTAGATCCCCAAACACTTCCATTTCACAGTCTATATACAAGTCAGGTTTCTGACTGCGTTATAACTTATAAGGTAACAGCTGCAAAAGCTCCTGTGCTTCTGGGAGTGGAAAAAAAAAAAAGAGGGAGAAAAAGAGAAAGAGAGAGAAACTGTTATCAACATTAAGCCAAAGTTTGAGACAGTGACAGAATTATGACATTTATTTACAACCCTTGAGAAAGAGACACATGTAGGTCACCTGCTGTAGCAGCATCCACCGAGACTTTGACAGGGAGTATCAGAGGGGACATGTGGAAATATTGTAAATAAAGATGGAGTGCAAACTTTGACTGCAGTGCCACTAAACACAGCCAGATCTGCTGTGGGAAGGAGCAGAGGGCCTCAGGGCAGGAACTGAGGGGTTGCTCTGCAAAACAGAGAGTCGGAAGCCCCTGGGAGCGCTGCGTGGGATGTGCAAGCCCACAAAAGTGAAACATAAGAGAGTCTCCTCCTGAGGAGAGTTTTCCTTCTTGGCACATCAAGGGCACGAAACTGCTTCTGAACAGCAGAGCCGCAGTTCTCCACCTGGCTGGTTCAGCTTAGCACTTTAGCAACAGCTAATCTTTGAAAAGAGCCGGGGCTGTGTGGAGACATCCCCGTTTGTCTGCGGGGATGGAGCACCGCTCTCGCCAAAGGGGCCGGAACGCTCTCTGCTGGGATGCCACCACCGTCCTTGCAGGGACTGGGAGCTGGTGGAAGCCTGGTGATGGGAGCAAACTGTTCCTCTCCCCCGATGCTGCCATCCTCAGGCAGGCTTTTATTGGGCATCAAGCACTGCAGGCAAGGCGCTCGGGGCAGGACCTGCTGCTTTATTCAGGGTATTAATGCCGCTGAGTTTGTTTTCAATCAGCGCTCAGGTTGCTGTAGACTCGATTGGAAAGCGCTGGCAGTCAGTAAGGAAGTGTGCACAAGAGGGCAAAAGACCCCAGCTCGGTGCTTAGAATAATCTCCTTATCTCAGCGGGCAGAGCTCCCAGCCACAGATCGTGTTATCTGGTTACTCTGTACTTCCACTGCTTTTATTTTTAAGAATCTGCTGCTTCTACAGCTCAGGCAAACCTCCATCATCTCTACTATCAAGCCCTTCTCAGATGTCCCAGACTCTCTTGAATACCTCTATTTTGTCCATTACACAGATCTCTGTGTATGAATAGCTCTTCTTTTTCTAATTCCCCTATTTCTCATCAGGGATTTTTTTAGTCAATCTCCAAGCCACATTTTGTGGCATAACATAGTAACAGGGCTACTAGCTTTTGGCATCTGTCTCAAATCCCTAATCTTCTTTTACCAGGAAAAAAACCAAGAGAATGTCATTTAAATGTTGATATTTCAGCACCCAAAACTGGTATCTCCCTGGTCATCGACGATGCAGATGGTGTTTCTACCAAATCAACCCTTCCAATAGACAGTCCTGAAAAATGTAGTGTTTGGTTTAGGAAGGCCCTGCCTGTGAGCAGCAGGATAATTACCTTCTGTAGGACACTGAACTATAGAACCACAATCAGTGGGGTTCTGTGAGACTCCCAAAACATGCTGATGTACTGCTTTTTCTGGAGCTAAAGGAGTTCCATTAAGGGCAGAAAAACTCCTTCCTACCTGGAGTGTGAACATTTTCTTTGCACTCTTAATGCCAAAGTATTTCCTTCCTTCCTTCCACTGAAGGTACATTGACCTTGATGACTTTTCAGTGTCAGGAAAAGCACATGCTCAGGCAGTTAGAGGTATGAAATGGTTTGGGTTGAAAAGAACCTTAAAAATCCCCTTATCCTACCCCTGCCATGGGCAGGACACCTTCCACTATCTCAGGGTGCCCAAGCTCCATCCAGCCTGTCCTTGGACACTTCCAGGGATGGGGCAGCCACAGCTGCTCTGGGCACCCTCTGCCAAGTCCTCATGCCATCACAGGAAATAATTCCTTCACAATATTTAATTTAAACCTACTTTAATGTTTAATTTAAAGCTACTAGTTTGAAGCCTTTGTCCTGTCACTGCAAGATCCATGGGTCAGCTCCCAACACGATATCCCACCCCAGTGAAGCCTTGTAATTTGTGCCACAACACCTGCACAGAGAGGGCTTTGGGACCAGAACCAGCCCCATCAAACAGAACAATCCTCTTAATTCCTGCAATGGCTGCAGAGGAGCACAGGCAGCCAGGCCAAGTGGAATGAATTCTCTTTTTCACAATCTCACCTTTAGCTTTTGCTGAGGTGTGCACCGAGCTTTTCTTTCCTGATCAAGCTTGCTGCATAGGGAATCTGGAATGACACAGAAACAGAGACACTGCTCAAGCCAAGGTTTGGCTAATGAAACCCCCAAGCTGGGAATCCCTGTAAATGAAATGTTTCGTTTTTCTTCCTGAAAATGGGGAGGAATCGTAGGAAACAATACCTTAAATATAAAGGTTCAACTCTTTATGAAACCTCAGGGAGGTTGAAGCAGAAATAAAATAAAAAATAGCCAGAAGTAAAACAACATATAGAATCTTAAAATTCAGTGAAAAATATGCATTCTGATGCTTTGTTTATATCAGAAGCTGACAAAGGATAAAGGCACCTGTGAGATCATAAAAAATCAGCAGTGTGTGTGACAGATCAGGCAATGCACACTGATCCCTGCACAGCCACAGTACAGCAGGCTGGGAGCATGAGACTTTGTGTATTTTTATCCCCGTAATTAGGAAGTTCATAATAGTTATCTCCAACTTGCACCAATCTGAAGGGAAGCCACTGAAGTGGAACAAATAATTAAAGAAAAACAGAGAACATGGGCATATTAGGGAACACAGTTATATTTAGAAACTAAGTGGGATGATGTGCTCATTGGCCACTGGGAATGCATTACAAGGCTGCTCTTCTTCAGTGCTGGGCCTTTAGAATGCAACAAAACTAAATTGCTCTGAGATTTCCCCATAGCTGGGAATCCAAGTGGCTACAAATTCTATCATGATGACTTTTGGAGGGACCGCTGGAGGAATTCAGGCTGGGAGATCAAAAAATTCTGTGTCCCTGCATTCCTAGGTGCTGCTGCACACTGAGCTGAGCTGCTTCTGCTGGCAGCCTCTCCAAATAACGTCAAATATGTTACTGCAAGCTGACAATTATGTCAGCTGAAGTCAGGATCAAGGCCTTAACCTGCACAAACAGCAGAAGCAATGGATGGACAAACACAGAGAGTTCGAGCAACCTGCCCCACACACCTAGAAACAATGAATTTGTGTCCATATCCACTGACCCCACATACTCCTGTACATCCCTGTTTTGCTTTTAAGTACATTATTCCCATCCATTATGAGGATGTTTGTGTGAATTGTGCCCAGCACGCCTCTGGGCTGGGGTAAAGCATCGTGTCTGCAAAGGCATCGAGAGACTTACCCTTCCCTGCCTACCTTAATAAGGAAAAGGGGGAGGGAAGGATCGGGATGAGAGGAAAGAGAGAGTCTTTTGAAGCTCAGGAGCTAAACCTTTCATTTCTTGGGAAAGGAGGTCAATCTGGCTGAAAGCAGCAGCACAGGAAGGAGCAGTGTCTGTGGCTGAATGAAAGCAGAAGCCTTTCACAGGGGCATGCTTGTTCCCCCCTGAACAGCCCTGGGAAAGGGGAAATGTGAGTGCATGAACCACTGATGACCAGAAAAGACCAATATTCCAGGTGTTTTGCCTGACTACTCTTATAATCCCTTCCCTTGACAGAAGATAATAGGGATCAAGAAGCTTGTGGCCAGATCCCCCCCAAGAAACAGAGCTGTCCCCTCCACCCTGACCCCAAGCACAGCTGCCTTCAGTACACGGTGCTTGCAAAGGCTGCAAAACTCCTTCCCAAGCTGCAGCAGAGAGGGGGAGTGCAGAGAAGCTGCTTCCCTGATCACCCTGGCCATGGCTTGGGTGCAAAAGGGAGCCACAAACAAACTGCACAAAAAAATCAGCACATTCCAGCTGGGACCTGCTGGGACCAGCTGATTCCTGCCTTTCTCCCACTCACCAAGGCCAGCTTGGGTTTGCATGGCCACAAATTATATAGGACATCTCCCAAGCTGTACTGACCTAGATAATACAACGGGGTACGTTCTGTCAGAAATTAACTGTTCTTAATCCACTTCTCCGCTATATTTGGCACACCAGTGTCTTTGTAACGTGTGTTGTTTTAGCTGATCTCCTGGTAATTGATGGCAGTGGGAGAGGTGGGTGTTCAACAGGGAAATGACTACTTTCTCCATGAGTTAAATCACCTACAATGTCATCTTCTGTTTCTGTCATTGTCAGAGCATTTGGTAACTCCTGTGGTGGAAGAGGATTTAGGGCTCTTCCTGGCACAACAATCCCTCTCTGTGCATCCATGGGGGCTGCTGTGATGAGGGCAGGATCGGTACCCAAAAGGGCACTGAGATGCAAGGGGTGGCCCTTTTCAAAGGGTGCACAGAAATAACAAAAATGAAGGCAGTTGGGTTTTAAGCAGCCAAAAAAAAAAAAAACAAAACCCAACTGTTTTAATGACCAGGTCCGCATTAGTAGGAAATACAATGAGAGCAGATCTGAAGAGAATCTCCAAGAAAAATGTAATATGGACACTGAATCCTTTTTTCCTGCAGGTTGACTCCAGTCTACTCCTGGTACCCATTAGGAGCTGGAGCACATTCCCATGTGCATTCCTGGAACACATCCCCATTTATTCCACCTGGAAGGAACCCAGTCAGCAAGCCTGGAGCCCACTCCATGACTCAAACCAAAGCACAGGGAATGGATAGGACTGGGGAGTAATTTCTGAAGTCCTGTCTGATCCCTGTTATGCACACTCACATATCAAAGTAGCTTCAGCCTGTTTCAGAGGCTTCACCTCTGCATCCCATCTCTGGTGAGATACATGATTTTACATCATCCTGCCTTCTGTTGCTTAGAAAAAATACTTCACACCCATGCAGAAACTGAGGCTGGCTTGTGGCTCCCTGTATATCCACACCCATTTTTGATCTGAATTTCTGCAGATTCTAAAGGAAAGGAAGCTTTCTGCTTAAATTTCTACAAGGCATCCTTTTGTTAAACATTTGAATTTACTGGAGAAACAGGCACAGCTCCATCCTGTACCAAGGCACATCCACATGCGTCGTGGAAATACAAGTTTTGCTCACCTGTCTTGAAAAAAAAAAAAAAGCCGACAGCAAGAAATGAAATTCTGGTGGAAACAGCTCACTTTCCTGTAGACAGTCAGGGATGAGCCTTTTGAGGACACAGAACACAGCGTTCCAGCAATGTTCTTTTGCCTGTCATTATGTGTGTGCCTGTGAGCAGGCTCTTCAGCACAAGATGCCACTCAAGAAATCCGAGAGCCATTCTGCTGAACAACTGTTTGCATTCTTGTCAAGGTCAATCATCTGAGCTGCACCACTTCAGGCCACGCACAGAAGTCACAAATGGCACTGAAGCACTGCCATTTCCCATTTCCTGCTGATTTTGAGAACCAAGATCTCCCCACACAGAAATGTGGGTGCTTCTTGTTTGGATAATGAATACATTAGCTGCACAAAAGCACCAGCTTTCCATAAACAATGTAAACTAAGAATTAGAACTACTGGTGCTCTTCTAAATTATAGTGTGACCCAGAGGAACAGGCTCTCATGCCTGTGAAGATTTACCAACATTAACCACATGGTAGATTTCTTTCCCCCTTCTTTTAAACATTCCTTGTCAGTCTTTAAGGATCAGGGTGAAAGATGATGCAGAGATGGAAATCAGTTTTGCAGAGAGATAGCTCCTGATTTATTTTATTGCCTGACTCTGAAGAACAGAGTTGATTTAAAGGAGCACTGAGACCAGAAAGCCATAAAACACAGAAGAGTTCCAGATGGATCCAGTTCTGAGCTCTGAACATTATTATCAGCCCAAAGTGAGGCTGGTAAGGAGTAAGTCAGTTCATGGGAGCAAAACCTAATTAAAATATCCCAAACAAAACTAAACCATCATTTTTCACATAACTCAGAAAGACAAAGGCCTGTCTGAGTGTTTCACATTTCTAACACACCTCAGAAACCTGTCATTTTTACCCCAATGTAAAATTAGTGTGATCATCACCCAGTGATCTAAACCACCATGGGTGATGAACACCACCTGAGCTTGTCCTGACAGACAGCTCACCACTGAGGTCAACCCCTTCTGAGAACCCACAAGCTACTTGGAAGGCACCTCTGAGAGAAAATTAAGAAAAGCTCCTCAGTTTGCAGGAGGTTTAAATTTCTGGCTTGGTGTTCTACTTCCCCATGGCCATGTTTGAGGCAGGTTCATGGAAACATTAAAGGATGAAAATCATCATGCTGGCAATGCTGCTTCCGATCTTCTTCTCTCACCATGCAGCTAGGAAGAAAGTTCATGGTTTTAAAGTCTGTTCCACTAACACAGTTGCTCAGAAGACAGTATCAGACAGATGTAGAGTTTCAGATAGGAGGTGACTTGATACTTGGTTACACTGCTGGGCTGTCCCAGCAGATGAGTTCTGGTCTCACTGGACAGAAACTATACATTTCTAAGGCTGTACCATGTGTGTCTGAATTTCCCCCATCCTGCTGGGCAGTAGCTCTTCCTCACTGACCCTTTCTGTACAACTCATTAACAAAAGCCAGATGATCCTGAGAATCTCAGAATTTGAATCTTTCAGGTACAAAAAGATTTCTAAGAGAATTGAGTCCAACCATTCCCCCAGCACTAAGCCATGCCACCAATGCCCAGCTCACCACTGACCCATGTCCCCAAGTGCCACATCCACACAGCCTTTAAACCCCTCCAGGGATGGGGACTCCACCTCTGCCCTGAACACCTGACCTCAGTACTTGACAGTGAAGAAATTTTTCCTAATATCCAGTCTAAACCTTCCCTGGCACAACAGGATCTGCATGCAAAATCCACATTTTATATATGATCTCCACATACATACCCTGCACCCTGCCAATTTGGAAGACAGCACTTTCCAAGAGGAGGAACAGATAAATGCATCCAGGGGTCTAAGATCCATTTTCTTGTTAAATATGATGATGGATTGTTTACTAGCATTCAACTGAGAACCTGGCACAAACAGGTTGCAAAATTTCCTTGCAAAACTTCAGGTAGCTTTTTAAGACACTCTGAAAACTGAAACACAGGAAGTTCCACCTGTACATCAGGAAAATTCCTTACTGTAACAGTCTGCATGGAGAGGTTGTGGATCCTTCCTCACTGGAGGTGCTCAAAACCTGCCAGGAGAACCGTTCTGAACAATGGGCTCTGGGGGACTCCACTCGAGCAGGGAGCTGGGACTAGGTGACCTCCAGTGGCCACTTGCAGCCTTATTCATTGTGTGATTCTCATCAAAACTAACGACCACACATCAGCCTGCTGCTCCAGCAACCCACTGAGCCAGGCTGCCTGCCAAGAACCCAACATCCAGCAGCGAAGGTGTAGGAGAACAGGACCCACCCCGTTTTTCCCAGCGACCTGAGCCTTACTCCTGGCTTTCAGATCGCCGTGGGATGTTATTATCTTTCGATTGCGGCTCGGGCAGAGCAGCAGCAGCAGCAGCGGGGGTCGCTGATGCAGCCTCGCGTAATTTAAGCCGGGTTTAAACCGAGCGCGGTTTTAGCGCGCCGCGCCCGCTGCAGTGGCGGCCGGCGGGCGGCAGAGGGCACCCGCGGGCCGCGCTGCGACGGATCGCTCCCAAAACGGGGAAGAATCTCCCCAAAAAAAAAACGGGGACAAAAAGCCTCACGGCCAGTGTTCCCGCGCGCAGTGGGTGTTGGCGCTGGGAAGTTTTCAAATGCAGTCATTATGGGTTGATTTTTTTTTTCGTGATTACATTCAGCTTGTATTTACAGGTATTTCCGAAACAGCAAACACGGTGTGTCAATTTATTTTAAAGTCTTATTGCTCAGACTTTAAAATTCAGGGTGAGTGAAACGATCGTTCTGGAAAAACCTACTTCTGGTACACACAGTTACGGGGGATCAGGGAATGAGAGAATAATTTAGGTTGGAAAAGCCCTTCAAGATATTCAATCCAACCATTTCCCCCGCACTGCCCAGCCCACACTAATCTGTGTCCCCAAGTGCCACATCTGCACGGCTCTTAAATCCTTCTAGGGATACTTAGAAAGGACTAATTTAAGTTGTATATCTTCAGCAGTGAGAAGAGCTAAAAAAAAACCAAAACACCCTAACTCCAGGCAGGGGTATTTTTTGTAAAATAAGCTTTAAAAGCAATTAAGTCAAGTTGTGTGGCTAGTTACATCAATAAATTTTGAGCTTAATACTACAAAGCATACACCTATGAAGGTCTACGTAAAACTTTGATTTTAGTGTGTATTACATGCTTCTGCTTTTCTCTTTGTACTTCTATGTTAACAAGAAAATTAGGTTAAAGCCCTGTTAAAGTAGTAATGCAGCATGTCATGTACAAAAAGAGAACCTAAAAGCACCAGTTAAAAACAAAGCAACAACACCAATTAAAAAAAAATCAGAAGCAGACACGTTTTTTGTGTATTCTGCACCAATTCATCCATGCAATAACCCTGGAAGGCCAACGTAGTTCTATCATTACCACATTCAGTTCATTAATCTTAATTCTAGATATAAACATACAAGATATATGCCCACAAATGAATTAAAGCCACGACAGAGATTATCATCTCAGAAGTGCTGACTCCGTTTCAGTTATCAGCCAAGACATCTCTGAAGATTTCTGCACCCATTTTGGCAAATAGATTCATTATTTGCAGCAGTCTCTCAGTTTTTCATAAAAACATCTTTTTATCAGTCTCACTGATCACAGCCTGCCCCACAAATACGAGCATGAACACTTATTGGTGATTCAACAACATTTTCATTAGTAATAATTAAACTAAGGCATTTGTAGTGAGCAAAGAGGTCCTGAGTTGTTGGTGCAGCACATTAAATATTGCAATTATTCTCTGTAAATACATTCAGACAGCTCTGTTTAATGATTAAATGACTCTTAGTCTGTCCATAGCACAAATCAGCAAGTGAAAAGGGTGTACATTACTTGATAGTATTTATTTTCCTGCCCAAGAAAATCAGGAGAACCACCACAGCTGGCTTGCTGGAGGTCTGGGATATCCAATTCCAGAAACAATGTCACCACAGGGCCACAAGGTGAATGGCAGAGGTGATCCATTCTCTCCCTGGGAGGCAGAGTTAGTTAGCTCCAAGTTCAGCTGACACAAGAGATAAGGACTGGGGTGGGGCCATAAACTTTGTGCTTAGAAACTCTTTGCAGCAGGAAATTCAACTGGTGACCTGCCTCTAGTCCAAAGCAGCAGAGAAAAGTGCTTTTCAGGATGGCATCCTAATTAGAATTTTCTGTGACAACAAAATTCACAGGTCAAGTCAAACTTCCTGCCTGTCATTGGGACACAAAGGGGGACAGAGTAACAGCTGAGCACATTAAAGGAAAAGAGTGGAGACCAGCTGCAAAAAACACCCAGACATATTCTGGACCTGAGTTTCCTCCACAACCTCTTTCAAACACCCTCCATCTCTCATTGAAATCTCTGCAGTCAGCAGGAACGGGGCGCGTGGATGCTCGGCAGCTCTAAAAATAAGGCCAGTCCTAAATGCCTCTGAACATTGGAGCACAAGTTTGACAGTCCTGGCCTTCAAATTTACTTTTATGTCCTAACCCATCAATTAGAAAATGACAGTACCAGGAGGCTGGGCAATGACTTCTCTGCACTGTGACAAGCAGAAGGAAAATTTCAATGGGGGAGCACAGGGCTGATTCAGATAAATGGGGAGGTTTGCCAAGCTTGCCTCGAAAACAAAACCCTGTTGAACGATGTCAGAATGAGCACAGAGGAAGCACCAGCAAAGCAAGAATTAGCTGACAGCCTCGCCATGCCCTGCTCTTGAATCCACACGAAGCATTCCCTTATTTGAGTGTGGAACAGCTTCCTATGCTCCAGCCCCTTTGCTTGCACTGGATTAAGAAAGTCAGCTTTTCAAAACAACACAGTTGGAGCTGATGATCTAGAGCTGCACTAGCACACAGGCAAAATCCCTCTTGGTTTTAAAAAAACAAGCAAGAGACCCAACAGTAATGTGTGCCTGCACTGAACTGTGTTTTGGCAACTTGATCCTTTACTGCTGAGTTAAGCACTTCTTCTAGTGTCTGAAATGAAAAAAAGACACATCCTAAGGTTTATTTTCTGGTGAGAAGCAGGGATTGAGCAGAGTCCCTAGGCAGAAACATTTAACTGCTCAAAGTTTACCGATTCACTTCTCTCTGCTCCTTTCTGCAGAAGCACCTCTCCGTCTTGAGTCAACACATTTTGTTTAGCTGAAACATGAAGACCCATCTGGTTACTGTATGAAAGTAAATCTCCAGGTAATTGGGCTCCAAACCAGTTGAGAACTGCGTGTTTACCTCTTGCTAAATATAAGGCAATGGGAGCTTGGTAATGGTGCATCTGAATGGCTCACAAAGGAAAACCCGGAGGTTTGCACTTAAGAAACACAAAGCAGCAGCTCAAGACACATTTATCAGAGAAAGTAAACTTACGATTTGTAGCTGCTGCACCATTTCTTCTCTGTACGCCAGCTCCCGCTTCATCTGATCTTGAAAATTGTCTGTATGAGAGGGGAAAAAATGTAGGTGCAATAATTAAAACAGAGACCACACGGCAGAATTGACACCAATCAAGCTAAATCAAACCCAGTCACTACTGAGGAATCACAAAGCATTACAAAAGTCCTTCACTCAATTAAAGCATGCACCTAACAAATATGTGTCTAATAGGAGACACCACTGAGAGCAGAAAAAATGTGGAAAAATTTAGATTTCGCTACCTCGCCCATCAGAAAATGTAGGATGCTAAGTTTGTGTTGCTAGCTTTTTTCCCCAGCTATTTTCCTGCTCAGGCAAGGCTCTGCAGTCATTAGTCAAAGTTTTGCAGGCCCTGAAGAGAAGAGCAGAAACTGCTTTCTTTGCTTTGGCATAAATCTGTTGACATGAACAGCGATGTCCAGCATGTGAGAGGAGAAAGCGTTCAAGGATGCAGGGTTTGATTTGTGGTTTGTAGCATTGTGCTGACGGCTTTGAACAAAACTGAAGCTCCATAAAGAGTGACGTAGGATTTGGAAGGGAGAAAGTCTTTGAAAGAGCGATCCTGAGCAGCTGGGTTACAGCACAGGCCAGCCTTCCTGCTCCAGTGGATCCTCCTTCCCTGATTTTCCTTCCTAAATAACCATTTCAGACAAAACTTCATTTGTTGGAAGATTAACTGATGCTCTGTGTTCCTCAACATTCGTGTTGGTGGGTGGGGAAAAGAAGAATATAAACAAAACTATTGACAAGAACCAAAGATCTCCAAGAGCTACCTGATGAAGGTCAGGGTGCAAACTGAAGAGGAAAGAAAACCCATCCCAACCACTACAATTTTGATCCAAGTAACTACCCTATCCTGGAAGAAAAAACAAGGGGCAGAACCCTGTCCCCCTCATAAAAAAGAACTATTTCCTCTCTGAATGGTGAGCTAAAGTTGTTGTTTAAAAAAAAAAAAAAAAAAAAAAAAAAAGGAGGCACGGAAAGAGCAATGAAACAGGGAAAGAGTGAGAAATTTTGGGAAGCTGAAGCCCTCAGGAGTCCAGCACAACCACATTGAAAAGGATCTGCTGGAATTATCTCAATGAAGTTCTCCAGATTTCCAGTAAATTCCCAGAGAACTGTTAAGCCTATTCCTGGTGCTCCGACTCGATCAGAAAAATAAGCCAACAAAAATAAAACAGATTTACAATTCCTAGCCCCCCCCCCCAAAAAAAACACCATGCAGTATAAAAAGGTAACTGCCTCCTGTCCTGGTCACTAAAGGCTGATAGCTGCAACTGGGGTCCTCCAGCTCCACTCTGGGTAGGCTTTAAGGAGAAATTTCCCTTTTTTCCCTCAACACTTTCCTCCCAGCTGCCTCTTCATGGGCTCATCACCTCTCCAAACCAACAGCTCGGGGATCTTGCTCAGCCCTGCACAGCAAATGTCCAAGCTCACAGTGGAAAAGGGGTGTTAATGGTAGGGACAGCGTTTTTTTCCGGCGGCCTTTATCCGAGTCCAAATGCTCACAGACAAAGCCATAAGCAGTACCCAGGAGAAAAGATATGAATATTTAAATAGCTTTCTTAACACAAAATTAAATACTTTAAGTACCCAGACTGCTTCTCCGCCATTTTATTGCCACATTGTTTAAAATGCAGACGGACAGAATGCGGAGCAGCCGACACAGAGGGCACAAATCAGAGCAGGGCTCCAGGAGAACACTGTCACCATGCAGAGATGCTTGCATTTTCATCAGGACAGCAAATACTTTCACTTTCTGCATGTGATCTGATTTTTTTAATTTTTTTTTTTAATTTTATTTGAGTGATCTCTACATTGAGAGATCTTAAAGGCAAAGGTAAATTTCTTTGCTGAAATTTCTTTTACCTGCAGCTTTCAAGCACAACAGCAAGGTGAAAAATACAAGGTCTTGCTGTTTTATAAATTATCTCAGTCCGTGTTTCAAGCAGTTTCAAGAAGCCACAGAGAAGACTGCAGCATGGCACTGCTAAGAGAGCTTGCAAATAAGCTCAGTTCTCATTTAACAGTGATTTAAATGAGAGGAGAACTCTGAAACCAAACAGCATATACTGCACAGCCCTGTTGGGAGTAGTGGCTTGATGCTGTGAAGGTATAACACCCCAAATGTGCTCAGTTCCAAGTGGAGGAGCCAAAAGAGGTGACTCTAGAGCTCACTGCATGCAACCTGACAGAGGCATTTTCCAGAGAGAAATGGTGCTGCCTTCCACATCTCGCATGTTGCCTCCCAGCTGTAACAAGGGTAAACTTTCAATAAAATTTAAATTTTACCTCAACTTTCCTTTAGTTGAATCTCCAAAAACTTCTCTCCCTGGCTCCTCCCTGCCCAAGACACCAATACCATTCTAATACCCGACCTAAAGCAACAGCCCAACAACAAGAGCCTGGAACGGGCCCCCTCTCTTGTGCTAGAACATACAGTGCAATAGAGGACAAAACACCCTCAACACAGATTTACACTAATTTGCTTTACAAAGACTCTTTTTTTCTTGTTTTATTACATGTGGAGGAGGGGTGGGTTTTTTTGGTAAATCTAAATCTGTAAATAGGCTTTACGGTCACTTGTAGGTATGGTTTATAGCACATTATCTGTTTTCTATTTTAATCCTGAAGAAAATTGACCACTACTTTGTGGTACATCGAAACCACATATTTTTCAAGCCAGCATACAGCAGTCACCACTTCCTTGGTCGGCCGTACTTGTTCTTTTCTTTTATTTGAATTGTATTTCATGTGGTTTAATTGCAGTGTTTATTTACATGGCAAAGACAGAGCATTAATTTTGCTGTAGAAGAACAAAAGGATAAATAAGATACTTGAATGGCAAAAGTCCAAGATGCCATTTCACCAATACCACACAGCAGCGTTTTGATCCCCACGAATTATTTGAAAATTACCTCACTCCCAAACCCAAGTAATGACTGGATTTATTCTGAAGGATGAGGTTATGCTCCTCTCATTAATATCTGTATCATGTCAAGTGACTCTTCTTTATTTATGGAGCTGCCTACATATTTCAATATTCGAGCTAAAGATGGAATCATTCCCAGAGTCCTCACACTTCCTTGCTTCCCTAAACTTACCTATCTGATGCTACAAAAAGGGGACAAGCATATTTTCTTTGAACAACAGGAAAATGCTATTTGTGTTCCCTCTTTTTCTGGTGGGATCATCCTGATCTAGGTGGGATTTCTCCTGGAAAAATCTTACCGCAGTTGCTGCAATGTCATTCCAGAGATCACAGCCAAGGGGTCTTTTCCTACATCCCTGTACAATCAGCCCAGCCTTCTGGCAGCTTCACAAAAACCCTGCTCAGTGCCCATTTTGTTTTATTTGAGTTGTGTCCTTCACATTCCATCGCCCTGGGCAGCAGCACCCCCGCTCAGCAGCCGTGGTGGAAGGGCCATCTCAAATGGCCTCTCCCGACGGGAAAAATCCAAGCAGGAATTTCTACTCCTTAAAAAGGACAGATCAATTCTCCAGCATCAGCTGGAACCTCCTGAAAAATGAGTATTAGGAACCTCCTGAAAACGAGGATTAAGCATCTTGTCTTCAGCAGCCCCTGAGGTGTTGGCTCAGACACCAACCTCACTGTACCCCGTGAGGATCCAGATGTGTTCCTGCCTACTCACTGTAATCAGTGCTATCAAAATTAGTAGAATTCATACCTTAAAAACATCCAGCTTTGTATTTTCCCTACAAAAGACCTGCTTGGGCAGCTGCAGGGGTTGAAAGGGACCTCAAAAATCATCTCATTCCAACCCTGGGGACACCTCCCACCATCCCAGCTTTCTCCAAGCCCTGCCAGCCTGGACTCAGCAGAACTAAGCCCAAGATCATGGCAGCACAACTGAGAAGCTGTCTCATTTTATCAGCCTGGCAGCAACCAACACACACACAACACCAAAAACACAGATTTTGTGTCTTACTGAAGACTGGGAAGGACGCGTTTCCTTTCAACACCTGGAATTCCTGTTCCAGCCTCCTCCGTAGGTCGATCTGCTCAAACAGAACCTTCTGGAGTTCCTCTAACAAAGAGAAAAAGTGGTTTTGATAATCTGAATAAATAATTCTTGAAAGAACAGTTGCAGAGCAATTCATTACTCTAAGACAAAATATTTTAGTGCTTATTAAAAAAGAAAAAAAGTGTTGCATAGACCTACCATAGATTTTGTGCAGAAAGCCATGAATATAAATCAATGTAATATATTATTTTAAAGTATTATATTACAGTGTCATGTATTGATTGATATATATGCATTAATCTCAATTATATCCACCCAAAGGTCCATATATTATTCATATGTTACTTGACAAGCTTAAAATATGGCACAGAACAAAAGTGCCCCCTATTATCCTCATATTCTATTAAAACAAAGAGCAGTTTTATAATGTAAGAGGCCTTATTTATTTTACCTTTCCCCATATTTTCCACATCCTTCTTCAGAGAATGAGGTGAATTAGTTTCTTGTGTGTGCTCTCCTTAAAAAAAGAAAAAGAAAAAAAAGTTATTGATTTACTGATAGTGCTTTTTGTCAGTGCTGTCCTTACTACTCATCTGCTTCAGAGAATCTGGAGAGGAAATAAAAGGGGCAACAATGTAAAGAAATAGTAAGATCGAGCTTTATCTACAGATTTCTGGGTGCATAGCACAAATATTTGTGAATTCATATTTTCTCTAGTTCAGTGAGCTATCTGCCTACTGCATGGCCTCTTGCAGACAACATCTGATATCTCCTTGATATTCTTCTTGCTGAGCTGATTCCTCCTTTCCCTCCAACCCCTCTCTTGAAGATTCTTATCAGAGGCAGAGAAAAGGGAAGATCTTTCTCTACAGTCTCATCTCTTCTCCTCTCAGTGGGAAGCCAGTGCTCTCCATCTGGGCAGGACCCTGCTCCAAAATCCACAGAAAAAATGCGTTTTTGCCTTCATCAGCTCTTCAGCTTTATCATCTTCCAGAGCTCTGTAGCATGGGTGTGTTGCAACTGGATATAATTTATATCCAGCTGAGATAAAATTGACATTAGTGGTATTTGCATAAAAAGGATACATCTCTGGGGTCAGCCAATTGAGGGACTCCTGTCTTTGGTTGCCCTCATCAACTTTTAATCATATTACAGTACAGAATTTTTACATGTAACTGATGTTGGCTATTTCCAGACACATGCATGTTACTTCCTCCAGCCTAATTTTTTGTCTACAAATGGAATTAAATTAAAAAAAAAAAATCACAAGTTGTGAAGTTCACCTGAATGACAGCCTGACTTGGAAACTGAACCTTCTGACGAAAGGTGTTACTTTCACTATCCTCTACAACTGCAAAATTTTTCCTGTGACTTCTATGAATTGCTTCTATAAAAACTATGAAAAACTTTAAAAAAAAATAACACAATACCACTTTAGCTGAAACTGATGGGAGAATTTCTGTTATTTACAGCTGAAGTATGAATGGACCCTCAATAATTAAGAAAATATTTGGTAAATAACCAATTATTGAACTAATTGGATTAATTCTTGTTTTAGTCCAGCCAGTAAATACACATCATTAACTCTACTGATATGTAATCAGAAGAGACATGAATATAAATATATTAATGTGTTTATGTAGTTAGAAGACAGGTTTATGGAGAAAATACCTTAGGTTTTGATGTTTCATTTAGTTTTGCTTTTTAAAAAATTAAATCCATACCACTGAAATAGGTCATCGGACATCATACAACAGCTACTTTAAAAATTATTGTGTCATCAAAATAGGCTAATTTTAAAGTTGAATTGGAAAGTCTTGCAACAGATGCAGTCAGAAATCTTTTTGCAAAGCATTTTTTCCTGTTTTTAAAAATCGATGCAATCCTATCTCCAGTAAACCTTGAAGTTATAGCATATGAAACCTATCCAATAGCTCTGCATTTTACCATCTCCACTCTCTTAATTCCTTTTAAAAAAGCCAAAAAGCAACCACTCATTCAAACACATACATTTACACAACTGGTATCTGGTGCCAGCAATTCCATTTCAAAAACTCATTTATGTAACGTGGTGATTTAAACAAAAAAAAATAATTTTTGTGGGATATTTGGTGAAAACAAAGTATTTTCCACAGGTAAGCTGTCTCACCACAGTAGAAGACATAGCAGGCTTAAAAATATATCACCTTTTGGGCAGTGGTTTGAGGGGTTTCCACAACATAAAATAGATTTGTTGGGGGATTTTTTTAGCCAGCATTATCCCATTTTAAACTGTATGGCCATCAAAACAAAATATTTTGTCAGATAAATTAGGGTGCACTAAATCAAAAGGGAGGAATTTAAGTTTAGGAAGGGCGAATTTTTTGGATTACAAATACTAGCATATTCCCAACCCATTTCTTCCATTGAGGAGCCCTTTTCTGTGTGCTTTATGTGCAATTTTGAGGGATAACAGGCTCACAGACAGAAGGTAACTGGATTTTTCAAGGAGAAGGATGGGAAAGGGGAACAGACTAGAGTATGGTGACAATACAGCTCTTTCTCCCTTGCTTGGTTGAGCTCCCAGTTTGAGGCTGCTGACTTGCTGGGACAGAAAGAACTGCATCAAAATGAAGATAAGGGCATGCAGCATGAAGAATAACTTCCCCAGCATCTGCAGCCTCCCTACTCTGCTACTGAAAAAGGCCTATTAGAAAACCCTCCATGCTTGCACCTGAAATAAGTAAAGAATGGGAGTGGAAAAATGGAGGTATTTAAAGGCCAAAGAAAAGACACTTTTAATTATTTTAAAGAATTGCATTTCTAAACTGTTTTCTGATGTTTTAAAAAAATATTATTGTTAATGGCAGTAATAATCAGATGGGTTTCACCTTTCCTGTCCCCCTGAAAATAATAATCAGGGCCCTGCTCTTCTCCATTTTTCCCTACTTCCCAGAGGCCTCATCATGCGTTGTGTACTGTTCTACCTTAATTGAAAGGGAGGAGGTATTGAATATTTAACCAGCTTCCCTTCTCTTAAATGTTAATTAAAAGCTAAATAGGTGTTTAAAAACAAACAAACAGAAAGCCCAAAGAATTTTAATCAGTCTAAGAAAAAATCACTTTCCCTCCTAATAGCTCCACCATAACTCTCCTGGGCCTTGTCTGCACACAAACTTGCAGCATTTAGAGCAGCAGGACCAAAAGCTGTGCCACCCCTCTGTATGGACAAAGAGATTTCCTTTGGGAAAGGCTATTTCAGTTTGTTCAGGAAAATCAAACTGTGCCTCCCTCATCTCTTGGATAGGGGGAAAGAGGGTGAAATATTTTCCGGCCACTTAAATTGCCTCAGCGAAAGCTTTGGGTGCCTCTGTTCTTCCCCACAAGCTCAGGTGCATAGACATTGTTTTTCTGGAATAAAGGCACAAATGGCTTTGTTAACCTGGAGTGTGAACACTTATGCTCAAAATTGCTCAAAAATTGTCACTGTGAAAAACAGAGGTCCCAGGGTTAGACACCGGCACAACCTCAGCTCCTGCGGCGCCGCCATTTTATCAGCTCTACATCCGCTGCAGCAGCTTAAGACTTGAATTTTTAACATCTAGATTTTTAACATCTCTGAACCTATCCTCCTCAAAAGAAATGCACTTTGTCCTCACTGTAAAAACAAACAAACAAACAAACAAAAAACCCCAAAACAAAACAAGCCAGACATAGCCAGGTTACCCCTTCATGCTCTGCCACCTCCTGCAATCCTTCCCCAGGAAACTCTCAGAACAGTTTCAGAAAAGCAGCTAAAAAAAATTCCACTCAGTCCCAGGGAACTCAGCTACCTCAATGTGCTGATTTGTCCAGCACAGAGCATGGATGGTCTGGGAATATATATATATATATATATATATATATATATAATTCCATTCTCCCATCTCTATGCCCTGCACCTGGTTCCCGGCTTGTGCCCTCCAAAACCCTGACCACACCTGAGGTTTCAGACCACATCATGTAGAACCATCTCCTCTTTCTCTGTGTCCACTTCATCCCTGCCATTCCTGGACAACCCCTGTGCTTTGCAGAGCCTACCAAATCTGCCAAAAGCTCTGCGCCTCACCCCTGACACTGTGAAGCCCACAGCACTCCTAATCCATTACAACTTAAACACCCACTAGTATGTTCAGCTGGAGAGAAGTGCTGTCTGCAGACACAAAGATCGCAGCAAAAAGTTACTGGTGTCTTCTGGATATAAATATATAGATATATACATTTATACCCATTAAAAAAATATATAGGCAGATGCAAACCAGCAGACTTTTAGCACTCCAGAGGCTCCCTCTGCATCTGAAATTAAAGATCTAAGACATGCAGAGCTCTTGCGTATGTCCTGAAGAAATTCTAAACTTACTGCAAATATTCATGCATCCTGTGTATTCATGCCACTTCTGGGGGGGAATAATCAATAGGCTATTCAGGAGTTGGCAAAATATGCCTACTTTAGGAATAAGCATTTTTTTAAGTGTTTTTGTGCACCAGGGCTGATAAATGTCTTAAAAAATCTGGAGTTTCAAATGGCAATTTGCCCCCAAAAGTGATTTAAATTTAAAACAGACTAGTTCCTTTTTATGCCCAGATAAATCTTCATTTGTAACATCCATTTAAAGTTTAAAACACGAACATCTGATTAAAAAACATCCGCATTAAAGTACTAACAGAGAGGAAAAAGTGATTCAGGATTTCAAACTAAACACTCACAAACCTAGACGTTACCAATCTAAAATTCTGAAATGTTTAAAAGAGATAAGGAATCTGTTGGCTTTTGGTCTCAATCTTATTCATACATCTGAGAATTATTTCATAATTTTATTTTAGAAGCATAAAAGCTAGAAAATGTCAAATTCTTCGTTTGTTTTAGATGTACGGTAATATGCTCACCAGATTCCAGAACATGAGGCTTTAAAAAATGAGCAAAACACACCTAATATTAAGAGAATTGAAAAAAATAAAGAAATTCAATTATGATCTATCCTTTTTTAATAACTAAAAGAGAGTTCAGGGGGTCCTTAGTAAGGATGCAGTCCTACATCTGCCTGCAGATTTGTCTGTTGTGCAGATCCATGTATTTATACACAATCTTATGTACTAATATGCAGTGCTGGATCCCACAT
>QUSF01000090.1:1252272-1254772 GCA_003676055.1 Chloebia gouldiae | reverse complement strand
CCTTCTTGTGGCAGAGCCCGAAGGCGGCGGCGGGGAAGCCGTAGGGGTGCGGGAAGAGCCCGCCGCAGCCGGGGAACTTCTGGAGCATGCCGCCGAAGGAGCCCTTGCTGGGCACCGGGATGACGGGGTAGCTCCGCGGGCTTTTGCCGCCGTGCGCCGCCGCCACCGCCTCCTGCAGCTCCTCGTCCTCCTCGAAGCGCGGCCGCTTCTGGTGCAGGTCGGGCGGGGCGGCCAGGAGGTGCGGGCTCAGCAGCCCGCCGCCCACCACCGCCGCCGCCTTCACCGAGCCCAGCGGGTGGCAGGCGGCGGGGGCGGCGGCGGCGGGGGCCGGCGGGGCGGGCGGCAGGGCGCGCTTGCGGCTGCCGCCGTTGAACATGGCCTTGACATCCTCCCAGGCGAAGACCAGCTCATCCTGGGGGCTCTTGTCGGTCAGCTTCAGGTGGCGGCGCCAGGAGTTGAAGTTGGCGGCGTCGGGCTGGGTGTACTTGGCGTCGGGGGTGCGGTGGGAGTGGAAGATGAACTTGTTAGGCGAGAAGTACATGCTGCAGTAGCTGCATTTGATGCACTTGGCCCGGGAGCTGTTGTAGCGGGCCGGGATGAAGCTCCCGCGGCATCCCCAGGCGCACTCGTGCGATACGTCGAAAGCGAAGTTATCCGGCAGTTTGGGGGGCCGGTTCTCCCCCAAGAAGGACTTGCAGAGCCGCTCTGCCTCCCTCTTGGTGATCATGCCGCAGCGGCGGGAGGAGATGGGCATGGCCCCGGCCCGCCGCAGGATCTCCAGCTGCACCGGCGTGCACTGCACGCAGGTGATACCCAGGGCCACTCGCCGGTTGTGGATCTCGTTGTAGCTGAAGTTTTTGAGGAGGGTGTTGGAGATCTGCGCCAGGCACAGCCGCTCCTGCCCGTCGATGACCAGGGAGACGATCGGGATGCCGTAGAGGATCACCTGCCCCACCTGGTTGGGCTTCATGGCGGCGTGGCCGGCCCTCGGCTGGTTCATGGGGTCCGGCGGGTATGCGCTGGACGGCGACGGCAGCAAGATATCGGTGGGGCCGGGCAGCGGGCTGGTCGCCATCGTCTCAGCGCCGGGGGGGCTGCTCTGCTCTAGCTGCAGGAGGGGAGGGGGACAGAGACACAGCGCCGTCAGCCGAGCGCTCACAGGGATGGGGGTCCCCGCCGCACGCACCCCGTCCTCCCCCCGTTGCTTGGTCCGCCGGCATGGGGAGGCGCTACCCGTGGGGAGGTTTGCTCCGCGACCCCGACTCCCCCAAACCTCCTCTGTCCTCGCCGGGAGCTGCCCGCCCCCGCGCATCCCGCGTCTCCGACGTGCGCCTCCCGCCGCAGGTGTGGAGATGGCGGTACACGAGCGAACCGTCCCCGTTTGGAAGAATCCCCGACCCACGGGCGCTTCGACCCCAAACACGCAGCAGAGACCCGTGTCCGTCTCCTCGTCCTGGAAACCCGCCGCCACCCCGGAGGGCTCCACGCAGAGCCTCCGAAGGGACAAGGCGACCGAGGAAGGATCCCCTCTCCTCACTCCCGGGGATGGGGGAAAGCACGGAAGAGCAACGAAAAAACCCCCAAAGTTTTGGCGCTCCCCGCGGCTTCCCGGTCATCCTCCCCGCCGCGGCTCCCGTTACCTCCGCGGCCGCGCTCCGGCCGTGCCGCCGCTGGACCTTCCTCCTCCTCCTCGTCCTCCAGCAGCCGGCGGGAGGGAGGGAGGGAAGCGCATCCCCGCGCCCGCCGCCGCGGAGCCGCGCGGCCGGACAGAGCCCCCCGCCCCCGGTGCGGCGGCCCCCGCGGGCGCCCTGACGTCAGCGGCCCGGGGGGGCGGACGGGGCCGGACCCACCGCTCGCCCCCCCGGACGGTGGGTGGTGAGCGGGGCTGGGGGCGGCTCCCCCATCCCTCCCGTCCTCCCTCTCTCCCTCCCCGCACCGGGAGGGGATGCGGGCGCCCCGTCGGGGCCCGGCCTCCCGCCGCCGCCCCCCGAGCGCTGCCCCGCTCCGCCGGCGAGAGGCCGGAACGGTGGAACGTGGAATGCGCTTTGGCTTTTTTTTTTTTTTTTTTTTTTTTAAAGCCTTGTTTTCGCCTTCCTCTCTTCCCTCCGCCCCTTCACGGTCTGAGACAAATCGCTTCCAAGCGGAATATTTTCCTTTTGTACCCCGCGTCTTTTCGGAAACGGTGTTTTTTAAGGGGTCGGGAGAAATTACAGGGAGGGTAGGGGAGGAGAAAGAGAGAAAAAGTTGATTTCTCGCCACAGCCGAGTCCTCATGAGCACGAACAGCTTCTGTCTCCTCACTGCCATTCCCAAATACACCGGAGTCATTCACCAGAACCACTTTCACAAGCACCCGGTCCCAGATTCTCGCTCCCACAAAAACCAATACGGCGAAAAATATGTTCTGCTTGGGTTTTTTTTTTTCACTCTTGCCCCTTCCCCCTAATTGGTTTGTTGCCCCAGCTAAGGGAAAAAAAAAAAAAAAAAAAAAAAAAAAACAA
>QUSF01000090.1:1230557-1252172 GCA_003676055.1 Chloebia gouldiae | reverse complement strand
TTTGGTTTTTTTTTTTTTTTTGGTGAATACAGTGAACTTGAAATGTAGAATATTTCTTTTAATACGAATCACCTCCAAAGGGTTATGGGTCCCAACTGCCTCTCTGCATAGCGCTGAGAGAGGACGGGGAGACCCCGCCGCGAACCCCCCCACCCCAAGGCAGAAGGCCAATACCGCTAAACGCTGCTGCTTTCCAGGGAGGAAAACTGCAGAAAAACGGCTAAACCCGGGAAAATTAAAAGCTCATTCCTAGCCAAAACGGGAGCCAACTGGACCGTCAAGTGTTTCCTAATGCCCGTCTGATTTATTTTCCTTTTACAAAAGCATTTGTATCTCTCTTTTTTCTCTCCGTGTACATGACCAGCTCTTAGTATTACTGCACATTTACCTATGAAAACTTAGCAATTTTTTGTTTGTTTGTTTATCTGTTTTTTTTCTCGGGCATCACAGATCCAGAGAGCAATCTCTACATCGACCTTTCCCCCTTTCCCGGGACATCCACAATGAAGCTCGCACCTTCCCTCCTCTATCCGGGTTTTGCTCAGATCCTCGCTAACAGTAATAATAGTAATAGTAATAATAGTAGTAGTAGTAGTAGTAGTAGTAGTAGTAGTAGTAGTAGTAGTAGTAGTAGTAGTAGTAGTAGTAATAATAATAATAATAATAATAATAAAATAATAATAATAATAATAATAATAATAATAATAATAATAATAATATATAATCAGTCCTGTCTTTATTACTTCTGTCATCTCTTATTAAACCTTGCTCTTCCCTGTGTCGCAACTGTCACAGGGAGACTTCCCCTTTTCCCTCCCTCCTACTTTTTCCCGATCCTCTTCTGCACGGAGCCTGCTGCTTTCGTGTGAGCAATGGCTATAAGCCTCACATTGGTGACATTTTAATCAATGCTTCCTAGCCAGACTGACATGAATTTTACACTTCAAAACTCTCCTCCGTCAGCTAATTGATTCAAATTGTTTTATTGGTTAAACCCGTGTCACACACTGTATGATCTATTACCACGCCTCGGAGAAAATCTCCCCTCCTGTCTGCGCTCCCAGGTCGGCAGCAGGAGGGACGGGGGGTTTTAGGGAGAAGCCCCTGGATGCTGCGGATGCTCAGTGCCTGCATCCCCGCAGCGGCCGCCGGGCAGACCGCTCCCCTCTCCCGTGGTCACTCGGCGGCTTTTCCCGGCCATTCCCGGGAGAACCGGTGATGGGCAACTTCGCCCCAGGCTCTGAGCCCGGCGATGGAAGAGGACAAGAAGCGGTTGCAGGAGGCGAAAAGGATGATGAGAGGGTTTTGCAGAACACTTTCAGAGAAGGGAGAGGTGGAAAACTCAGGTTCGGGACAGGGTCGTCTCTAGCCAGTTCTATTTTGTGGTGACTTAACGAAAAGTAAAACTAAACTACCTTTTTTCTCCCCCCCTTCCCCCCCCCCCCCCTTTTTGTCACCTGCTTGTTGCTGTTGACCCTCCTGGATTCTGTTGTAAAGTCTGAGTGGCTTCCTCCATTCCTTTAAAGGGAAAACTCAAACCTGCGGGTCGGGATGTCTTAGTTCCCGGAGGGAGGAGGTGAAAGGGCCACCGAATTTGGGGCAGAGACTGACCCACACCAGCACGGTGGAGAAGCGGGGCAAGAATACACCGTTCTCTACTTTTTCTTACTTAAGCCTGTTGGGAAACCTCATGGGGTAGCAGGACCTCAGTATGGGCATGGCGGGGGTGGCTGGGCAGAGAAAGGCTGGCCCACACAGTGGCCGGGATGATCCCTCAGGTGTCCCCAGGCGGGCGAGGCCCGGCGGGGCTGCTCGGCCGCCGCCAACCCCACCCGGGTCTCTGCGGGTCGGATGGAGCCCACCCTGACCACGACGAGGGATGGAAGGGAATTCCCACTGGAGGTGGGTGTCCACACTCCTCCTCATGGGTAGGTACAGATCTGGGGGCTCCTGTCCTGATGTCGACTCCAATTTCTCCCGTTCATTTCGCTGTTTGCTAGTGCCATTTGGCATGGAGTCACCTCACAAACAGAGGAGTGGAAAAGGGGGAGAAACTTCTCACAGAAGCCTGGAAGGGCTAAACAGGAGTCCTGAGTCCTTTTCCCTCTTCTCTATCGCGATTCTGCCTCGGAGCTGCCGAGCGGGAGGTGACAGCAGCTCGTTCTCCCGCCGCGGATCTCTTCGTGAGGAAACGAGCAGCGGGGAAAAGCGGCCAAGTTTAAACACCCCAGCCCACCCTCATGGTCTTTATTTACTTCCAGAGCGCTTAAATGTTGTTGCAGAGAGGCCAAGAAAAGCGACATAACCTTGGTGCGTTTAAAAAACCACAAAGAAAACCACCCCCAAGGCGAATCCGTTCCCTCCTCCCACCTCTCTACATCCCATTGAAACTTCCAGCCCTGTAAGTAGCAGACACGTAAAGGTATTGTTATAAAACCTCTTATCCTAACAAAATTTAGATAGCAAAGTTTGGTTTATTTTAATTTTTTAAAAATACTTTTCTGTAGATTTCGCTTGCATTGCTCTTTTCTAAGTAGTATTTTTTTTTTTAATCGCACTTTATTATATTAAGCAGAAAGGGCATTTGGAATAGAGGTGGTCCCATCTGGAAAACCCCGGAGCTCATTTAGATCACATCACTTCGGGCTTTTGTCTCTGCTCCTGAATAACCCAGCTAGACACAACAAAAGGGTAGAGATCTCTACGTGGAGTTTTTTCAGTGGCAAAAGGACGCCTCGGAAAGATGATTCTATATTCGTAATAACGAGGGAGGAAACTCAGCGGGATCTTCTCTTGGCTCTCGAAAGACACCAGGAGAGTTCAGGGATGGGGCATTTTTTACACAGTTTTTTACCCCACCGGTAGCTGAAAACCAGCACGCCGGCTGTAGGGAAGGAACCGAGAACGGCACCTTTTGTCTGATGGAGGTCTCTTAAATTCTCAGTTTAATGTGCTCGGAGCGATCCAAACGCGAGATGGTCCTCGCCGAAGGTACGTGCAGACCTTAGCCAGGAGGAGCGATACCCGCGCCGGGGGAAGGCTGCCCGCCAGCCCCCCAGCATCACACACCCGATAGAAACAGCACCTCAAAAAAAAAGCTATTTATCATTTTAATTCATCCTACGGGAAAGGACTGGCAGCCCGGGAGGAGATGGGCGCTGCCTAACCCTCCATTCTGCTCCTAAAACCACGATTATTTCTGTTCTGCCTGAGGATGGGGTGGCAGGGAGGAAAAGAGCTGCAAGTTTAGATGTGCGTGAATTAACACCCCAGGGAGTGGTGGACTGGGGGGGGGGGGGGGCGGGGGTGAAGAAAGATCGCAAACGAAAAAAAACCACCTCAGCTATTGATTTTTTTTTTTTACCAAAACGCATAAATTAAAAACTCGCAACATCTTTGCATCAGAAACGTGCCTGCTCCGAAGTATTTAAACGATCAACAAATTTCCACGGTGGAGAAGCAGGGCCCCAATCGGGCTGTGATGGGGAGCAGCGATCCCAAACTTCCGAGAGAAACGTGACGAAGAGTCATCACGTCAGTAAATAATTCAATTTCGCGTCTTTCAGAACCCAGTAACCTTGGGTGTCTTAGAAAGCAGATTGTACAAACAGGCAATTAAGATGAGCACAGAGACTTTCAGAGGAGATATAATGAACCAGCTTTAATTACTATCTTGAAATTAAAAATGTAATATACAGATTTAAATTTATTTTCACCTAAATTGTGTATAAAATTATATGGCGTTCCCCGCCCCCCACTTTTCCCAGGCTAAGAAACGAATTGCCACCAAGCTTGCTACTAAAAAGTCTGAAGTACTTTCCAAACCCTGCTCCCCAACACGCAGTAATAATGATACATTTATCATTACTGATGACCGCCCACTGGTTTATTATTGCTTTGTTGCAACTATTACAATCAAGAGATTTCTTTATTTACTGTTAACATTCACTTAAAGCTGAATGTTAATGACTCTTCTGAATTCACCGAAGACTTTTCCGTTATATTTCAGGAGTAGTTACGGTTTGGGTTTCAGAAACGGCAGAAAACAGGAGAGATGCTGGGGTGGTGGTTTGCTCCTGGTTTTTATTATTTTTTTTTCCCTCCTTCTTAAAAGGCTGTTTAAGAGGATTTATCTAAGTCGGATTTTCAACAAAGAGTTGCAAAAGCCTTGGCGTAATGTACGTACTTGACTGTAGCTAATTATGAGTGTATTTTATTACAGGAGATTCATTCATTATTGATAAATGTTTGCAGTAACTTCCTGCTATGTAGAGTTGTATTTTACGAGGAATAAACAACCTATGGGGATTGGGAGTGTTTGGCTTTTACGCTTCTGCATTCTTTGACAGTTCCCATTACCCACTTCGGGGTCTGGCTTGTCACCTTCCCTCTTTCTACACCCAAAAGCAACTTCTTCCCTCTTCTCTTACCACCGCATTTCTCTCGTTTCCTTACCCCTTGCTATGATTTCAGGATTATAATTTTTAAAAAACAGTGATTTGTGTAGTACAGGATTTTACTATAGGCACCCTTCCCTAAAGCCAGGTCCATGTGGATGTCTCCAGAGGGTTGTACAGACCGGGATGAGCTCCTGTTTCGGACCGGCCGATGGGCAGGAGCTGTGCAACAAGCAGGCAACACACAGGGAGGGCTCGGAGGGCGGGGAAAAGGGTTTCCCCGAGGGCTCCCCGCTTCGGCTCCAACACTCGGACCCCCAAAGGTTTGGAGTTGTAGCCAGTAAAAATATACGAATTAATAACAATTTAAAATATATTTTTTTTTTCCGCGCGGCTTTTAAACATCGGAGCCGCCTCTCACAGGCTGGCGGTCGCCTCTTATCCCACCTCTCCCTCAAAATCAGCCCTTTCCCAGGCAACAAGAGTCGTTCCAGGGGGAAAAAGCTGAACTGTCTGGGGCAGAGGCGCAGCGCCGCGCACATCCCCACACCCCCCACCCCATCCCGGTGCCGGCAGGACGCGCAGCGCTGCGCGGGCACCGAGAGCTCCGTGCGCTCCCCTGCCCAGGGGGCCGGGAGGTCCCCGCTTTGGATCTGGGGACCAGCCAGCCCTGATCGTCCTTTCCGATCTCCACGCCTGGCCCAAAGTTCACGATTTGTAAGGAAAATTAAAAACCGTGTATTTGTGAAAGTGTAGATAACGCGTAAGAGACACGGGAACGAGGAGCCGCGCATCCGGAAGGGATGAGCGGCGCGGCTCCAAACCATCTCCCCTTCCCTCCGCGGCAGCCCAAACTTGCGGGGGGCTCCTCTCTCCTATCGGCGCTCTCCCAGCCAGATCCCATCAGGCAGCGAACAGCCGCCTTCCACTGCCCTCCCCGCGACGGCCAGCACGACCCTGCGACCTATCGCGACAGCGAGCGACATCTCTATTTGCTCCGGGAAAGGATGGTTACACCCCAAATCAAAAGGTTCCCACTCTCCCCATCCCGCCCCAGCCCCACGCTTACCTGGACACCCGGGCTCCATGGGCTCTCCGGGGGCGCGGCCGGCGCGGGGCCGCTCTCGCTCCGCGGCAGCTCCGCGGCGCGTAAGTTTGGCTCCCGCGTCTGCCGCGGCGGCTGTGCCGCGGGTGGGTCGGGTCTCGGACGCCTTCTAGCAGCCAGGCAGCGCCTTGCAAGCGGTGCGGGGAAGCCGCCCCCTTCCCCGGCCCCCTCCCCTCGCTTAGGGGAGAACTGCGGCCGCCCCCGCCCCGCCGCTACCCCGGGGCAGGTCCGCCCCGACGGCTGCGGAGGATGGGAGGTGGGCACCCCCCACATTCTCCCCGCCTAGAGTGGGGGGGCAAGAGGGACCCTGTTGCAGGGGCGGACTCTGCTTCCCCAAGCTCCCCCCACCCCAAACTTCCTCTCTTCCCCCAAAATTTCCTTGTCTTTTCCCTGCTTTCCCGGCAAAACAGGAACGCGGGCGAGCCCCCCACCCCGTCCCCCAAATTGTGAGTGCTTTGAGGGACAGCGGGAAGGGTGTCCCCACAAGAACAAGCCCCTGAGGGAAATTAAGGGGCGTGAGGGGGGGCACTGCCACCTCCTCGAAGCCCTCGCACTCCCGCAGAGGCCCCGTCCCCAGCAAAGCGCTTCCCGCAGATCACTCGACGTGCGGAACCAGGCGGCTGCTTAAAAACACAAAGCCGGAGCCCTAATGAGTTCAATTACAATGTGGTAAACACATTGCCTCTACGCTTTAATTAAGCCGGCTGTCCAATTTTAACTCATTAGTAATTCATTAAGAGAACAGCCTTTAGCTGGCTGCGAGGAGTTCCGAAGCTTGTGCGGTTACGCGCCGTGTACATCCCAACGCGTTTGAGGATGGGAGAGTGGCGTGTGTCCGTCCTCCCCCAGAAAAGGGGAATCCTGGACCCTAAAGGGAGACCACCTGTTGTCCCAGCTGCTGTGGGACACCCTCGTAGGGAGGGGGACCCGAAGGTGCCGGGCTGAGGAGGAGGAAAGAGTACTGAGGTTACGTGGGACTCCCCATCCTTGCTCCCTCGGGAGAAACCGGACCGATTTAAGGGCAGGCGGAGGGACATACTTGGGACTTCGGAGTCCCCGCGCCCCGTCTTAACAAAACCAAAACAAAACAATAAAACAAACAAACAAACAAACCACCCCACAAACACGGAGAAAGTGTTTGAAATGTACATGGGCCAAGAAACAGGTCAAATTTGCCCGAAAAGCAAATTTGGTTTGATGAGCTAACCCAGGGGGTCTGCAGAGCCGGGTCTTGCCTCTCCGCCCCGCAGAGCAGGAGGGGAGCCTGGGGCGCTGCGAGGTGCCGGGAGTGGGCGTGGGAGGTGCCCCCCAAAACATCCGCGCGGAAGCTCCCCCTGCCCCGCCGGGGCTCACCCCGCTCCGCCCTGCGCGTCTCTCCGCGCCTCTCCGCTCGATGCGGCGGCTGCTGCGGGGGCACCGCAGCAAAACGGGCGGGGGGAGCCCGCGTTTCCCTTCGCTTTTCTTCCGAGGAGCGGCGAGCCGCAGCGTCCCGCATGTCCCGAGGATGACGGTGGCGGTGGCGGGATTTAGGATTTCCACTGCAGCTGCTGCCCCATTAAGGATTTAGGCATTTTCCCTTCAAATTGCAGTGCTTGGGGCGGCTTTGAGGCGGTCCGGGCTGGACATCCCCAAACCTTCTCCAAATTCTATCCCACTAGAATCGCTGCTTTTTAAGTGTTTGCATCATGAGTATAGTTACCATTTTAGCACAGCTTCAACAGGCTGGAGGTTGCATTTATTTTTTCTAGATCTATTGAAGGTTTTTTTTCCTTTCTTCCTTTATTTTTGGCTATCTTTGACATTTGAAATCTGAATATGCATAAGTATTTAGCAGACAGGAGGAGGTTTGCTCTCATCCCCCTTCACTACTGCCAGGTGCTTCAGAGAAACACACACAAGACTACAAAAAATCTTTCAGAAGTAAGTTTGGGTGGGTTGTTTATTGTTTGGTGTTTCATTTATTTGTTTGCTTGACCACATACATTTATCTGATCCCAGACAGATTCAGAAGTCTTTATTTTTTCTTGCCTTTCTCCTTAGCTGGGCTCCTTGCAGTGTCCCCTGCCTGGCACAGACACTGTCACCTCTGCTGTCCCTCCTGCCCAAGCTCACGTCCAGCTCAGCAGAAGGAGGCAGGTTCAGGACCTCTGAGCTACCAAACAGTGAAAGAGGGGCTTCAAACTCCAGGTGTGAGTTGTAAACGACTAAATCCCTTCTGAAGAAGCCTTTAGGCAGATATCTCAAGAAGAAACCCTTAATAAGAGTCATCTCCTTTGGGGAGTAGATTGGGAGCAGTTATCTCTTTAAAGCAGTTTTTCCTTTTTCACATCGTGGGCCCTCTCTGTCATAGTCTTGATTTTCATTTGGCTCCAGGCTTGCAAAATCGGATTGTCTGGAATTAAGAGATTTGAATATTGTTCCTCTTGATGTCAAAGAATTTTTTTTTTCCCACTGAGAAGGAATATCATACATGCAGGATCAAGCCCCAGTGGAAGGCAAGTCTGAGGGCACCCTACCCAGGGCTCAAAAGCAGAGATATTTAACCTGTTGCTCTGTTGCCTTTGTCACCTTCTTTTCATTATCAGATCTTTAAAAAAATTTCCCCAAAAGCTAAAAGAATATTGCTTATCTATTTCCAGAAACATCTTCCACTCCTTTGTCTTGCCTAGCAAAGCACTGGCTTCTGGACACCCAGGGGACAATCTTCCTCCAGAGCCTCCTGGTATAAATCTAAAAATAATCTTGGAGTCAGTGGGCTACAATTCATTTTATTACCCCAGTGTTAATCTAGAATAGGTACATAAAAACTGTTAGGACAATTAATCTGAATTAATTTCCAAAGTGAATTAAATTAAATTGAATGAAGACCACCTGAATTCTGAATAAGAACAACCTTCAAAGGGGTTTCACGCAGTTTAATTAATCCACTTTTAAATTCTCACCTTCAGCTAATTTGGGTTATTTTCCTGAGTGTCCCCACGTAGGCAAAATCTTAGAGGTAAATGTGGCTCAGGGGAATTCCTCTGGATTTACCCAGATGTAATTTAGAACAGAAATGTATCCTCTAATACTCTTTGACCACGGCACAGAAATGATGCAGAAATGAGAGATATATAAATTGTGCTGCTGCATGCAGCTCAGCTTTATGAAGGAAACCATTCCCAAATTTTTTTTTTTTAATGTTTTTCTCTCTTCTGTCTCCCTGTACCTCTGTGTGTATAAACACAGGTACATGTGTATGCAGATGTGCACATTACGGATGTGTGCTCTGTTTGACTTTGCTCTGTTTGTTTAATCCATCAAAGCTTCTCCTCTGTGCACCTGGGACTCCCATGGAAGTTAAACTGGGAGCTGAAGAAGCAGCAGGATCAGGTGGCTGGGAGAGAGCTCGGCACTGCACCTTTGCAGCTGAAATAGGACGGCACACCCGGAACCCATGGCCACTCAGGGCCCAGCAATCTAGGACAAATTTACAAAAGCAAGGCTGTCTTTCAAGGAGCAAAGCCTCTTCTACTGGCTGAGGAGGTGCCATCATCTTTACAAGGGTTGTGGGTGCAAAGATGTTGTGATATTTATCACGACATTGCAATATTGCTGAGGTAGTGGTCCTCCACTTTCAGTGGTGCTTGGGGAATTGAGGAGAGCAGCTGGAGCAGGCACAGGGAGGTCTCAATTCCCTCCTCCCAAAAAGCCACTTCAAACTGCTCACTTGTTATTTCAGCATGTAAGGTAACTATAATCTGGTGCCTGCTTTTTTTGTTAAACAGCAATTTTAAAAATCAAGGGAGTTGTTTTTCCTTCTGAAATCAGTGAAATCAAGGGTTAAAGCTCCCTAAATTGCATTTCATGGCCAATGCCATAGAGTCATAGGATAGTTTGGTTTAAAAAGGACCTGAAAGACATCTATTTCTAACCCCTCTGAGATGGGCAGGGACATCACAAGGGTCTCCCTGGTCCCTCTAGGGTGAGATTGCCCAGGTCAGAGAAGTCTTCCCCCAGCAGATACTTGTGCCAAACACCCCAGATTGTCACAGTAACAGAATCTCTGAAATAACTGCCCAAATAACCATATCAAAGGGATAAAGTATAGCGGTGTGATCATGCCAGAGCACATCCAGAAACCTGGAATTTTACTCCTTAGCACAATGAATTACAGCGTGACCTTGCAGAAAGCCATTTATAGCCCACATTTTAAAGTTAAGCTCTCAAATAAGAGTGCCCTGTGAGTAATCTGGTGTGCTGCTCATCTGTCCAGACTGGGCATTTCTGAAAATCAATCTCCTTTGGATTGGGATTTCTCAGCTGACATTCCTAAGTTGAAAAAATACGACCTCTTCTTCAAGCCTCAATTTATGCACCTGGAAAGGATGTGTGTGTGTGTGAATATGTTTAGGGAACAGCATTCATCTGCCAGCATCTCAGAGAGGTTTTATAAAATGCAGTTGAGCTAAAAACTCAAATGTACCCTAGCCTTCCTTCTCACTTCTGCATAAAAGAGTTGAAAATAAATAAATAACCACATACCATAGCTAAAAGCATCTCTGAAAAGCTGCAAGGATTCTCAAGATTTTAGAAACTATGGAGTAATTTCATAGTTTGATTCAGATATTCCCAGACTCATCAGGTCAGGAGATTTTTGGCAGTCTTTCCCCCCTTGCCATTCAAATTTTACTTTCATGCATCATAAGATCAATCTACCTTCTGACACATTCCTTTCATAGATTTGGATACATTTTGTAAAAATTCAAGGCCATGTTGTATGAGACTTTGAGCAACCTGGTCTAGGAGGAGACCAGGCAGGGAGTTGAAATAAGATGATCTTTAATGTCTCTTTCAACCCAGACTATTCTATGATGCAAAGGAAAATGCTCCTACCAATTTGTCAAATTTAAAAACGTTGCAAGAACCCAATGGAGTCAATCTTTACAATGGACACAGGAGATTTTCAAAACAGGCAGCAGCAAATTTTATGGCACTTACATCTAACACAAAAGGTGAGGATATGGCCTCAAGTTGTTCCAGGGGATTAGATGTTTAGATGGGATTTTAGGGAAAATTCCTTCATGGAAAAGGCTGTACAGTGCCAGATGCTGCGCAGGGCGGTGGTGGAGTCCCCATCCCTGGAGTGATTGGCACTTGGGGACAGGGATTAATGGTGAGCTTGGCAGTGCTGAGGGAATGGTTGGACTTGATGCACTTCAAACATCTTTTACAACAGAAATGATTCTGTGATTCTCTGCCTGATGCTTTCACAACTCCCTGCTGGGGTTGGAACCACTCACTGAATCACCTCTACTCCTACCTTCCCAAATCTTTTGTTGCTGCCATCCGCATAATTATAATTCAGGCATTTCCGGAGCTCAGGACTTCACTGGTGTAATAGAATTTTCAAGGGCTTCATTCATTCCCTTTCCTTGTGTCCTGCCTACTTTTCCAGCTCCCTCACATATTTTATCTGTGATAATCCCTCTGTCTGCAGGGTCACCTTTCAGCCTCCAATAGTGAAATGCTGCTCAGAAAACAAAATTTTCTACCTCCACGAGAGGACTGTTCTTCATAACAACAGAAAAAATACTGAGAAGAGGCTTAAAAATATCTTCAACTGATTTGGACCTCAGGAAAAAAAATTAAAAGGATTTGTCCCTAGCATAAACTTGTAAGTTCCTATATTAGGTACCTTAAAAATGGCTTTTATTTCACAGCAATGCTAACACATTTTGATGAGCTGATGTTTAGAAATCAAGCAAACACAAACTAATTTCGAAGCAGCACCATTGTAGATCAGTTTGGCCCAGAAATTAAAGTCTTTTCTATCTGCTTTCGCTCATGACTGTTAATTAATTGGTGGGTAGTAAACACAGACACCATTTTTGCAGGAGTAGAAACATGAGGATATCATGGACTAGCTTTCCTGGTCTTATGTTATTAAGTCACAGTCCAATTTTCAGGAAAAACAAACCTGCAGAGAAGACAGGAGAGGCATTTTTGAAGAGATGCCTACGAGCCATCTGCAGCCCAGTTGCTTTTTGTGCAGCACCATGCTCTTGCTCTCCTTTGGGGCCTGACCTTGCTGGTTTATTTCTCTCACAGTTCCAGCCCCAAGATGACAAACTAAAGTCCTTGGTCAGGCTTGGGGTGCACACCAGACCTGCAGGACAGCTCAATTAAATTCCTGTCTTTGCTATCAGCTGCTACTCGTAGCTGTGTGTGAGCTGTGCGAGTGGTTTTGTCTCTCTTTATGAATTCATAGAATCACAGAATGTTTTGGGTTGGATGGGACCTTCATAACCATCCAGTCCTACCCCCTACCATGGGCAGGGACACCTTCCACTCTCCCAGGCTGCTCCCAGCCCTGTCCAGCCTGGCCTTGAACACTTCCAGGGATCCAGGGATAGCCACAGCTGCTCTGGGCACCCTGTGCCAGGGCCTCAGCACCCTCACAGCCAGCAATTCCTTCCCAATGCCCAATCCAGACCTACTTCCTTTCAGTTTAAAATTATTTCCACTTAGTCCTACCACCTTCTTCCCAGGATAAACAAAAGTGCCCACAATTTATAACTGTAGGGCTTAAGGAGACATCTCTGGCGCTGGATTAGGTAACCAGACCTGCCCAATAATAAATTTGGAGGATATGTTTTAACCCATAGGACAAATCCTCAAGAGACTATTTAGAAATATGATAACAATTTTGGAGGATTAGTGTCTTAATTCCACCCCACTGCAGTCATACTAAGTGCACTAACAAGCAGGTAACATATTAATAGTGATTATAAATAAGCAGAAAGTGAAATAAAAGTTACTAGAGCCCTGGGATGCAGTGAGAATAGAGGTGCAAGGACCACACACTGTGCTTTTACCCCATGAATTCCTGTCTCAGGAAATAAACTCCAGATACTACATGACACCCTTGCTGACCAAACCCACCATTCCCAAACTCTCTGGTCCCCACTCTGCCACGTCCCATTTCTGCTGCAGGTAAGGCAGACACCTGCCCCCTCAGGACAGGTGAGTGCCAGTCCCATGGGGACAATCTCCTGGACATGCAGTCAGCCTCCTCTCGCTTGAGGGAGTGTCAGCTTCCCAAACCTCATTAACTGAAGCAACACTATAAATGTTTGGCCGAGTTTTAGGAAGGGAGGAGTCAGAGCATCTACTTTGCCTATTTATATTTGCTGCTGCCAAAGGAACTGAAAGGCCATTAGCAACCCTGCTGGTCTTCCAGCGTTGGAACTAAACACCTTTAGCCCCAGAGGGCTTCACAGCAGCAGGAAAAACCTCACGCTTGTAAGGTCTCCAGCCCTTTATTACTTTTTTCCATCATGATTACCTTGGCTCCAGAAAGTTTTAATACCGTTCAAAATCCAATCCAGTTTTATTGACATCTCTAGTTTTGCCAAACAGTTAAACTGAAGCAGACGGCATGAATTTCAGTCAATCAATATTCATTTAGAACTGGACACCCATATGTAAGCATACTCTCTCCTTGGCAATGAGTAGGGAGGCTAAACAATCAATCCACACTTGTATTTAAACTCGGCGACTGCATTTTCAAAAACCCCCACATAAGGCAAAATTGAATGGTTGAATAAGGCAACATGTGATTTCTGTTATGTTATTATTAATAATTAATAATTCACTTAATAACACAGCGGGAGCCTAATCCAAAACCCACTGATGTCAATAGATTTCTTTCCAGTGCACTCAGTAGCACAAAGCAGACACAAAAGCTCAGGTTTTTAACAGCATTTAAGAACCTACATCCTGTGCTGGACTCAGACACCTTCTGCTTCATGGTCACGGAGCTCAGAACAGGGCAGGGAAGTGGTGGTGATATAGTAGAGTGAATAATGGGGTGTGGTGGATGTATGGTGAATAAGAGAGAGCAGATCAAGAGCTGTCCAGGTACACAGGTAGCAAGGTTAGATTTAAATTTTGGCCTTCAAGCACTGGTTGAATATGCCCACCATTTCTGTTATGGGTATACACCATGCAAGCCTGACATTTATTCTTTTGTACTTCAATATAACAAGCGGGTTGCATCCATTATTGACAGGCTGTGAAAGCTGGGGCTGTTCACCTGCACAGGAGAAGCTCCAGGGAGAGCTCAGAGCCCCTGCCAGCGCCTCAAGGGGCTCCAGGAGAGCTGCAGAGGGACTGGGGACAAGGCAGGCAGGGACAGCACCCAGGGAATGGCTCCCACTGCCCGAGGGCAGGGACAGATGGGATATTGGGAATTGGGAATTGCTGTCTGGGAGGGTGGGCAGGCCCTGGCACAGGGTGCCCAGAGCAGCTGTGGCTGCCCCTGGATCCCTGGGAGTGTCCAAGGACAGGGCTTGGAGTGCCTGGGATAGTGGAAGGTGTTTCTGCCCATGGCAGGTGTTGGAACAAGACAGTCTTGAAGGTCCCTTGCAGCCCAAACTCTTTTGTGATCCTATGATTAACAGCTGTCATATATTAGCTTCATCCCTGCTTTAGGCTCCGGCTGTGTGCAGAGTCTGATGTGTAAAAGATTAGAGAATCCAGGAAACAGGAAGCTGTTAAGTTTACTTAAAATTTTCCCTGGCCTTTTCCTGGCTGCCATCAACATCTTTAGGACATCTTCTGAGAAGTGCTGTGCCAGCCAGACACCCAGGCCTTGGACAGCTGGACCTTAAAGCAAATATTACGGTTGTTGTTATCACCACTTTTGCCTCCCTAATTAACCAGTTGGGCACTTGCCAGTTCTTTCTCTCTGCATTGCAAGGATTGTTTCCATTGGGTTTAGGCAGACAGTCTTACTTTAAGATCCCTATTGATCAGCTGCCATTCTCACATGGTTAAAGCACTCCTCTTGGGGAACTCTCCAGTGTTTTAAGTGCACACAGTTACTCTCATGACTGGCTTGTAAACAGGTTTTAATGGGGCTATTAGTGTAAAAGGACAGGAAACTTTCAAAAACAGCCTTTTAAATATTCATGAAGATGTTTAATCTGGTGCTTAATCACCACTGTTTGCATATCAGAAAAGAGGGGGGCAGCAGTGCCTCGCTGTTAACTTCAACAGGACATGAATAAATGCTCTTAGACCCACAATTAATCCCCAAATGGCAGCCAAACTCTTAAGGAAGCATTTCCCACCTTCTGCAGAAGAGCTTCCCAAAACCGGTGTCCAAGGAGAGTGTTAGCTCCTGGGAGAAGAGGTTCAGGGCCAGGCTCTGCTCTTGCCCATGCTGAGCATGGCATGGCCTCTACCTTCTGCACTGGCCATGTCCCATTGGGCCACAGGGGCATCAGAGTGGGCTTTTCTGCCTGGCTGGAGGGTTCAGAGACCCTGGGGATCTCCCCAAAGCAGCTGTGCTCAGGTGGCATGTGCTGTGTCCTGTGTCTGTACCTCACCAGGGCTGGATGGGCCCTCCAGGAGGTGCCAGTATCTCCCCACTCCCAACAATGGGTTCATTCACTCGTGTTTTCCTTCCAGCAAAGCTCTGGCTCAGGCTTTCAGCTCGTTTATGCTGACTGAATTGGTGCAAGGACATGAAAGGCTCCCTGTTTAACTGGTTTAAGCAGTGACTTTATCTCTGTCCCATTTTATATCTCTATCTCTGCTCCATTCTCTGTAACCCCTACTGACCTTTCCTGGCCATTCATGTGGTCATACCTACTCACTCTCTGCTCCAAACTACCCCAGGAGCCTCACGACTTGGGTAAAGGCAGAGTGAGCTAAGCATGGAATTTCAGCTTCTGTGTTGCTTTGGGTGTGGATTTTAGCCACTTCTTTGGCAATTTTTGTAATACACGTTTTATTTTCATTTAAAAAGTAAAGGCGGAAAGGATAGTATTTCCCCAGTGGGAGAGACTTCATGCAATTTTAAAAACGTGCATTATTTAATCCAGCAGGCATTAAGATGCCTTGAGCTGTTAACACCTGTTGTGGAAATCCATAATACACAGGCTTAAAAAACCAACAACCCTGAGAGACCCATAAAGGTTCCTGCAGAGCTGTCGTCGCCTCTTGTGTCAATGAGTACTTAAGGGCCCTGAAATCTGTGGCTGAACTCACTTACTGAGCATGTGCTTTCTCTTCAGCTCAAAAAAAAAAATCCTTAGGATAATTTCATTGAAAAAAAAAATAAGAAAAAAGAATAATGAATATGAAACACCAGTGAACTGCATTTCTTACACAAACCTCTCATGCATTTTTCATACATTTCCCCACCCAGGCGCCTAAATGCTCCAGTTTATAGTCTATGTTACTACCTTGTAAAACTCCATGTAAAACTTCAGTCAACATATTTTTTTTAGTGCTTTGACACACTGATATTTAATATCTGTCAAACCCAGGTAGCCTGACCTCAGCTGGGGAGGTCACCACTCACTGTCTCCCACAGAAGTAGATAAAAAACATTATATTCCCAATAGAAAATGCAAGGGTAAAGCAAAACTCCCTGAGGAAAGTGTGGAAGAAACTCTTAGTGTGATTTCACATTAGCAACACCTGTGCTCACTTCATCTTCATAATCAGCAGAAACCATTTGTGCTGTGAAGTCCTGGCTGTGCTGGAGCCAGTGGAAATTTTCCCATTTAAAGAACAGGACCCCTCTGAAGGGGGCACTCAAATGGGACCACCTAAAGTTTAGATACCTGCCTTCAACAAGGAGCTGAGTGTCTGGTGCCATTTGAGCCCCTCCAGGGTGTGCTTCTTGGCCTGTCACATACTTTGTTGACCCATGTCAGACTATTGATCCTACAGGAATGCTTCTCCCATCCTGGGGTGTCTGGGAAGTCCTGCGTGACAGGAAAAAGGGAAAAACAGTAGCCATCTTTAAAAAGGGGAGAAATTAGCACCCTGGGAGTTACCACCCTGTCAACCTGACCTCTGTGCCTGGGGCATCATGAAACAAAAGTTGGGCTAAGGGACATGGAGGACAGGGAGGTGATTTGAGACGGCAGGGCTGCATCAAGGAAAAATCCTGTCTGACTCAATGCAGGGCCTTTTTTTGATGTCAGTCCATGTCAGTGGACCAGGGAAGAGTTACAGATGTCATTTATTTGGACCTCTGTAAAGCCTTTGACAGAACATCCTTCCCTCCAAATTGGAGAGTGAGGGCTTCCATGGTAGAGCTATTAGATGGATTAGGAACTGGTAGGATGGTTGTATCCAGAGGGTTGTGGTCAATGGCTCAGGGTCCCAGGTTGTCCCTCACGGGTCCATCTGGCTATTGAATATCTTCATTAATGGCACAGACAGAGGGATCCAGGGCACCTCAGGGGATTTGCAGATGGCACCAAGGTGAGAGGTGCAGCTGGCACACCTGGAGGATGGGATGACAT
This sequence comes from Chloebia gouldiae, assembly GCA_003676055.1. Taxonomy (NCBI): domain Eukaryota; kingdom Metazoa; phylum Chordata; class Aves; order Passeriformes; family Passeridae; genus Chloebia; species Chloebia gouldiae. The sequence continues at coordinate 1,235,361 of QUSF01000090.1, read as the reverse complement.
CCAGAGGGACCTGGACAGGCTGGAGAAGGGGCCCAAGGGAACCTCATGAGGTTTAACAAGGCCAAGGGCTGGAGCAGCACCTGGGTCAGGGCAGCACCCAGGATCACCCCAGCCTGGGGATGAGCAGAGGGAGCAGCCCTGGGAGAAGGACCTGGGGGTGCTGTGGGTGAGAGCTGGACCTGCCCCAGCCTGAGCCCCCTGCCCTGGGCTGATCCCGCAGCGTGGGCAGCAGGGCAGGGGGGATTCTGCCCCTCTGGCCCCGTGCTCTGCTCAGAGCCCACCTGCAGAGCTGCCCCAGCCCTGGCTCCAGCAGCACAAGGACATGGAGCTGCTGGAGCCAGCCCAGAGGAGGCCACGGAGCTGCTCTGAGGGGTGGAGAATGTCTTCTGTGAGGAAGGGCTGGAAAAACTGGGATTGTTCCTCCTGGAGAAGGGAAGCTTCGGAGTCATCTAATTGCAGCCTTCCAGCACCTGAAGGGAACTTACAGGAGAGATGGGAAAAGACTCTTTACAGGAGCCTGGAGTGCAAGGACAAGGGGGAAAGAGAATCTACTGAGAATCAAGCTGAAAGAGAGTAGATTCAGATCAGATATTAGGGAAAAAGATTCCCTGTGAGGGTGGGAAGACCCTGGCACAGGGTGCCCAGATCAGCTGTAGCTGCCTCAACCCTGGAAGTGTCCAAGGCCAGGTTGGATGGGGCCTGAAACAACACGGGATAGTGGAAGGTGTCCCTGCCCATGGCAGGGTGTTGGACAAAATGACCTTTAAAAGTCCCCTTCTAACCCAAAGCATTCCATGATTCTGCAGTTTTATGGTTCTAAGATTCTTTCTAGGTGTCCTGGGGCTGGAGGCATGCAGGTGCACTGGTGTCCCAGCTCCCAGCAGAGCCTGGAGATTGAGCTGGATCAACCAACTGATCTGTGAGATAAAACATAAAAGTCTATTGCCATGTGAGGGGTCCAGGGCTATGTGGAGTATCACATATGAAAGGACTGTGAGGGGACAGTATCCTTCTGGGGCAAGACCTAAGGCCAGCTGAGATGCCAGCGTTCCCTCAGAGCTGGCTGGATTTGATGGTGTGATCCATGGGGATGTTCCGTGCAGGGCCAGGGGCTGGTGGGTCCCTTCCAGTGCAGGACATTCCATGATTCCATGGCTCTGTGACCTGTTTTAAGGCAGCTGGGTTGAGTGCTGCGTGTTTGCACCCCGCCCCCCACGGCTGATTCTGCACAGCCTCTGCTACAGGAGACAGGTCCCACCTTGCTGCGGGGTAAGACAAATCCTACAGCTGCAGGAGAGTGTTATCACAGGGATAATTAGAAACTTTCCTACCTGCCTTTATTAACTAAATAATTTTATAATTAGTTTGCAGCACTCAAGCCATTTCAGCAGCAGGCATAGAAATCTCTGAGGAAGGCAGGGAATACCAGGATTGTTTATTCATGGATCCTAGGAAATTTTTCACCATGGCTGTCTCCTGTGGTGGACTCCTTGGGGACAAGTGAGGAACTCAGCAATTTTATGAAACTTACTTAACACTCTAGCGATGTGCAGAGGACAGGTGACATCATCCTGAAGAAAGTGAAAGGCAAAGCTGTCATAAATATGGGGAAAGCCATGGTGAGGCTCAGACTGGGAACCCATTCTGGTTGTGATTATTTGCCAGGCACATGATCTGGGCACTCTTCTCCAGTTAAAATTTTCCTCTCTTTCTCTGTTGGAATCAGGGGATTTTTTTTGCATCAGAACACAGATCAAGTGTTTTCCAATATTATTCTTGATTTCTAAATGTCTCTGTCTTAGCAAGGCACAGATTAAGTCCCACTTAGCTTTTGCTTGAGTTTTACAGCTTGGCACTGAGATGCTGATGCCTTTCTTGAAAGGATCTCATGGCATTTACAGAATAAGGCTTTTGGTTTGACAACACAATTATACAGGACCTTATCTTCAAGTATAGCTGCTCAAATTTATTCAGGCAGAAAATTCTGAGGCTGGAAACATAGCTGTTAATTCTGTTTTGTAAAGCATATGTAATGTATTTTTTAAATAACATTGGTTGTAGAAGAAAATTTTAATTTGTCTTAAAATACTTCTCTCTCCCAGACTTTGATAAATTCCAATGAATTGATTTGGGAAATATTTCAGTAATAAATGTAGGAAAAAATGCAATAGCTTAATCTATTTCGAAAAGCTGTGGAATTAAAGAAATTAATTAAGGAAATTAAAGCGTTTTTTATATTTTTAACAAAAACTGATACTTTCCCCAAAAAATGTAAAGAAAAAACAGGAACACATGGAGTAATCCTACTCAGCTAGAGTGGTGACTCCTTATGATAATTTCTGAGATTTATCCTGAAACTACACACTGCAAAAGAGAATTTTTAAAAATGCAACAACAGAAAGAGAATTCTCAAAGTTGTTTTTCTAGCATAGAACCATAGATTGGCTTGAATTAGAAGAGACCTTAAAGATCATCTCATTCAATCCCCCTGCCATGGGCAGGGACACCTTCCATTATGCCAGGCTGCTCCAAGCCCTGTCCTAGCTGGGCTTGGCAACGACTCCTCAGGAATTTTCTCTGCAGTTGGGTGCTTCAGACCAAAATAATTTCTTTGTCCTCTGTGGTCGTTTCTGGCAGATAATTGTGGAGTTGAAATGAAATCTTTCTTGGTCAGCCTTGTTTCCTCCAGCCCACATGCTTCAGGGTAAGCCCATGAGTTGCTGCCCTAGCTCTTCATTAAATGAGATCAGGAGCTCACCATGAAGTCTGCACAAAGAATGACAACCCTCAGTAATTTTTGAGAGGAAAAAGGATATAACCCAAATGAGAGGACAATCTCATCGCCATCCTTGCACCTGCAGTGACAAAGGGTGCCAGTGGACAGAATGAACCCAAGAAGAGAACACTTCTGGAGACATCCCTAAATAGATGTTTATTTTTTACCCTCACACCCAAGCCTGGAAGATCCTCTTCTTTCTGCAGGAGTCCTGTATTAGCGCTCCAGCTGAGGAACATGCATTAGCAACTCTTAGTCTCTTATACTGAGCATTATGTCTCATCTTTGGAGTCAGATTAATGGAGATTAGTGGTACCACTTATGAGTTTAAACATCATTCTGACCCAAATTGGTTGTGCAAGCCCAGTGTATAACGTTGCCCATGCAAGGCTCTTACTGTCCAGAAAGTGATTTCATTAATTGTTTCAGGGAAGAAAGCTTGTGTTACTTTCTGCTCTAATCCTGAGGTACTGCCCCCCACGCTTTCCACATCCACTGTCAAACACATCTGGTTATCCATCTACGCAAAGATCCATTTAATAATCAAAGATCATTTTGCTATAGCTGCAGTTGGCCTGTCTGCTTGCCTTCCCTGAGTGATTTCATCCACCCCTCTGATCTGTTGGATATCTGCTCCAGTTTCCACGGGGAGTGACACAGGACTTGAGGAAACCCAACAAAAAATAAACAGGCACAGCACTGAAGAAACTGCTGCACTGTATTAAAACAAATGGTTTTAATTATTTAAAATTAGATGCCTTGGCAGAAGCCATGCAGAAACTAAAAACAGAGGAAGCAAAAATATTCTTGTTTAAGACTACAGCAATGGAATTGATCCTAATAAGTCATGTTTATTTTTGTGAAATAATTAAAGAAAACCTCTTGCATTTCTCTGGCTGTGTGACCAAAGCCAATTTGGAAACACACTGAACTTTTCAAGAAATCATTCACTTAGTTGGATTTGATCCTGGTGTTATAAAAAAAAAATACAAAGGAATAAAAGAGAACCATTTTCCCAGTGTTGCTTTTAGCATTTCCCATGGGACTGTCTACTGATGTCAGCTGTTTTTTGGATGGAGCGTTAAGAACAAACTCTCATTTCCCTGTTCACAGGCTTGGCAGCCCTTGGCTGGCTCACAGTCTTTGTTCTACCTCAAGGGTCTGCACAAACACGTGAGACTAAGGTCCAATTTATGCCTGTGTTTCAATGAAGTGGTTGTCCTGATGCGTGTGACCAGATTCTCCACCCAGCCAAGGGAGGGACGGAGGTGTCTTTGCAGGAGATTGAGCACCCAAGGCAGGCAGACGCTTTCTGCCTTGGTTGGCTTTCAAGAGCACCTCCACTTGGCAGAAGAGGAATTTATGTGGTCATTTTAAGAAGCCTCCCCCTTCCCTAAATAATGAAGACGGAGGTATCTGAGTCAGGCAGGCTAAATCACAGGAGTGACACGGCTCCTGGCTCCGCTGAGGAGCAGCAAGTGTCAGGGTGCTGTGGTTTACTGTCTCCTCCCGGTGACTGGCCAGGTGCGTGCTCCACTCTAAATTAACACAAGTCCAGGAGACAAATTCCCACCTCTCTCAAGAACTGCTCAGGCAGCACTTTTAATAACTCATGTCCATCTCTCCAATCACGTCCTGGAGACACTGCACCTCCAGCACAAGGAGCAAGGAGGGAGCTACCTATTAACCCCTTCCTTCAGCACCCAAGGGTCTCCCCTGGGGTTTCTCATCCAAGCACTGACCCACCCTGACCCTCTTTAGCTGTTGAGATCTGACAAGATCACAGCCTGGGGTGGTATGGCTGATATTACATGTGCTTAACAAATTGCCTGTTCACTCAATTACATTTTATTTAATCATCTGTAATCATATAAATTATGCCTGATGGTAGTAAATGTTCGTGTCAGTTCCTAATTACAGATTGATTAATTGACTGCGGTGATTTGTATTACTTATATAAGAATATATGAAGATGATGATAAATTATTATTAGTATGTAGCATTTCATATGAAACATAGGAGAAACTT